>JAHRHZ010000009.1:10532551-10588060 GCA_024137785.1 Ginglymostoma cirratum
GCTCCTATGATGCTGCTTGGCCGGCTGTGTTCATCCAGCCCCACACCTAAGTTTGAACAGTGGTTTTCTCTTTCCACCCTCAATAAAAAATTACTAATGTAAATATACCTTATGCACTGCTCTCACACAAGGGCACCAGAGTGAGGTTATTTTTGAGTTTAATTTGGATTTGGACAAAACATGGCCGCTTTCTTCACTAAGGACACATTCAGGTGTAGAGAACTTGATTACCTGCAGATAGCAGTGCTCTCTTTCACAAACAGTAGCATCCATCAACTTTCAACCTTTGCTGCTAACTCAGTTCATATTTACAGAGTCAAGAGAAATGTCATAAGCCAAAGGTCTGTTATGGGTTGAAGGGAACCTCTTGTGTGTTTCCAAGAAGACCAAATTATTCTGTTAGAGTTTGATGGTTGGATTAGAGACACCTCTTCCCATCTCCCCGTCAAGGAAGAGGTAGAGATATCTGATCTTTTGGACGTTCTGACCTTGACCTCAGGCTCGATACCCAAGTGGACCCTAAAGTTATAGAGATATAGTCATACAGCACGGATATAAACGCTTTGGTCCAACATGTCCATGGTAACCAAGTTTCTCAAACTAAACTAAACTAGTCATGTTTGTCTATGTTTCGCCCACATCGCTCTAAATGTTTCCTATTCACATGCCTGTGCAAATTTCTTCCAAATGTCGTAACTTGATCTGCATCTATCAATTCTTCTGGCAGTCCTTTCCAAACACAAGCTACCTTCTGTGTGAAAAGGTTGACCCTCAGGTCCCCTTTGAAATCTTTCTCCTCTCAACTTGAACCTATGCTGTCTACTTTTGAACTCCCCTACCCTAGGGAAAAGGCCTTTACTATTCACCTTATCCATGCCTTTCATGATTTATAAACCTGTATAAGGTCACCCCTCAACCTCCTACACTCTAGTGAGAAAAGTACCAGCCTATTCAGCCTCTCCTCATAACTTTAACCCTCTGTTCCTGGTAAAATCATTGCGAACCTTTTCTGAACCCTCTCCAATTTAATAACATGCTTCCCACAGCAGGGTGACCAGACCTGTACATAATATTCCAAAAGTGGCCTCATCAATGTCTTGTACAACCACAACATGACTTCCTCACTCCTATACTCTGAGCAATGAAAGCAAGCATGTAAAATGTCCGCACTCAGACCCAGCCCCAAGCCCTGTAGGTATTCGCTATCCCCTGGATCTCCCTCTCACTGAGGCTGAACGGTCAGTCCTCAACAAAGGGATTACCTTCATTCCCCTGCACCCACACGTGAATGAGTTCCACGCATGTCTCAATGTCAAGTTCTTTTTCCACCTCCACCTCCGTGCCTATTTCTTTGAACGGGAACCCAACCCACCCTCTGATGACTCCTTCTCCTGCCTCCAGCAAACTCCATCTTCCTGGACACTCCCTCCTGGTCTCCTACCCTGCCTTGACATCTTCATCTCAAACTGCCACCATGACATTAATCGCCTGGATCCCTCCAGCCCTCTCACTTACTCCAACCTCTCCCCATTGGAATGCGCAGCCCTCCACTCTCTTCACTCCAACCTCAGCCTCACTACAAAACCCTCCAATAAGTAGGGGTGGCTGGGTTGGTAGGATGGCAAACTTACCTCTACATCGCTGAGGCCAGATACCAACTCTCTGACACATCATCCTACCATTCCCTCAATCATGACCCCACCTCTGATCACCAACCCACCATCTCCCAGATCATCAACAACCTCATCACCTTAGGAGATCTCCTGTCCACAACCTCCACCCTGATAAAAATGAGCAGAGCAGGGTTGGGAAACTACCTCCTACCCAAAATCCATAAACCCGACAGTCCCAGTCGACGCATTGTCTCTGCCTGCTCCTGCCCCACCAAGCTCATCTCCTCCTACCTTGACTCCACTCCTTTCCCCTTTGGCGCAGGAACTCCCTATCTACATATATGACACAACCCACACCCTCCACCTTTTCCAAAACTTCCAATTCCCTGGCCCCCAACACCTCATCTTCACCATGGATGTTCAGTCCCTGTTACACCTCTATCCCCCATGAGGATGGCCTAACAGCCTTCTGCTGCTGCCTCTCCCATATGCCCAACCAGTCCCCCTCCACTGATACTCTCATTTGCTTGGCAGAACTGGTCCTCACCCTCAGCAATTTTTCCTTTGATTCCTCCCACTTCCTACAAACCAAAGGGTGGCCATGGACACCCACATGGTCCCAAGCTATGCCTGCCTCTTTGTAGGATTTGTGGAACAGTCCCTCTTCCGCACCTACACCGGCACCATCCCTCACCTCTTTCTCTATTATATTGATGACTGCATCAGTGCTGCCTCACGCTCTCGCAAGGAGCTCAAGCAGTTCATCAACTTCGGTAACACCTTCCATCGCGCCCTCAAATTCACCTGGACCATTTCTGACAGCTCCCTCCCCATCCCTGGACCTCTCTGTGTCTCGCTCTCGCTCTCGCTCTCTCTCGCACTCTCTCTCGCACTCTCTCTCTCGCACTCTCTCTCTCGCACTCTCTCTCTCGCACTCTGGAAACCAACTCACCACTGACATCCATTTGAACCCCACTGACTCCCACAACTACCTTGACTGCCCTTCCTCTCACCCAACCCTGCTGCAAAAATGCTATCCCATACTATCAATTCCTCTGCCTCCACTGCATCTGCTCCCAGGATGACGCAATCTACTCCAGGGCATCCCAGATATCCTCCTACTTTAGAGACCATAGTTACCTCTCTTCTGTAATTAAGAATGCCTTTAACCACATCTCCCCCCATTTCTGCCCTCAAACCCTCTCCCCCCAATAAGGATCGAATCCCCCTAGTCCTCACATACCAACCCATGAACTTCCAAATCCAACGCATCATCCTCCAACATTTCCACCACCCATAATCAGACCCCACCACCAGAAAGATATTTCCTTCCTCATCCTGTCCACTTTCCGCAGGGACCATTCACTTTGCAACTCCCTCCACCACTTCCCACCGACCTTTCCACCACACCCAGTACCTTTCCCTGCAACCACAACAGATGCAAAGCCTGCCCCGACACCTCACTGCTCACTTCCGTCCAAGGCTCCAAACAATCCTTCCAGATCCAGCAGAGATTCACCTGCACCTCATTCAATGCGATTTATGGCGTCTGTTGCTCCCGATGTGATCTCCTCTATATCAGGGAGACCAAAAGCAGACTAGGGGACCAATTCGCGGAGTTTCTGTGCTCTGCACAAACCAAACAACCCGACCATCCGTTTGCCATCCTTTCCAATTCCCCCTCCCACTCCCTTGACAACATATCCATCCTTGGCCTCCTCCACTGTCAGAGTGAGGCCAAATGTAAAACAGAGGAACAATACCTGATATTTCATCTTGGGAGTTTACAGCCCAAGGATGTAAATATAGACTTTACCAGCTTCAAACTCCCTCCACCCACAACCTTATCCCATGTCCCACCTCCCACCTGTCCTAACCTGTCCATCTTCCTCATCACCTATCTGCTCCACTCTTCCCATTGACCAATTACTATAACTCCTTACCTGGATCCACCCATCACCATCTCATCTACCCTTCCCCAGCCCCACCCGCTCCCTCTATTTATTTCTGGGCTTCCCTCCTCCTCCTTCCCAGTTCTGATGAAGGGTTTCAGGCCAAAAAATTGACTTTCCTGCTCCTCTGATACTGTCTGACCTGCTGTGTTTGTCCAACTCCACTTTATTTTCTCTGGCTTCCAGCATCTGCAGTCCTTACTGTCTCCATGTCAAATATCTTCTCTACCACTCTGTCCATCTGTGATGCAACTTTCAAGGAGCTATGTACCTGAATCCCTTGGTCTCTCTGTTCAACAACGCTCCTCGGAGCCCTATCATTAACTGTATAAGTCCTGCCCTTGTACATCTTACCAAAATGTAGCACCTGTCGTTTATTTAAATTAAACTCCATCTGCCATTCCTCGGCCCATTGGCCCGATTGATCTAGATCCCTCTATAGTCTTAGATAACTTTCTTCGCTGTCTACTATATCACCAATTTTCGTGTCAAATGCACGCTTACTAACCATGCTTCCTAAATTCTCATTCAAATCATTTATTATCAATGACAAACAACAGTGGACCCAGCATTGATCCCTGCAGGTCACAGACCTCCAGTCCAAATAACAACCCTGTACAACCACCCTCTGTCTCCTACCATCAAGTCAATTTTGCATCCAATTGCTAAGCCTTCCTGAATCCATTTGATCTAACTTTACGAACTAGTCTACCATGCGAAACCTTGTCAATGACCTTACTAAAGTCCATGTAGACAGTGTCCATCTGACTGAAGTTAAAGTGGGGTAACACCTTAGGACTAGCAATCATAATTCCATTAGTTTCAAAATGGTTATGGAAAAGGATAAGCCTTCCATAAAAATTTTTAGATGGACTAAGGCAAATTTTAATGGTATGAGACATGAACTTTCAAAAGTTGATTGGAGTAGGCTGTTCACAGGTAAAATGACGTCTGACAAGTGGGAGGCATTCAAGAGTGTGATGATGAGAGTTCAGAGGCATTTTGTTCCTGTTGGAATGAAAGGTAAGGCTGGTGAGATTTAAGAAACAATAGATGAATAAAGATATTGAGAGTCTAGTCAAGAATAAAAAGTATCTTTTTTTAGATATAGACAACTTGGTTCAATTGAATCTCTTGATGAATATAAAGAGAGTAGGGGCAATCTTGAGAGAAATCAATAAGGAAAAGCGGGGGTATGAGATAACATTGGCAGGTAATGTTAACAATAATCCAAAGAGATTCTACAACTACATTTAAGAGCAAGAGGGTAACAAGTGAGAGGGTTGGGCTTCTTAAAAATCAAAATGGTCATCTTTATGTTGAACCTCAGATGTGACACTAAGTGCATATTTATGTGTCAGTCTTTACTGTGGAGAAAGAAATTGAGTCGAGAGAATGCAGGGAAATAAACACCGATGTTTTAAAAACAGCTCGCATTACAAAAGAGGAAGTTCGGGAGGTCTTAGCGAATATAAAGGTTGATACATCTCTAAGACATGATCTGAAGAATCCCAGAATGTTGTGGCAAGTAAGGGAGGAATTTACAAGACCACTTGCAGAAATATTTATATCATCTATAACTATGGGTGAGGTGTTTGACGATTGGTGGGTGGCTAGTGTTGTATCTTTGTTTAAGAAAGGTTGCAAGGAGAAACCAGGGAACTACAGACCTGTAAGTCTGACTTTGGTTGTGGGTAAATTGTTGTAGGTGATTATAAAAGATAAGATTTATGGACGTTTAGAGAGGCAAAAATTGATTAGGGATAGTCAATATCGTTTTGTACGAAGAAAATCATGTCTCACAAACTTGATTGAGTTTTTTGAGGAAGTTACCAAAAAGATTGGTGATGGCAGAACAATAGATATTGTATATTTCGATCTTAGTAGAGCCTTTGACAAGGTTCCATATGGTAGACTAATTAGTAAAGTTAGGTCACATGGAATTCAGGGTGAACTTGCCAATTGGATACATAATTGGCTTTATGGCAGGAGACAGAGAGAAATGGTGGAAGGTTGCTTTTTGGACTGGGTGCCTGTGACCAGTGATGTTCCATGTGGATTAGTTCTGGGTCCTCTTTTGTTCGTCATTTATGTAAATGATTTGGATGCGAATATGAAAGGCATGGCTAGTAAGTTTGCCGATGACACCAAAATTGGATCTGGATAAATGTGAGGTATTGCATTTTGGTAGAACAACAAAGAGTAGGGCTTATAAAATTAATAGTAAGGCCTTGGTTAACATTGTAGAACAGAGGGACCTAGGAGTGCAGGTACATAATTCTTTAAAGTTTGCATCACATATAGACAGGGTGGTTAAAATGCATTTGGCACACTTGCCTTCATTGCTCAGTCCTTTGAATATAGGAATTGTGACATTATGTTGAGGACATAAATTATTAGTCAGGCCTCTTCTGGGATATTGTGTCCAGTTCTGGTCGCCCAGTTATAGGAAGAACATTATCAAGCTAGAAAGGGTTCAGCAGAGATTTACCACGTTGTTGCCAGTTAGGGAATGTTTGAATTCTAAGGAAAGGCTGGATAGGCTGGGACCTTTTTATAGAATATAAAATAACTTATAAAATAATGAGAGGTATAGACAGAGTTACTGGTAGTTGCCTTTTCCCTAAAATGGAGAATTTCAAGACTAGGGGGCACATTCTTAAGGTGAAAGAAGCGAGATGTAAAAAAAAAAAAGGCAAATTTTTTACAGAAAATGGTTTACATGTGGAATGAACTTCCTGATAAAGTGGTAGATGCGGGTACAATTACGACATTTAAAAGACATTTGGATGGGTTCACAAATAGGAAAGTTTTGGAGGGATATGGGCCAGCAGCAGGCAGGTGGGATGCTGCTTGGCCTGCTGCGTTCATCCAGCTCCACACCTTGTTATTTATGGCAGGTGGGACTAGTTTAGTTTGGGATTATGTTCAGCATAGGTTGGTTGGACCAAAGGGTCTGTTTCTGTGTTGTATGAATCTATGACTATCTTCTTGGTCACATCAAAGAAATCAATCAAGTTTGTGAGACATGATATTCAACACAATCAATCTTGCTGACTATCCCTAGTCAGTCTTTGCTCTCCAAATGCATGTTTACCTTGTCTCTCAGAATCCCCTCCAACAACGTACCTACCACTGACGTTAGCTTCACTGGCCTATAGATCCCAGGATTGTCCTTGCAGCCTTTCTTAAATAAAGGCACATTAGCCACTCTGGAGTCTTCTGGCACCTCACCTGTGGCTCTAGATGATACAAATATTTCTGATAAGGGCAATGCAATTTCTTCTTTAACTTCCAACAACATCCTGAGATACATTTGAATGGGTCATAAAGTTGTAGAGTCATACAGCATGGAAATAGCCCTGTTGGTCCAACAAGTCCATGCTGAACATAATCCCAAACTACGCTAGTCCCATTTGGTTCATACCCTCTAAACATTTCTTCATGTACTTCTCTAAATGTCTTTTAACTGTATGTTGTAAGTTTTCCCACTTCCTCTGGAAGTTCATTCTGGAAATTTATCCACCATTTGTATTTTCTGTTTCTCTAGTAGGTATAGTTACATATTGATAAAGAACAGTTAATAAATTCTTCACCATCCATGCCTTTAACACTATGGCAGTCCTACTTAAGTTAAAATCCCTGACTATTACAACCCTATTATTCTTACAGATATCTGATGTCTCCCTGTGTGTTTACTCTTCAGTTTCCACTGACTACTGGGGTGTGGGGGCACTTTAATATAATCCCATCAACGCGATTCTTATTTCTGAATTCCAACATTTGGCTTCATGGAAAAATCCCTCAAGAATATCCTCCTTAAGCACAGCAGCAATGTTTTCCCTAATCAAAAACATCACTCCCCTCCTCTCTTGCTTCTCTTTCTATCCTACTAATTGCATTAAACCTGGAACATTCAGCTCCCAGTCCTGTCCTTCCTAAGTTATGTTTCTGTAACAGCTTTGATATCCCAGTCCTATGTTCCCAACACATGCCCTGAGTTCATCTGCCATATCTATCAAACCTCTTGCATTGAAATAAATGCAGTTTAATTCTTCAGAGTTACCTTGTTTTCTGATGTGGTCTTGCCTGCTGTCTTGTTGAATAAATTTGATCTTTTTAATTTCATAACCATCTTCAGCTTTCTCTCTACCCCCCACTACTGCTTAGAACCCCCTACCCCCTCCCTCTCCGTACTAGTTTAAAGGCCATGAGTAGCACTAGCCAATCTACCTGCCAGGATATTGGTCCCCTTCCAGTTCGGGTGAAATCTTTTGAACAGGTCTCTTCAGCCTCAGAAGAGATCTTAATGATCTAAAAATCTGAATCCTTGCCCCCTGCACCATTCTTCAGCCACTCATCTATTTGCCCTATCCTCCTGTTCCTATTCTCACTATCATATGGCATTGGATGTAATCCAGAGAATACAACCTCTGAGGTCCTACGTTTTAACCTCCTATTTAACTTCCGATATTCTGTCTGGAAAACCTCAACCCTTTCTCTACCTACGTCGTTTGTACCAATATTTACAATGACCTCCAGCTGTTCACTCTCCCTTTTAACAACTTTGTTGCAATGGCTCCAATACATCTTTGATCAGAGAGATAACACACCATCCTGTATTCTCTTTCACCACGGCAGAATCACATGTCTGTGTCCCTGACTGGATAGTCCCCTGTAACAGTTGCTTGTTTGAACCTTGACATACCCCACATATCAAAAGATTCAGTCGTGGTGCCCAAGACCTGGCTGCCAATGCTATTCCTTTGAGAGGCTATCACCACACCCCCAAGAGTATCCAAAGTTGTATATCTGTTTGAGAGAGGGATAGCCACTGGAGACTCCTGCACTACCTTCCCACTTCTCTTGACAGTCACACATCTACCTGACAGTACTTGCGTGGTGACCACTACGCTGAAGCTACTAACCATCACATTGCTTGTAAAATATATGTGGGTAATTCATGGTCAAATCTTTGCCATGCTATGGCTGAAGTTGGGATGTCAGAGGCCTGAGCTTAGACGTTCCCCAAACCTTTCCCTTGATGATCATGTAGGGAAGATGGAAAAGTCTGCTTTCACAGGGCTAATCGGAAATTTAATTACAAGCTTGAAAATTAGCTTATATCTTGGTCAAAGTTGAAGCTGGTCATACAGCTCATTCTGGGGATAAGAAGGAATCTTGGACAGATGTTTGACCATATGAGTCAGCGTATTAAAGCTGTTGTTTTATTCCTGGGTCGCCTATAACTTTGAACATTGGGCCAAAGCTGATCCATGACTTTGGGATCAAAAAATCTTTCATTTTTCATAAACTTTCTGCTAGTTTGTGCATGGAGTTGGCAGGAACCTTCCAGTTTGATTTTTTTTTACAATTATTCTGTTCTCATGCCCTCATCAGAAATATACAGTCTGGGACAGAGAGGCCCTGCTAATTTCAGCACCACGGCCAGCGACCTCTGGGACAGTGATCTGGGTTTCTGAAACAACAATCACGCGCAACTGACCACACTGCTCTTTGTTTTTAACATTGAGTTAGAGCTCCGTATTTCTGACAGCCCATCCTGACCGGATCTGGGAAGCTGTAGATGGTGTGTGTATGGTAAGTTGTCAGGGGTGGGGGGGTGGATTCGATTTAATAGTCATCCAGGACCTAGACTGGCCTTTTACTAACCTAACATTTCCTGGGTAGCTATTTGTTTCATCACAGTAGAACCTCCCAAATTCTCTGATTTTAAATGGAAACTTTTGGACGCATCCAGATATAGGAGAATTTCCCAGTGCAATCTTCAATTTCCTGAGCATTTTCCTTTAAGTCTGCAATGTCATAGTCCCAATGTGCAACTCCCAGATACGCTGCAGAAATATGTATCTGATCATAAGAAATCTGTGTCATCCTCATTATCAACCACCTGGTGGGTCCCAAGAACACCTCAACATGTCCTGAAAATGGATTTAAATCCCTCAAAAGTAACTCTTGTGTAATGGTCAACCTCTTCTTGTTGCCTTAAAATCTAGCCTCAGATGCTACACCTTTTATGTGAGTATGTATACCTTGTAAAACTTAAAATGGCCTTCTCATTTCTTATATCTTTATTCCACTTTACAGGAGTAACATCTTTGAACCCCTGGATAACCTTTTGATTTACACTTTTCTGCATTTTTCTATCAAGTATGTAGTTAAGTTGCTTGTTAAGCGTCTCACTATAGATTATTTCTTCAGCTTTATCTGCATTGATTTCCAACAATTATTTATCTATCTAATGTATCCAGAAATAACTTGCAATTGTATCACCGTTTTGACAAACACAGCTGTCCCAAAGTATCTGAAGTACTTTAGTTGGATAATTACCGTTGCAATATATGGGACCACTGGCTAACCTACCTATGGCCCTGAATTCCTTTTACAGTTCTCCTAATTGTTTGCCACATTACTCATTGTTTTACATATCATGAAATTTCAATATGATTAAGACTATGTTCAAGACTGAATCATAAATGTCTGTGTACCAGCCACTGGTACAGAGGTGATAATCCGGAAATCACTAGTTTTTGTTTTTGTCAACACGATAACAATCGGCTGTAGAGGATGGCTGAATAAAGAAATGTATTACTCTGCCTACATTTTATGTAGGATGAAATATTCAGTCCAAGTAACTGATGCTTCCAAATCTCCCATTAGCTTCCTTTCTGTGACTCTGGATCTAATAGCCAGGCCTAATCTAAATTGAAGAGTTACTGCTTTATCAATACATTTACTCCTCCGTTGTTCCTTAAACACCACAGTCTGATTCATTTTGGCCAGTGGCAACAGCCATCTCATTGCCACTGCCTGCAAAGGTATTCAGTTATGATCTTAGAATCCCAGTAGGTGGTGAAATGCACAGTGTCTCCTGGGGAGCTCCGTCACAGTAGATTTGGAGAAAGGGAGGACATATGTTTTCATACGGCATGAGGTACTGTACTCTAGTAAAGTCTTTAAAGGTTCGGTCGCCATAGAATCTCTACAGTGTGGACACAGGCCATTTGGCCTAACAAGTCCACACCACCCCTTCAAACAGCATCCCACTACCCTTTCCCTGTAACCCTACATTTCCCATGGCTAATCCACCTAATTTACACAACCCAGACACTACGGGCAATTTAGCACGGCCAGTCCACCTAACCCGCACGCCTTTGGACTGTGGAAGGAAACTGGAGCACCTGGCAGAAACCCACACAGACACAGGGAGAATGTGCACACAGACAGTCACCCGAGGGTGGAATCGAACCCAAGTCCCTGGCGCTGTGAGACAGTACTACTACCCACTGAGCTATCATGTAGTCCTTGAATGTAGGTTACTGAATGAATCAGTAATGTTTTTAAATGAAGTTTTTCATGGAATGTGGGCATTGCTGGCTGTGCCAGCATTTATTGTTCATTCCTAATTGCCCAGAGGGCAGTTAAGAGTAAACTATGTTGCTGTGGGTCTGGAATCATATGTGGGCCAGACCTGGTAAAGAAAGTAGATTTCCTTCCCCGAAAGACAGCACTGGTTACATGACCAGCCTTTTTATTCCAGATTTTTAAAAAAAATTTAATTCAAATTTTAATATCTGCTAAGTTACAATTCAAACCCAGGTCCACAGAACATTGGCCTGGGTCTCTTTGTTAGTTCAGTGTCATTGCCACAACACTATCATGTCTCTGGGGTAAGTGAATGAGTGAATGGATTGGTTAGGTGAGTGGGTAGGGATGAGGTAATTAAGTGGGTAGATAAGTCATAGGAGTAATCAGGCAATTAGAGGGTAGTTAGGTCGGGTCAGATGAGGGATAGTAAAATCAGGTTAGTTCAGGGTAAGGTGGTTAGATCTAGTTGGGAATGGTGAAGTAATTTCCAATGAGAGGGGAGAAGTCAGATTGGAACAGTTCAGGGGGTGGTCAGGCGTCAGGTGTATTTGAGCCTGGTTGAGGGATGTTCAGGTCTGACTGGAGGTCACGGTAGTCAGGTGGCTGAATCGGAGTGGTTCCATGCTCAGGAGAGTATTCAGGTGGTTGTGGGGTCACTCGGGGGTTAGGGGAGATTTTGATTGTGAAATTAGAATTGTTCGATTAGGTTTTATGCTGCAACATTTTCCAGGTGACTGTTTAACTTTCTGGCAATCACTTATTCCCTCTCTACCTACACACCCGTAAACTGGGGTGTGAGCACCACTAGGAACATGTTCTTTATTTAATCTTGATCCAATCCCCAAACTCACTAGGTTCATATTCATTTCTGACAAACTTTCCAGTTGAGGCCTACTCCCAGGACCTTCCTCACATTCTGTCATTGGGGCACAAGGTGGCTCTGTAGTTACCACTGTTGCCTCATAGTGCCAGGGACCTGGGTTTGATTTCCCCCTTGAGTGACTGCCTGTGTGGAATTTGCACATTGTCCGTGTGGCTTTCCATCAGGTGCTTCAGTTTCCTCCCACAGTCCCAAGATGTGCAGGTTAGGTGGAGTGACCATGGGAAAATGCAAAGTTACGGGGATAGGGTTGGGGTTAGATCCGGGTGGGCTGTTCTTCAGAAGTTCAGTACGGACTTGATGGGCTAAATGGCCTGCTTCCATACTGTAGGGTATTGTGATTTTCTCTAGTGTTTCTGGTCTGAACACCTGGTATTTCAGTTCTGCTGTGTTGTAATATATCACCTTTGATTTTTTTTATTTGGCCTTTGTCCACCATTCATGCTCCGAGCTTACTTCTCATACTAAAAACCGAAAGAACTGCGGATGCTGTAAATCAGGAACAAAAACAAAGTCGCTGGAAAAGCCCAGCAGGTCTGGCAGCATCTGTGTTCTGAGGAAGGGTCACTGGACCCAAAACATTAACTCTGTTTTTTCCTTCATAGATGCTGCCAGACCTGCTGGGCTTTTCCAGCAACTTTGTTTTTGTTCCTTACTTCTGATACTGCTCTTGCCACAGGTCTCAAACACTGGGCTGCTTGTTGTTTAAGTACCACCTCTCTGGTCACACTATCACTGCTACAGACAACTGCAGCCTTCTGTGATAATCTGTCTTGTTTCCTATTAGTTCACATACATTACTATTACAATGATAAGGACCATACATCATCATGTCACACTACCACATATAACATCTGACTTGCTTGACTTGTTGTTCCACAGAAAAAATAAGCAGGTAATCTCTTTACAGCAAACACCAATAAAACAGTAATGAATTGAATTGATTAATTGATTGATGCTAATGTTGCTAGGTGACTCAGCAGTGTTGAGCTGGACACCAGGAGAATTCTCTGCCCTTTAGATTGTCCCAAGTGTTCATCTATATTCACTTGAGTGAGCAATCAAGTTAATATGACATCTGAAGAGCAACATCTTGAGTACTGCAACACATATTCAATACTGCATGGGAGTGTTGGTTTACATTAGGGGCTGAACTCTGGAGTGAAATTTGTAGTCACAACCTTCCAACTCAAGAGTGCGAGCAATATTTATGAAGCCAGTCATTAAAGATATATCAGTCATTTTATTGAATAATATTAATGTTGATCTGCTGCAATAAATCTTAACATCTGCTTTTTTACTACTTCTCTTTTTTTAAAATAAGTTTAAAATTAGTCTTCTCTGCCAATAAAACCTGGATTTAAAAACCACTGTTTTAAAAGTTTAAAACATCAGGTTATCTTGCTGTCTTTCTTCACTGGCCATCAGTTGTGGAGATAAGAATCGTTTACATTTTTTTTTAAAGGGGCAACTGAATGAAATGATTTTTCTGTCAAGTAAAGATCTTAATTTTTAAAAGCTAGTAAGTACACTCCCAGGACAATTAAAAGTCTTGCGATTTTTATTGTTAGAGACTTATAATTTGAGCACCTTATATGTTTAACGTAGTAAATCACAATACAATCAATTTGCTCCTTGGTTGCTAGCAAAGCTTCATTTATTGCTCATCCTTATTTTGCTGGAAAAAGTGGTGGTGGGCTTTTGTTCTTGAGCTTCTGTTGTCCTTAAGTAGGGAATTCAAGAATTTTGAGTGCGCATCATTTGAGCAAACAGCTCTTTATGTCTAAGAAGGATGAATTGTGGCTTGGAAGTCAGGTGTTCCCAGTATCTGAGGAGGGATCACTGGACCCGAAATGTTAACTCTGATTTCTCTTCACAGATGCTGCCAGACCTGCTGAGCTTTTCCAGCAATTTATGTTTTTGTTGTATCTTGCTGTTGTTCCCTTTTCAGTTGTAAAGGTTTCAGGATTGAGAACTGCCTTGTAGTAACCTGGGTGGTTTCTTGCAGTACACTCTTTCTATACTACACACTTAGACAAAACACGCATACTGATGATAGAATCATAGAATCCCTATAGTGTGGAAACAGGCCCTTCGGCCCAACAAGTCCACACCGACTCTCAGAACATCCCATCCAGACCCATCCCCCTGATCTATACATCCCTGAACACTACAGGCAATTTAGCATGGCCAATCCACCTAACCTGCACATCTTTGGACTGTGGGAGGAAACCCACGCAGACACAGGGAGAATGTGCAAACTCCACACACAGTGTCTCTTGAGGGTGGAATCGAACCCAGGTCCCTGGTGCTGTAAGGCAGCAGTGCTAGCCACCGTACCATGAAGGATATAAAATCCACTGCCAGGAATATGAATTAAATGGAATTCTTTTAGCAGCTGATGTTGAGCTTCCCAATATTGTTATGGCTATACCTAACCCGTGGAATGAATGTTAAATATTCCAGCACTTAAATGTTAGCCCAGATTTCCACTACCACTGTGAGCCTCTCCACCATGGCAAACAGAAATCGCAACCCCTGCCTTCAACCTGACATTTCTCATTTTTGCTCGGTTGGCATTGAGGGCAGGCTGTACTAAATTGTGCACGTGCATTTGCATTTGCATTAAATTAATCAGCTGCCTGGATTTAAATTAGGTTTTGGGGTCTGAGCCAATATACTTGAATCCCTTACCTTACACTGAATGACGAAGACAAATGTAGCTCTAAGAAAGAGCCCACCACTCCTTTTCAAGGCAAATACTCATTAGAGTTTAGAAGAATGAGAGGAAATCTAACTGAGGTATACAAGATGCTAAATGGGATTGACAAAGTGGATGAGAAGATGTTTTTTCTCATGGGGCAATCTAGAATGAGAGGCCATGGTTTGAGGTTAAGGGGTGGCAAATTTAAGGCAGATGAGGAGAAATTACTTCTCTCAAAGGATCAGCCATCTGTGGAATTCACTAGCCCAGTGGACACCCCAGGACAATGAATAAGTGTAAGAAGTAGACATTCAAAGTTTTAGTTAGCAATGGGTTAAAGGATTCTGGGGACTGAGCAGGAAACTAGAGTTGAGGCTAAGATGAGATCAGTCATGATGATATGAAATTGCAGAGCAGGCTCGAGGGCCTGAATTGGTTACTCATGCTCCTGGTTGTTATGCAAATAAGAATGAGCGATAATTGTGGCTTTGAAAGCAATCCAGGAACAAATTACTGCATTATGATTTGTTATATATGAAACACACAAAGGTCAAATCACAAATGTCTAACAACTATCATAAACAGCAAGCATTTTAATCAAGACCTTTTACAATTGATCTCACTAACATTTGAAATTTCGGATCTTTGCTTGGCTGAAAAATCATTTTGTTCAGCTGTCCTTTTAAAAAAATGTAACCGGTGTGTATCTCCGTAACAGACGGTGAGTGTAGAAAGACAGCAAGGTAACTGTAAATAGACTAAAGTTTTAAAAATAGCAGAAAACCAATGCAGTACAATGCAGCTTTAATTAGTAACCCAGAGAATGGGCATTATGTCAGGTAACAGCCGGAATGTTTTCAGTGATCTTCTTTAGGATCAGTTGCGTACCCCACTGAAGGGGTGAGGTACCCCTCAGGTGTGGTCCCAGGGAACTTTGAGTTGGAAGTCAGGGTTTTTTTTAGTTGGGATGTTCTAATGCCCTTTAAATTGTTAACTGTGGATAAGCTGTGCATAAAACTTTTGGAATTGTCCAACTCATTAAGAAGTATTAAGAAGTTTTTTTTAAATTGTTGATTGAGCCCCTTCCTCAATAAAGTGTATCCTTCAATGAAGAACTCTAAGGAACAGAATTTATATTTCTTTTCCTGTGCACTTTTGTATTTATGTATTGTAGATGACTTGACATCGTAGGTGAAAGAGAAAAAACGATGGCAGGTGTAAATAGGCACTAAGTTGGCATCGGGGTATGAGTGACTATGGGGAATGAGTAGATCAGTGAAGAGTGTCAAAGAGGTTATGAGGATCCATGGCAGCTGTGTGAAATGTATTTGCTGGCACAGGACCATGTGTATGGGGCATTGAGAATATTTTGGAGTTAGGGCTGGATGAATGTTTTATATTTAATTTCTTTTTAATTATAATTTTTGGTCACAGTCCTGGACCCCAGAGACCAGCTTTCTGTTCTGCCTAGTCTCTACAGCTCTTCCTGGGTCCCTAGCTCCCAACCCAGCCCAAGCCCTAGACTAGAAATAGGGAGTGCAGGTGGCCATTTCTCAAGGTGGAGTTGACAGAGCCATGATTTTTCCAAGTTCTGTTCACCCAAACCCAGGAATGAAAATCTGGGACACTTGTCATTGGTAGAGTGACTTGAATAGTCCAGGAGGTGAATCAGCAGCTGTTAAATATTGAGTTTCTGCTCTCATCTTACAAAATATTGATGTGGTTAGTCTAGTTAAATTTCTAGCTGGTGATGTCCCCTGAATATTGATAAAAGGATACTCAGTGATGGTAATGCTGATAAATTTCAGAAGGAGATGGTTGGCCCTTTTCATGTTGAAGATGATCATTGCCCGGTATTTGTATTGGTCCAAGATTGAATATTATCCAATGTGGGCTGGTATGAGCTGATTTGTTGTCAGGCATTATTTTGAATTTTCCGTTTGGAATTGTTAGAAAACAGTAAGCTAGTGGTTACCATCTACTGATGTTATCTCTCATCCTGCTTGGATCACGCCATTGGTAGTTTTTATTGGCACATCTGGGGACAAGATGATGCCTTGCACAAGAGGTCTTCATCAAAAATGCCATTGGTGAGGTGCAATTTTACCTTTAGCTGGAAACCACTTTGTCCTACCAGCCTTCAGTTAGCAGGAGGAAGAGTTGGAAGCAGAAGCTGTCATTTGAGACACGTTTAGCATTTTTCTTTGTGAGGCCAGTGGGAGCCAGGCCAAGGCATTCGCGGAACCCGTAGAACTGGACTCACAAAAGTGATGACTAGCCTCCAATTGACTGCTTGATTTTACACAGGCTTTCATTTGCTTATTAATAAAACCTGCAGCTAAATTCACCGTGGCCTCATTCTGTCACAGGGGAGAAACTGACTGGTCTGTTTTCCTGCCAAGGCTCCACTGGGGGTTAGAATCAACCGTATCACTTAGCTTCTTGCCATTAAGGTTATAATGTAAGATTATTAACTGACATTAAAAAATAATCTTGAATGACAACTATAGATTTAAAACAAATTAATATTTCCGATGTTTACTACCTACTCATTCTAACTACACTCCCAATAGACGAAAATTTACAAATAAAGGTTCAGTACTTTCCTAAGATGAAATCAGCAAAACTGTTTGCTCAACTGGATCAGTTGCATTCAAGCTGTTCATTTGGATCTTTGCCAAGTGACTGCTTATCTTTTTATTAGAGCCTTGTAGTGGTATAAGTGCAGACATTAGAAGCTGCTAAATACATAAGCACTTCCATTCACTTTGTGTGTGTTTTAGAAGTGTCTTAAGTGCATCAGTCTGCTTCACAAAAGGTGTGTAAGGCAGTGAATAATTATCAGTGATGAGGGAGCCAGAATTCTGTCATCTTTTAATAACTCCCAGATGAAAAGGATAGAGTAGTTGAAAAGGAGAGGAGAAAAGATGTGTCACATCAGTCATTGTTCTGTGAGAGCAAGCATCGGATTTTAAACCTTTTAGATATTGGAAAGAATGTTTCTGGTAAGGAAAAGACTGTTGTTTTCGGCATGGCCCTCCAATGATTTAATATGTTTTTGTTTGAATGTTGGTTAGTTTGTTTGTATCTGAAATTTAGTAGACTGCCAAATAATCAGATACCCAATAATTAATTGGCATTTGCATGAAAAACCTGAATTTTTTTTTTTGAAGAAGTGCCCTGCAATTTGTCTGAATGTCTGAATTCCAACCCCAGAAGGTGAAACTGTGCTCAGGAGAAGTATTTTCTATTTTAATGTTAAATCTCAATGTTGCCCATATTCTCAGTTATTTTGAAACATGGGAAAATAACTATTCCACTTGCTTTGCATTCCACTAATTAATATTATTGTTGGTGTCAAGTGGATAATGGCATAATGAACAGGAGATGGAGGTGTCCGGGAGGGCGTACTTCAACTGTTTAGGAGAAGTGGGTGCGAGCATTAATGGGGCAGGAAGTGATTTTGGTACCTGTTATGGGGTCTTCAGTGTCTGTGTGTATGGCTAGTGGTTTGGTCAAACGTCTGTGGAGGGGTGTCTGCTGGTGATTGGGGGAAGGGAGGGTGGTATTGTTACAGACCAGGCAAAATTCCCTCATATATTAACCCCCTAATATATTAAAAATATTGCCTAGACCCCAACTTTTTCTTATTTTCGAAGGCATGTATAAGGCTCCAAGTCTAATTCGATCGGTCAAACTAACAGGCTTGAAGCAAAACTCACCTTATTCTTAATCTCTTGTTCAAATACAAACAAAAGAAAGAAGAATTGGAATAACTTAACAGAATAATAGATTATTTAACTACTAAACAACAACTGTGCCATCTCATGAGCACACCCTTGGCAAAGGCATATTCAGTAAAATAGATTATCTCAGATGTAATTCTCCAGTCCAGGAGGAAAAACATCAAGAGAAAACTCATCGAGAGAGAGAGAGAGAGAGAGAGAATTCAAGCATTTTGCTGTTGCAGGGAGAAATGTACAGCAGCTTTCAAACCCTAACAGTTCCTGAAAGTTAAACTAAAATCCTGGTTCAGTGGGAGCTTGACCCTACCCTTTCATGCTGCTTCTATTTTCAACTTTTCAAAAAACCCAAGGCCTTATAAGCTGTTAACTTTATTAGTTGAAGAGACTGCTTGCTGCCTCTTTCTCAACCTCTCTTTATTGAAGAATAGAAGTAAATACACTTCTTAAATCCATGGTATTGTTACAGGTGTTGATTGGCAGGGCTGGTTAAGCATGAGTGATTGTGAGTTCAGGTTTATAACTGGTCAGGGGTTAGTACCTGTTTAGTTAAGTAAGTCAGAATCCTTTATGATCTCTGGCTGTAACCTAAAGCTGGGGATATTTTCAGAGGGTCCCAGATTCCTGCGAGTTTCCATCAATGCTTTTAAATTTCTGCCAAATACAGCACTGTCAGTGCAAAGAGGCTTCTGAGAGAAGCTGATCTGTTTATTTTAGGGTGTGTCTCGTCTCATTCTTCAGAAGAAGGGATCTTCTTTTGGATTTTCAGCATCTAATGGTATTTTAGGTTTGATTCAATAGGTGGTGACTGTCTTGGGCGTGAATGGGATCCTTTTCACGTCGTAGGTAATGCAATTATCTCCTCTTGTGTTCTGTAGACTGGTATAACATGATTTTTCTATCAGCTTCCCCTTGCTTTCCTTTTGAAAAGTGCTACAAAATCATTGTTAAGCGCTGACAACGTCAGACAGCAAGAGAAGTCAATCGAAAGAGACAGGTAAGCACTTGGGACAGACCAAACAGAATTTCTTCTCGAGTTAGTTAAAAGATGATGGAAAGGGAGGAATTCAAAACAAGCTTAAAGAAGGGCAGAAAAAAATCAAACGTGGAAGCTCAGACAGTATTGATTGGAAAAAAACACTTAAGCCGCAGATAAAAAGTCATATCTTCAATATGTTTTCAACAAGACAAACATGGCTAATTCAGAATTCGGACGTGAGTAATTTGGATTCCTGATTTGAATCAAAGATCCATAATGTGCAGCAGGCCATTCTACCCAATGTGCCTGTGCTGCCTCTTGAACTATCCATCCAACTTGCCTGCTTTTCCCCTCAAAGGTCCTGCAGCCCTGTGAAGGCGGTAAATAATTATGAACCACTGACTTTTAACTCACCATTAGTTAAAATTCTCTCCCTCTTTTAAAACTCCCCCAGCAGGACTCTGACAAAACAAGTGTTATGGGCCAGAGGGGAAAGACTGGGAAGGCAGTTCAATGGTCCCTGTGCCCAGGGTTCACTGAAATGATCCTTTTGGTCTTCTAGTAATTGTTCCTCAATCGTCCTTTTTCAGGCACTTTCTCTTGCTTTCAGGACGCCTGGTGGGACTGGTTCGCACTTATGAAGTTTTTGACTTATCAGTTGCTGTAAGCTGTAGCTTTAAACTAATGAGTGGAGCGAAACTGGCTGTCTTCAGCCTTGAGGTTTTAATGCAGAGAAAAGAACATCACCTTCCTTTTCCAGCAGTCTGATGTCTTCTAACGAAACAGTCACACCCTCAAACTAAGGCAGCCAGCTTCACCATCGGCAATAGCTGCTTCAGGGAACTAGCAGTACAGCTCCAAGTAGACACAACGCCTGATGTTCACAAATGGAAGTGACCTAACGTTTATTCAGATTCAGGGAAAAGAGTTTTCTCCCTGCTTTCCATTTTGTTTGGGGCCTGGGGAGGCTGTGTTCCTGTCGGCCAGGGAAAGGTAAGGGACACCCTTTCTCTGTCCCTGAATAAATATTTGACTGCTTGTATGAAAGCACTTGTGGTACAGTTGTAATAAATATCCTGACTTCCTCAAATCCTTGACATTCATGTGCAGAGTAATTATCAAAACTGGAACCACTTCAATTTCTTGGCCAATATACTTCGGTGGCAATGTGGTGGAAATGATTGGTTTTGACCATAGATGAAATTTGATAGAGTTATAGAGTCATACAGCACGGAAACAGTCCCTTTGGTCCAAGCAGTCCATGCCGAACATAATCCCAAAGTAAACTAGTCGCACCTGCCTGCTGCTGGCCCATATCCTTCCAAACCTTTCGTATTCATGTATCTAAGCAAATGTCTTTTAAGCTTTGTAATTGTACCCACATCCACCACTTCCTCAGGAAATTCACTCCACACACGAACCACATTCTCTGTCAAAAATTTGCCTCATGTCTTTTTTAAATCTCTCTCCTCTCACCTTAAAAATGTGCCTGCTAGTCTTGAAATCCCCCATCCTAGGGAAAAGACTACTTTCTTCAACTTTATCTATACCTCTCATTATTTTATAAACTTCTATCAGGTCGCCTCTCAACCTCCTACGCTATAGTGAAAAGTGTCCCAGCCTACCCAGCCTTTCTTTCTAACTCAAACCTTCCATGCCCAGCAGCATCCTGGTAAGTCTCTTCTAAACCCTCTCCAGCTTGATAATATCCTTCCTATAACTGGGTGACCAGAACTGGACATTATATTCCAGAAGAGGCCTCACAAATGTCCTGTACAAACTCAACCTAATGTCCCAACTCCAATACTCGGAGGACTGAGCAATGAAGGCAAGTGTGCTAAATACCGGTCTATATGTGACACAAGCTTCAAAGAATTATGTACCTGCACCCCTAGGTCCCTCTGTTCTACAACACTACCCAAGGCCCTACCATTAATTGTATAAGCCCTAACCTTGTTTGTCATACCAAAATGCAATACCGTGCATTCATTCAGATTGAACTCCATCTGCCATTTTTCAGTCCATTGACACATTTGATCAAGATCCCTTTGTAAACTTAGAAAACTATGTTTACTATCTACTATGCCACCAATTTTGGTGTCATCTGCAGACTTACTAACCACACCTTCCGTATTCTCATCCAAATCATTTATATAAATGACACCTAAAAGAGAACCCAGAACCGATCCCTGTAGAATATCGCTGGTCACAGGCCTCCAGTCTGAGAAACAACCATCCATCATTACTCTGCCATTAAGTCAAATATGTATCCAATTGGCAAGCTCACCCTGAATCCCATCTAACTTTATTAATTAGTCTACCATGCGGAACCTTGTCAAAGGCTTTACAAAAATCTAAATAAATGTCTACTGCTCTGCCATCATCAAACTTTTTGGTAACTTCCTCAAAAAAATTGAATCAAGTTTTTTTAGACACGATTTTCCTCGCACTACTCCATGCTGACTATCCATAATTAGTTTTTGTCTGTCTAAATGCCCATAAATCCTGTCTTTTATAATCACCTCCAACAATTTACCCATGACCGAAGTCAAACTCACAAGTCTATAGTTCCTTGCTTTCTCCTTACAACCTTTTTTCAACAAAGGTACAATGCTAGCCACCCTCCAGGCAACTTATCTACAGTTATACATGAGGCAAGGGGTCTTGTAATTACCTTCCTTACTTCCCGCAACATTCTGGGATAGGTTAGATCAGATGAGTTCTTTGATGAAGTGACCAGGAAGGTTGATGAAGGCAGGGCGGTAGATGTAGTCTGTATGGATTTCAGTAAAACCTTTGATAAGGTTCCACATGGTAGACTGCTCTGGAAGGTTAGATCGCATGGAATCCAGGGACAGCTGGCAAATTATATTCACAATTGGCTTGATGGTAGAAGTAGAGATTAATCGTGGAAGGATGCTTGTCAGGCCGGAAGCCTGTGACTAGTGTTGTGCCTCAGGGGTTGGTGCTGGGCCCCTTGCTGTTTGTTATCTAGATGAATGATTTGGATGAGAATGTACAAAGCATGATTAGCAAGTTTGCAGATGACACTAAAGTAGATAGTATTGTGGACAGTTAGGAAGGTTATCAGAAATTGCAGCAAAATCTTGATCAGCTGGGGAAGTGGGCTGAGAAATGGCAAATGGAGTTTAGTATAGATAAGTGTGAGGTGTTGCATTTTAGAAAGTCTAATCAAAGTAGAAGTTTCATGGTGAATGGTAGGGCTTTAAGGACTGTAGTGGAACAGAGGGACCTTGGAGTGCAGATAGACGGTTCTCTGAAAATGGAGTCACAGGTACACAGGGCAATAAAGAAGGCTTTTGGCACACTGACCGTCATCAGTCAGGGCATTGAATATAAAAATTGGGAAGTTATGTTGCAGTTGTACAGGACATTATAGTGCAGAAGAAATTTACAAGGATGTTGTTAGGACACAAGGGATTGAGTTATAGGGAGAGCTTGGACAAGCTCGGACTTTATCTTTAGAGCACTGGAGACTAAGGGGTGATCTTATAGAAGTGTCTAAGATCATGAGAGCCATGAATAGGGTGAACGTACTCAGTCTTTTTTCCCAGGGTTGGAGAATCGAGGACTAGGGGCATCAGTTTAAGATAAGAGGGGGAAAAAATAAATGGGAACTGTGAGGGGCAACTTTTTTACACAGAGGGTGGTACACATATGGAATGAACTTCCAGCAGAAGTGGTTGAGGCGGGTACATTAACAACATTTAAAAGGCATTTGGACAAATACATGGATAGGGAAGGTTTAGAAGGAAATGGAGCAAGTACAGGGAAATGGGTTTAGTCTGAATGACATTTTGGTCAATATGAACCTTTTGGGCCAAAGGGCCTGTCTCCATGCTGTAGGGCTCTATAACTCTTATGACTCAATGAATAATAGATTTCATTATGTTATTTTTGCCAACCTATTGTAATCGTGGAGAAAGGGTTTGGACATGACTGTTAAGGAGTTGTATGCTAACAACCCAAATCCGGCTTCCGAAAGTTGGGCTCTTTTTAATCTGCCATGCATCAATTTTAATTGTTACGAGTGAAATAACTTCCTGGGATAATACAGCTAGTTGCTGCATTGACATCCTATGCTCCAGGTCGTCCTAGTAACTTTTGACCTCACCCAACCTGGTCCTGCAAGTTATTCATACCTAGTTTATTATTTCTCATGTCATTATTTTTCATGATAATATTTTTTTTTCCAAACATTTGTAAGAAGAAACGTATTATTTGATTTCAAGTGTCTTCTATTAGTAAAAATTGGGACATTTTTCTGAGGAAACTAGCAAAACATAGTTAATAGGTTGCTGGTTTTGAGGTGTTAGCTTATAATCATGGACTCTTAGGGTCAGAGAATGGTTAAGACATTGAATAAAGCCATTTGGCCAATTGTTTCTCTGCCAGTTCTCTGCTGGAGCAACTGGGCTCATCCCATATCATTGCCCTTTCCCATAGCCTCACAAATGCTTTCTTTTCTGAGAATTATCCAGTTGCCTTTTGAAACCTACGATTGAAATCTGCCTCCACCACACTCTTAATTGTTACACTCCAGACCATAACCAAACACTGCATAAAAAAGATCTGAAGAAGGATCACTCGATATGAAACGTTAACTCTGATTTCTCTCCACAGATGCTGCCAGATCTGCTGAGCTTTTCCAGTAATTTCAGCCATTGTTTCTGATCTACCATATCCGCAGTTCTTTCAGTTTTGTTTTTACAGCATAAAAAGTGTTTCCTTTTTATTATTGCCATTCACCTTAAGGTAATGTCCTTGAGTTCTCAAGCCCTCTGCCAATGAAAATAGTTCCTTCCTATCAACTTTATCCAAACCTGTCACTTAAACAATTCTACCATTTTCCAACGTTCTGTTCTCTAAAGGTGAACAACCCCAGCTTCTTCAATATTTTTACACAACTGTAGTCCATCATTACAGGAGCCATTTTTGTAACTCTTCTCCGCACCCTCACTAATGCCTTTACATTCTTCCCTAATCAATGTACATTGGTTCACCATAATATCTGTGTTTTTGTACCTAATACCCCTACTTAGAAAGCTCAGGATACAATAGAATCACTTGATCAACCTTCCCTACCTCCTTCAACCAAATGCGCACGTACACACCATGTCCACTCACTGCGTTTACTTTAAAGTTGTATTCTTTCTTTGATACTACTTTTCCAAATTTATTCTACTAAAATACATTACTTCATATTTCCTTGCAATAAACTTCATCTGTCACATGTCCACACATGCTCCTCACCTATCTGTGCCCTCATGAAATCTGGGACTGTTCTCTCAATGCACAACACATCCAAGTTTTACATTATCTACTTATTTTGAAATTGAGCCTTTAACTCCTGAGGCGTGGTCATTAACATAGATCAAGAAGAAAAGTGTTCATATGAAAACATATGACTGCATGAATAAGATGCAGGAATTGAGCTATTGAGCCTTTTGAGTCTGCTCCCAATTCAACGAGATCGTGGCTGATCTGTTTGAGGCCGCAGCTCCATATCAGAACCTACCCCCAATAACTTTTGACTCACTTTTTAATCAAAAGTCTATCCATGGCTGACTGAAAATATTCACTGAATCTCCCTCCATGCTAACAGGGGAAAAGAATTCTAAAGCCTCTCAATCCTCAGGCAAAAAAGAATTCTCCTCCTCTCCATCATAAATTGAAGACCTCTTATTTTTAAACTGTGTCCTCTAGTTGCTATTCTTAACTCCAAATGATGTAAGGTAAAGATAAAGTTGCCATAGTCTAAGAAGACCATAGGGCTGCTTTCTCATTAGAGAGAGATGACTGGTGTTGGTTTAACCTGAGGGTCTCCACGCGTCTGGTGAAGGGGAGAGGTTGAAAAGGAGAATCCTTCATGGTAATCTCAATGAATACAAGAATTAACTCCATGCTGTTGGCACTATCAGCATCACAAACTAGCCATCCAGTTAACTGAGCTAACCAACCTACTCTTGAAATGATCTAAACCAAGTTTGTCCAACCTTCCCTCCTAAGATAACACTCCTACCCCATCTGATGTTTCAGCTGTCTCAAACATTGTCTAAAGCATTTAAATCCTTTCTTAAACGAGGAGACCAAAACTGTACACGATACTCCAGATATGATATTAGCAATATTCCATACAACTATAGCAAAACTTCTCTACCTTTATATTCCATTTCCTTTTCAATAAACACAACATTTAGTTTGCCTTCCCAATCACTTGCTGTATTTACATACTAATTTTCTTTGACTCATGTACCAGGTCACCCAAGCCCTTTCTTCAAAATAATCATCCAATTCCCTTTGAAAAGGCATGATGCCTCTGAACCTCAATTTTATGCAATCTCTTTCCATTTAAGAAATATTTGACTTTTCTGATTACTAAAGTGGACAAGTTGACATTTACCGATACTACACTCCATCTGCCAAATTATTTTTTTCCCCATTCGCTCAACTTGTTTATGTCTCTTTGTAGACTCTAAGTGTCCGCTTCACAACTTACTTTCCAACTATGTTTGCCATCAGGAAATTTAGCAAACATACATTTGGTGATCATCCAAGTAATTGATATAAGCTGTAAATTGTTGAAGCCCCAGCATTGATTCCTGGTACACTCCACTGATCATACCTTGCCAACCTGAAGTGAATATATTTATGCCTTCAGTTTCCTATTAGCTTGCAAATCCTCAATCCATGCTATAATGTTACCCCCTACACTATGAGCTCTTAGATTGCGTAGTGACCATTTGATGTGGCACTTTGTCAATTGCCTCTGGAAATCTCAGTACAACATATGTACAAATTCCCCTTTATCTGCATTGCTTGATATTTCTTTCTAAAAGCTCAAATGTGTTGGTTAAATATGATTTCCCCTTCACATAACTCTTTATATTGTGAATTGCAATTATTTCTGGAATGTTACTTAAGCTCTGGTATTGACCCGTGAAATCCCACTTTGAAAAAAATAACTTGTCCACCGCTATTCTCTGTTTGTTAGTACTCAGCCAGATTCAGAACCATGCTGCCACTTTTCATTTTATTGCATGGATTTAATGTTGTTGACAGGGCTAGTACATGTGTCAAACAGCCTTTGGGAACTCGATGAACATCTCATTGTCAAGATCAGCGTCATCAACCTTCTCTGTTATCTCATCAAAAAGCTCCATCAAGTTCATTAACCATAATTTGTCTTTATCAAATTTGTTTCAGAGATAATAGGAACTGCAGATGCTGGAGAATCTGAGATAACAAGGTGTAGAGCTGGATGAACACAGCAGGCCAAGCAGCATCAGAGGAGCAGGAAAGCTGACATTTCGGGCCTAGGCCCTTCTTCAGAAAAATCTGAATTCTGAAGAAGGTTCTAGGCCCTAAACATCAGCCTTCCTGCTCCTCTGATGCTGCTTGGCCTGCTGTGTTCATTTAGCTCTACACCTTGGTATCACTTTATCAAATTTGTGCTGGCTTTCCTTGATTAATCCATATTTCTCTAACTGATCATTACACCAGGAAGGCATTATCATTTCCTGTGATCATTTGACTTGTAATTACTAGGTTTATGCTTGAAGTAAGACTCCACCACCCATCATTGAATGTACTGATAAGCTATTATACTATTCAAATAAGTGAAATTTAAATATGTTTAGCATGTCAATATGAATTAGACTACTGTCTATGTTTAAGGTGGTGAGAGACACTTTTCTGTGTTAATGTTCTGTTACTTTTGTTGTCAATGCAGTCTTGAAGGTGCTGAAGGATGGTGCTGACCCCAACACATTGATCTCCTCAGGAGGCTCACTGCTGCATCTGGTAAGAGCTGTGACTGTGTGCCATCATTCATTAGCCTGCTAAGTTTTGTGAATATATGAGGACGACTACATGGAGCCATACTTTCGATAGCAGAGCTTAAGAAGGTGGGGGTCAAGAAAGAACTTGACTCCTTAACTTAAGGTAAATAAGTGGAAATAATTGTTTGGAAAGCAACTGTTGGACTTTGAGAGTTAGAGTTATTTACCTTTCACTTTTTAGATTTATATGATTGTCAATATTACTTTTTAGATTTTACTGCTTGACCTGGATTTTGATTTAGTCCCAACGTTCCTGGAACCTCTTAAATATACAGATTGGAATTTTATGTTGGCCATCAGTTGCCCAAAATATCAAGTACAGTTCAGCAAGCACAGGGTGATAGGTGAACAGAACCTGCTGCTGGATCCATTATAAGTGGAAAGGGTTTGGATAATATTCAACTTGTAGAAGTTGCAGAATGTGAGGATAGCCAGGAAATCGGAAGAGCTTTTATATAAATGAGTAAATGGGTAAACTTTCAGGAAAAAAAGCTTCCTTAACAAAGTGATTGATAGAAGCAATAGTAAACTTTGGTAAAGATTGATCAATTAAATTACATTACAAACGTTCATCCACACAGGATACATGGCTTCTGTATATTTTATATCTCTCATCAAAGCAGAGATGATACACCCGTTTATATGAAAGAAATTTATTTTAAATGCTTTGAAATGTATACTCCATGCTTCCGATCTAGCATCCAGTTCTTTCAAAAGTTTTGTTTATTTTTCTGAATCCACTTCAAAGCTTTAACCAATTAAGTAAAAGGACCATCTGTAGCAAACAGATCCACATATTCTAATGTAGAACACCTGAACAATTGAACACTACAATGACCTGCGCATCTAAGCTCAATTTCTTTGAGGGTCATCTGTTTGCTGATGAGTTCATCACTATGAAGAAACACATTTATTTTGTGGTTTTTGTCCTGCCATGGAATTCTCATGGAGAATCTTAACATGTCTTTGGAAGCATTCCTGTGTTTTGGTGTGGCCCTTCGAAGTGAACAAGCAGCAAACAAATAACAGCTTGGTAGTTCATAACATCACTGGAAGGAGAAATATACTCAATGCTTTTTGTATTGCACTTGTCAGGGCTAGGATGTAAGAAGCCAGACTTGGAAAGGGAACACCAATTTACACAGCATGAGAAGAAGGTGCTGATTCATTGGATTATCATTGGCATGGTGATGCAACAGGAATTGTTAATCAGTGCTCTCAAATCAGACAGGTAGATCTTTGAGAGATAATAGGTACTGCAGATGCTGGAGAATCCGAGATAACAAGGTGTGGAGCTGGATGAACACAGCAGGCGAAGCAGCATCATAGGAGCAGGAAAGCTTGACATTTCGGGCCTAGACCCTTCATCAGATGAAATACAAATTTCAGTTTCTTTTGCCCACATCAAGAGAGTCTTGTGTGTTCACATATGCAGCATTTAGCTTGTACAAATGTTTTACACAATGAGCCTGACTGATGATTGAAAATTAATTTGTGATGTAATTCTCAGTATGTTGTAGATTATTTGACAATACTCATCCAATAACAGTATCATATCCAATTTTGGATGTAGTATTCTGTGACTTGCAAGCGTGGGCTGATTAAAAGCAACTGACATGTTATCCCCAGTGAATAGTCAATGGTAGAAAAGTTTCAAACTAGAAGGCATAATTCTAAGGTGAGAGGAGAAAGATTTAAAGGGGCCTGAGGGGCAAATTTTTCACATGCAGGGTGGTTTGTATGTGGAGTGAACTGCCAGAGGAAGTGTTAGATGCAGGTACAGTTATAACGTTTAAAAGACATTTGGACAGTTACATGAATTGGAAAGATTTAGAGGGATATGGGCCAAATGCAGGAAAATGGGACTAATTTAGTTTGAGAAACCAGGTCGGCATGGACGATTTGGACTAAGAGTCTCTTTCCATGCTCTATGATTCTATGACTCTATATTTGAAGTAGACTGGATCAAAGACCGTTCCATGTGTTTGCATGATATGTAACAAGTGATGGTGAGGTTATGGTTGCCATTATCTTGCAAGATAGTTTTGATTTGAATGAAAATATAAAAGGCATGGTTAGTAAGTTTGCAGACGACATCAAAATTGGTGGCATAATAGACAGCGAAGAAGGTTTCCTAAGAATACAAAGGTATCTTGATTAAATGGGTCAATGGACTGAAAAATGGCAGATGGAGTTCAATCCGAATTAATGTCAGGCATTGCATTTTGGTACGACAAATGAGGGTAGGGCTTATACAATTAATGGTAGGGCCTTGGGAGTGCTGTAGAACAGGGGGACCGAGGGGAACAGGTCCATAATTCTTGGAAATTTGTGTCATGTATAGACAGTGTGACTTAAAAAGGCATTTGGCACACTTACCTTCGTTGATTTGAGTAGAGGAGTTGGGACGTTATTTTGAGGTTGTACAGGATATTGGTGCAGTCTTTTCTGGAATGCTGTGTCTAGTTCGGGTTGCCCAGTTATAGGAAGGATATTATCAAGCTGCAGAGGGTCCAGGAGAGATTTACCAGGATGTTGCTGGGTATGGAAGGTTTGAGATATGAGGAAAGGCTGGATAGGCTGGGACATTTTTTTTCCCCAGGATGGAGAATTTCAAGGCTAAGATGCTCATTTTTGAGTTAAGAGGAGAGAGATTTAGAAAAGACACAAGGTAAACTTTTTACACAGAGAGTGGTTTGTGTGTGGAATGAACTTCCTGAGGAAGTGGTGGATGTGGGTACAATTACAATGCTTAAAAGACATTTGGATAGATATATGGATAGGAGAGGTTTGGAGGGATATGGGCCAGTAGCAGGCAGGTGGACTAGTTTAGTTTGGAAGTATGTTCAGCATGGTCTGCTGGGACCAAAGGGTCTGTTTCTGTGCTTATGACTCTATGACTCTACGTGGCCCAATTTAGCATCAAGCTTACAAGGTGAACAGATGTCTAGGGCTCTATTCACAAACTTTGCCAATAAGGTTGATCTTGTTGTGTAGTATTGTAGGAATCCCAATAAAATTATTGATCATGCATACAACATGCATATTGTAGTGTAGGCTTTCAGCAGTTTTCTCAGCAATTGGAGGAGAAGAAGCTTGTTGATGTGCTCCATCTCAATGGTAAATTTGAGTGCCGGCTGGCATCATTCAAACATCACAAATATGTTCTTTGGGTATCGAAAATATGCAAGTGTAGGAGATTAGTCATCATTCCATCCGCTGTACCCATTGTGGCCTCCTCTACATCGGGGAAACCAAGTGGAGGCTTGGGGACCGCTTTGCAGAACACCTGCGCTCAGTTCGCAACAAACAACTGCACCTCCCAGTTGCGAACCATTTCAACTCCCCCTCCCATTCCTCAGACGACATGTCCATCCTGGGCCTCCTGCAATGCCACAATGATGCCACCCGAAGGCTGCAGGAACAGCAAATCATATTCCGCTTGGGAACCCTGCAGCTCAATGGTATCAAATGTGGATTTCACAAGCTTCAAAATCTCCCCTCCCCCCACCGCATCCCAAAACCAGCCCAGCTCGTCCTCACTTCCCTAACCTGTTCTTCCTCTCACCTATCCCCTCCTCCCACCTCAAGCCCCACCCATCTCCTATCTACTAACCTCATCCCGCCCCCTTGACCTATCCGTCCTCCCTGGACTGACCTATCTCCTCCCTACCTCCCCACCTACACTCACCTTTACTGGCTCCATCCCCGCCTCTTTGACTTGTCTGCCTCCTCTCCACCTATCCTCTCCTCTATCCGCCTCCCCCTCTCTCCCTATTTATTTCAGAACCCTCTTCCCCTCCCCCATTTCTGATGAAGGGTCTAGGCCCGAAACGTCAAGCTTTCCTGCTCCTATGATGCTGCTTGGCCTGCTGTGTTCATCCAGCTCCACACCTTGTTATCTCGGATTCTCCAGCATCTGCAGTACCTATTATCTCTGATTCCATCTACCAGTTAGTCACAGCAACCAGTAAAGACATTCCTGGGCCTAAAGAAAGGTCATGGCAATACCTACAGTCCAATGCACTGCAAGATTGCAATTGCACATGCTCGAAGCTACAGATATTAACAAATAGGATCCATGTACGCAAAAGGAATTCATACATGCATTTCACCCTTTTCATTGAGAAAGGTGTCATGGAGACTGCCGATATCTATTGCATTCCCATGGCAAGATTGTGACTAACCAGACTACCTGTCTGGTCTGAGAATTAAGATTGACATTTAGCTGCTCCTTGATGGCCCAATCAATCAGCAGCCTCTTCTCATATTGCAAAATTGGTGCTTCTTTGCAAAGTCTGATTGCTGGGACCCTAGTCCTGTGGAATTCAAGATCAAAAGCTTTGACGCTGTGTCTTTTCATGGTGTCCAGGGCAAATATCAATTATACGATCAACTTAGGAGGTAAATCTATGCACAGAATTTTCTTTGTAAAATGTTTTACTAAAAAAAGACTAATTAATTTTTCATAGCGACAATAGTAATTTTCAGGGTCAAACTTTCAGTAACATTTTGTTTTTCAGAAGGATATATTATACAGATTATTCTTTCTGAAATGAGGGACACAAATAGGTCAGTAAAAAAAAATTACATCAATCTCCAGTTTAAAATCCACAGCTGTTAATAACCACTTTCAAAACAAGTATGATTCACGAGCCTAAATTTATTTTTGCATTACATTGTTCCTTGGAATGGATGACACTGATAAGATAGAATTTATTGCCCATATCCAGTTGCCATGTTTTGAGGGTATTACAGGGTAGCCACATACAATGGATCTGGAGAAATACTAGGCCAGTCCAGGCAGGATTAGAAAATTTGCTCAAAGGAAAGATTGTAGTGAATGAGTAGAACTTTATAATAACATTTTCATGATCTTTCTTTTTACACCTAATCAGAGCACAAGAAAGACTTAGATTTACTGAAAACAATTTTACAACATGCCATGACCACATTTAGCTCTCAGACTACTTATTGTGATGTACCATAACTAAACAACCATACCTACAAATAGAAGAATTAAGATAAATTTTACGACTTCAGACTCGCAGCTTGTGGTTTAGAGTATTACAGTCAATAGCCCCTGTAGGATTTTCTGTTTAAATGGAACAAATAAATTCCCTACTTAGATACCCTATCAGTGAAACTGAAAATTGGTGAAATTTATTTGGATGATAATGCTTACCAAGCCTATAGGATTAATTTATTGTCCTTACTTAATCTAGCTTCACCTTTCAGAATCTAAATTAAATATTTAATTCTTCCACGGGACTCAATTTTACAGAGAAAAGAGAACCAGTTTGTACAAAGACCTTGATCTGCTTCTAAAGATGTGTATCAAATAGGCAATGGATGATGTAGTCTATTGGCTATATAAGTTTACAATGTTAAAATAGACAACTTTGATTGCAGACAACCCAGTGAGTAGATTGGATAATGGAACAATTTAGACGAGTATGACTGACATTAAAAAATGCAGCATTCTGCTCTTTTAAGGAATATTTTTAAGTTTGAGGATAAAAAATGTTTTGAAGCCTTGTTTTTAAATCTCTTCCCAGCCTTGTCCCTTCCCATTTCTGTATTCTTCTCATTTGCCACACACGTCCAAAATTCCTCTATTCCTCCAATCTCGCCTATCCCTAATTTTTTTTGCTGTACCATAGCTACCTATGTTCTAAGCTCTGGAATTCCCTCACTGAAGCTCTCTGCTTCTTTACATTTGTTCTCCTTTAAGATGCTTCTTAAAATCTACCTTAGACAGTCACCCGTCCTAATATCTCCATACAAGATCCAATGTCAAACTTTGTGTCATAATGCTTCTATGCATTATGGCTTTTTACAGCATTCAAGCTCTGTTCTTGTTATAGAGACTATGGAAGTCTTGTGGTGCAATACACCATGTCCTGCTTTAGAAGTAGAAGGTCTGGGTCCAAGCCTTGAGGACTTGGTGGCCAACAATAATGTGTTCATAATTCAGCCAACCAAGTAGAATGGAAAGTTTCTTACACATTCAGGAATAGCATTTTTTGTATTATTCCAGCTGATGCTAATTCTGGATAAGTCAGATTTCAGAGTGAATCCTGACTTGATAAATCATATGTTTTGTGTTTGCAATTTGTTAATGGTAGTTGTCAATCACATAATCACAGGAACAGAAATAGAAGTTGCTGGAAAAGCTCAGCAGGACTGGCAGCACCTGTGAAGAGAAATCAGAGTTAACACTTTGGGTCCAGTGATCCTTCCTCAGAACTTTTTCCAGCAATCTCTATTTTTGTTTCTGATTTACAGTATCCACTGTTCCTTCGTTTTTTACATAATCACAGGACTTTGCCAATGTACTTTTAACAAAAGAACATTAAAGTTTATTATACACAAAGGAAAAACATCACTAACTGTATTACACCGCACAAGAACTAGTTCTACAATAGTTTTATTTCGAGTATCAGAAGTAAAAATTCAACCATTTTAGCCTCAACTTAATCCTTACAGATACTTAAACCTTAGTGAACCATCGCTCCAATTCCACTTAAAGGCTTTTATGTTCAGTGGACATGGCTATATTGGTTATTTTGCAGCAAACTTCTGCATTCATTTGATGCTACCATTTAGTTAATGTCTCTTCACGAGACTCTTAAATGAACTGCTAACATGGCTGATATATTCCTAAACACGTGTATAGAGTCATAGAGATGTACGGCACAGAAACAGACCCTTCCATCTAACTTTGCTGATGCTGACCAATATCCTAATTTAATCTAGTCCCACTTGCCAGCATTTGGCCCATATCCCTCAAAACCACCCCTATTCATATAAACAAATGGATGCCTTTTAAATATTGTAATTGTACCAGCCTACACCACTTCCTGGGGTAATTCATTCCATACACTCACCACTTGCTGCGTGAAAAAGTCGCCTCTTAGGTTCCTTTTAAATCTTTCCCGTCTCATCTTAAACCTACACCCTCTCGTTTTTGACTACACTACCCTGGGGGAAAAGACCTTGACTATTCACCCTATCCATGCCCCGCATGATTTTATAAACTTTTATAAGGTCACCCCTCAGTGTCTGAAACTCCAGGGAAAATAGCCTTGAACTCCTGCACTCAACAACCTTGCAGAGATTCTTCCTCTCTGACGTCTGAAAGCCTTCTGTTAAAGGAGATTTTCTCTTACTAATTTTTAAGCCACCGAAGCCCTCTGCCTGGACACTTTAGTACACTGCTAAATTGTACTGCTGCTGATCTAAGCCTTTTTCTTTGAGTGACCTACTTCTTTCTGAAAGAAACCTGCACACCAATAGGAACAGGAGCAGGCCATTCACCACTTTGAGCCTGTTCCACCTTTCAATGAGATCTTATTCCTTTGGCCCATATCCCTTAATACCTTTGCTTCACAAAACTTTTTCCATTACAAATTTAAAATTAACACCCGATCAAGCATTCATTACTGTCTGCGAAAGAGAGTTCCAAACCTCGACCATCAACTTTCTGGTCGGCTCTGTCTCTCTAAAAGAACCTGCATCTGTCTCTGATACAACAAGTGTAGAGCTGGATGAACACAGCAGGCCAAGCAGCATCATAGGAGCAGGAAAGCTTGGCCTGCTGTGTTTATCCAGTTCTACACCTTGTTATCTCAGATTCTCCAGCATCTGCAGTTCCTACTATCTCTGCTTCTGTCTCTATTTTGCGGTGTCAAGGGACACCTTGTTGCCAGGTAGAAGCCCAGTTATTTTTTTCCTACTTCCATCCATGTTTTCTCAAGCACTGAATGATTCACCTCATAGTTTTTGAAGCCTCACTTAAATGCATGTTACCAAATTGTCAGACAGCATTTTACGACTCATAGAATTCAAAAATTTTAACACAATATAGAAATATAATTCAAAATGGAAACTACTATTGGTTCTGTTCACTTTAGAATCCAAGTTTCCAAATAATCATATATCATGTACCTTCCCAGAAGCCAATGCTGGCCTCTTTTTAGTAACCTTCTTGCCACTTGGCAACCCTTGTGAGTGCCTCTAGTCTGTGGGCTGTGGACTCAACTCCACACAGTATCTGCTTCCCTCACAGAGCAAATATCCTGCCATTTTAGAGAGTGCACCCCATTACCAAGACTGATGCAGCAAGCTTATGCTATACAACTTAGGATAAAGATCCAGAGCTACTATATCATTTGAGAAAGAAATGGGTTTTGAGTCCACAAGAATTTACAGCTAGACAGATCATAAGATGCTTTTTACTTGTTGATAGTACTGATTTTATGCATTCTTCATAAGAAGCTGAAAGGTAAAATGTCTCATCTATCACTAATGTTTAGCTTAATGAGATTGATGCAAAAGTGTTCAATCTTATATCACACTTCTGTCACACAGTTGGAGATTAAATGGGATGGTTTATTTTCAGAAGAATTTTTTTTTGGTAACACTGCCGTGAGTATTTTCTTGCCAATAGTAACAGCTGTCAGGTTGACATTAGAAACAGATGGATCATGAAACACTCCCTGGGCTTCCAAATACTATTAATTTAAAATGACACTACAATTCTGAAAGAGGTATAGAAATATATTTTCAAATATTAATCCCAAGATCCTAAGCTTTTTTAAATTTTCTCTTCTGGACATTGCCGTTTCATACTAATTTTTGTCCGTATGTTGTCAAGATGCTTATTTCAGCCTGCCACTTATGTTCATACTGACCTTTTCCTCTACGTTTCACCACAGGCATATTCCTCTGTTATTGTTGCAACTCTTGTATCTCACTACTGCCTCGCCTCCTGGCACTTCATGCTAATTTTTGATCAATCCCTTTAATAACTTGCATCTTCTTTTTAACCCTGATAAATGTCATTGTGATAAAGAATGTAAGATAAATTTCTGTGCTAATCCAAGGTCATCTTCTTGATTTGAGTAAGTTGGTGACTGCCTTACTGTTCTACTCATTTCTGCTACTTTAAGCATCCAAACGCACCATCATCAGCTGCAACAGCGTAAACAGACTTTCTTCTTTCCTGAAGTCATGCAATGTATGTACTCAAGCAAATCATGCCATGAGATTCTAGTATGTGATGATGTGATACTTTATAGTTCAGTTTACAATTCATTATAGGTGCTCTGGTAAATAGAGTTATCGAGTCATGCAGCATAGCAACAGACCCTTCAGTCTGACTAGTTCAAGCCAACCACGTTCCCAAACTAAACCTAGTCCCACTTGCCTGCACTTGCCCCATATCCCATGAAACCTTTCCTCTTCATGTAATATTCCAAATGTCTTTTAAACGTTGTACCTGCATCCACCACTTCCTGACAGCTCATTCCACACACGAACCACACTCTGTATAAAAGAAAAGTTGCCCCTCATGTCATAGAGTCATAGAGGTTGAGAGCGTGGAAACAGGACCTTCAGCCCAACTTGACCACGCCACCCAGTTTTCACAGTTAATCTAGTCCAATTTGCCTGTGTTTGGTCCATATCCCTCCATACCTATCCATCCATATACCTCTCCAAGTCCTTTTCAAAACATTTTTCTCTCATCGTAAAAATATGCCCCCTGGTTTTGAAATCCCCTACACTAGAGAAAAGATCCTTACTATTCATTTATGCTTCTCATGGCTTTATAAACCTCTACAAGGTCACCCCCCAAACCTCCTATGCTCCAGTGAAAAAAGTCCCAGTCTATCCCAATCTATTTTTATAACTCAAACTGTCCATTCCCAGCAACATCTTGTAAGTCTTTTATGAACCTTCTCTAACTTAATAATATCCTTTCAATAGTAGGATGACCAGAACTGCACACAATACCCTAGAAGAGGCTTCATCAATGTCTTGTACAACCTCAACGTGACATCCCAACTCACTTTATGACTCCCACATGAATATAGAAAACAGTGGTTTAATCAAAATATTGTACCAATTCGACCTTTGATGTCTTTAATCCATGCATTCTGAAACTATGCAATATATCAAAAGACTTGCATTCAAATACGTATGAAACTATGAGGTTTTGGGCCCAAATATTCCGACATCCAGTGAGCTTGTGGATCATGCGGAATCTGTGATGCATCAGACTCTGATTGAAATTTCTGATGGCTAATTCCTCTATACCTGTAACCCTCTGGAAAGATCCCTTGCATTTAGAGGATTCCAACTCACTTAAGCTTCTTAATTGCCCAAGAAACATTAGAGGAATAAAAACTGACTTTAAATCTTGGGTAACTTTAGATTGAGCTCCTAAGTGACTACTGACTTGTCCTCATGTCACCCCCTGCAAAAGAACCACACAGTACACCCCGACACACTCACAATTACACCCCATTCCCTGACTCAATCCTGCTGAATCCAATCCCTCATCCCAAACTGGTTTAAACCAGCGCCGATGTATGGAACTATCACCCCTAACCCTGCCATCTAGGGCCGAGCCAGATCCAACCTTATCTACCATCCAGGGCCAAACTTCCTTCCCCCAAGCCACTTCACCTTGGCCTGGCCTAGCACGACCCACAAGACAATATGACATAGGAGCAGAATTAGGACATTCAGCCCATCAAATTTGCTCCACCATTCTGTCATGGTTAGTTGATGTGTTTCTCACCCCTATTCTCCTGCCTTCTCCCTTGATCCCCTTACTAATCAAGAACCTATGTGACTGTCTTTAATACACTAAATGACTTCGCCACCGTAGCCTTCTGCAGCAATGAGTTCCACAGATTTATCACCCTCTGGCTAAAGAAATTCCTCCTCATCTCAGGGTTGTTCCTTCATTCTGAGGCTACGCTGTAGGCACCTAGCCTGTCCTACTCTAGGGGAAACATCTTGTCCGCATCCACTCTATCCAGGCTGCTTAGTATTTTGTAAGTTTCAATCAGATCCCCCACCCCCTACCCCCTTAAATCTTTTAAACTCCATTGAATACAGACCCAGAGCCCTCAGTCGCTCCTTATATGACAAGGCATTCATTTCGGGAATCATTCTTGTAACTCTCCTTTGGCTTTCCTCCATTGCCCACACACCTCCTCCCTTAGATACAGGGCCCAAAATGCTCAACCTGACACCTGTTTTCTGCCAGGCCTGATTCTGCTGAACTCAATGTGACCATGCTAGAGCTGATCCCTCTCGCCTGGCCTGACCTGACCCTACACCCTACAGCACCCAACACCCTCAGAACCCATGCACCACTGACCCAGCCCAACCCTGTTGTATCCAATGCTTCTCCACCCTCCCTGCCCAGCCTGACTCAACCTGACTCAACCCTGACACACCTTCCTCTGTCCCACTATCTGACACAACGTGACCACCGAGTCTACCCTAAACAACCACCTGATACTCTATCCAGCTGGCACGCCACCTAATTCACCCAGCCAGCACTCTATCCTTCACTTTCTGCACATGATTACTTTCCTTGGCCATTGTCAAAGTGCCTTTGGGACCTTTGACTGCTGCAGTATAATAGCAAATGTGTCATTACAAAAGAACAATGGCTGTGTCTTGATCTGTGATGCTTCTCCAGCTCCGAGTTAATGTCTCTCTGGTTTCCTCCAATGGACACATTTTAGAAGGGTCAAACTCATATTTTTGGCAGTTGCCGATAGATAAGTGGGTAATTTTAAAGCGATTTTCCATTGGTCGCATATGTTCCAACAATAATTGGAATATTTAGGTCATACACTTAAATCCTTTCAAGCTATCCAAATCATTCTGTTGCCATGATTGTGTTCTACTTTAAAGGAGCAGTGACAAAAGAAACTCGTCCCAGATCCGTAAGACATGGAAGGCTGACTTTTCTTTAACTAACCTGCTTCACAAAATATCCATGTTGGTAAACTGACTGTTGTTTAGCTTATTGTCTATACATCCCACAAAACATCCCAAAACATTGAAGTCGTGAATAGTGAGAATTTCCACAGGGGGCCCATAATGTTCGGAGCAAACTGTGCTCATAGAGTACACTATTTGTTAGCACTGTCTCTACTGCCAAGCATCTCTTAAGCACCCAACACATGAATATGTATTATGCATGTGAGCCTTTGAAATTTAACAGACAATTACAAAGAGCATTCCACCACACCTGCCGGAATGAATATTATGGGAAAATACAGGCCTATGAGGAAAAGACATGATAAGGGAAACGGAGTTCAAAATAGAAGAGACCGAGAAATTGTTGGAAAGTTAGTGGACAGGGACAAATGACCATCAAAAAGACTACTTAAATGTTGGCTTTTAACTCTAGGGGCTGCAAAAAAAGGATGAAAGTTATTTTTCATTTGGATAGAGCCTGAAGAGCATTAAGGTGGATAAATCCATAGGGCTGATGGTATCTATCCCAGATTATTCAGAGAGGTGAGAGAGGAGATTGTTGGGACCTTGACAAGGGTCTTTGTATCCTCGCTAGCCACTGGAGAGGTTCCAGAGGACTGGTGAGTAGCTAATGTTGTTCCTCTGTTCAAGAAGGGAAATAAGGATAATCCAGGTCACTACAGACCGGTGAGTCTCACATGAGTAGTTGGGAAGCTATTGGAGGGAATTCTGAGGGATTGGATTTATGTGCATTTGGAAAAGCTTGGCCTAGTTAGGAACAGTCAGCAGGGCTTTGTTCAGGCAGCGTATGTCTTACTAACTTCAATGATTTTTTTCAAGGAGGTAACGAAGGTGATCAATGGGGATACAGGGATATTGTATACATGGATTTTCATAAAGCTTTCAACAAGGCCTCTCATGGTATGCGCATCTGGAAGAGTAAGATGCATGGGATCCATAGTGGCTTGGCCACTTGGATTCAGAATTGGCTTTCATGTTGAAGGCAGAAGCTAGTGGTGGAAGGGTGTTTTTCTGTCTGGAGTTCAATGACTAGTGATGTTCAGCAGGGATCGGTGGAGTTGTGGAGAGTGTGGAAGATTGTCAAAAGATACAGCGGGTCATAGCTCAGTGGCAGATTTGGGCGGAGAAATGGCACGTGGAGTTTAATCCCGGTAAGTGAGATTTGCTGCACTTTGGGAGATCAAATGTTAAGAAAATGTGTACAGGTAATGGCAGGACGCCGGACAGCATTGATGTACAGAGGGATCTTGGGGTTCAAGTCCTTAGCTCCCTGGACATGGAAGTAGATAGGGTGGTAAAGAAGGCATATGGCCTGCTTGCCTTTATTGGTTGGGGAACTGAGCAGAAGACATTACAGGAAGGATGTGGAGGCATTGGAGAGACTGCAGAAGAGGTTTACCAGGATGCTGTCTGGATTAGAGGGTATAAACTATAAGGAGAGGCTAGAAAAGCCTGGGTTGTTTTCTCTGGAGCAGCAGAGGCTAAGTGTAGACTTGATAGAAGTCTGTTAAGTTATGAAATGCATAGATAAGTTTGATAGTCGGAACTTTTTTTTCCAGAGTTGAAATGTTTAATCATAGGGGAAATGCGTTTAATGCAAGAGGGGGCAGGTTCAAAGGAGATGTGAGGGACAAGCTTTTTACACAGAAAGTGGTTAGAGTCTAGAACACGCTGCCAGGGTGGTGGTGGACACAGATACAATAGGGGGGTTTAAGATAAGCACATGAATATGCAAGGAACGGAGGAATACGGACCAAGGGCAGAAAGAAGGGATTAGTTTAATTTGGCATCATGTTCGGCATAACATCGTGGGCCGTAGAGCACATTCCTGCGCTGTACAATTCTATATTCTATAGAACGCTTCTGGACAAATGTATTCTGTTTTGGATACTAAAATTGAGAAAGATACTTTGACCTTGATGAAATGCAGTGCCATTTAAATTAAAATGAGTGGCTCCATAAACCTTTCATATGTTCCCCTTGATTGTGAACCTTTGTTGAGTAATCAAATCAAGGTATTTGAAAGTAAATCACATTGAAAACAAAAAGAAGGTACATAGAGCTGAATTTCAATCCCTGTAACAACTAGTTCAAGTGTGGGTGGACCCAGAAATTTGTGCCTTTGGATGGCATCATCAGTTCCTAATGCCTCAATGACTTGTTTAGATTTTCAAAGGGAAAGCAGCATGAGGAGCTGGAAATCCAAAAACCTAAGGTCAATTGCTTTTTGAGCTCATTGTAGAACCCTAAAGGAGAATAGCTAACAACAGGTATTAATTTTCAATGGCCATTATGGGGAAGATGAAGAGGCTGAGGCACATTAAAGCATAGTGATCATGGACACAGTGGTGATACGTTAGTGCTCCTGACTATAGTGTAAAAAATGGACAGTGAAACTCAGCTGTTCATGCAGAGGCACAATGGCAGAGCTGAAAAGGACAGTTTTGTTAGGAGAGAGCACTGGGACACTTCAGGAATGTGACAGCGGAATGTGAGACTTCATTTTGCATGGCTACCTCTCGGCATGACTGCTTCACCACACTAGAGGAGCTCTCCTTCCAGATGGAGGTATGGGTATAACTCCCCTGTCCATCACAGCCTTCATCAGGGCCTCAAGGTGAACATCAGAAACCTGTGAGTCCACCTCGTGATGACTGTCCAAACCATCTCCGGTAGTCCCTTCTCCCTGTTTATCCTTTTGCAAAGACCAGCCTATTGTGTTTTATGACTCAGAGATATGCAAATGTGATGCATCAGGATATGTATGACAAATATATTTGTAGTCTGAACTTTCAGTTTCCTTTTATACTTAATTACACCCACAGTTATGATTCGTTCACACAGCACCAAGTGCAGTCATCAAATGCACATGGTCAACCAACAATAGGACATAACAAAATTGAATAATAACCTTTTTATCTGTCCTGCCAATGCACCTCATGTGAAACTGATCAGCAAACACACCTCCAAACCAAATAATGGCTGCAGCTTTGAAGATTATATAGTATCAATGCCATTGATGCAGTGAAGTTTGAGACCTGGAAATACTCTTGGGGTTCCAGCCCAAGACTGAATATTTATCACAGAGAAGCTATTTTCTCCATGTCCAGAACAATATGATATACGCTTAAAATTTGAGCGTGGCCACTTTGGAGAGAAATTAGGAAGTTTTTCTTTACAGGAAGGTAATAGAAGTGTGGACTGAAAACAACAAATGCTGGACATCACAAAGGATCACTCCAGTATCTATCGAGTGAGAGCAAGCTAACATTTCGAGTCTAGATGACTCTTCATCAGAGCTCCTACATAGAAGTGGAATTACTTGTCCTAGAGATTGGTAGGTTTTGTTTGAATGTATCAAGATAAATTCAGATACATATGAGCTATGCCTCAATGAGTCTGAAGATTAATATGGTGGTACAGCGCATTTTTGACAAGTAACCTACTCCACTTCGTTTAACATACTGTAATTACACAACAGCCATAGGTAAACCATGGCAGATTACATTCAAACATATAGTGTTTTGTTTATATTCCTGGCTGGCGGAAACTTTGATTAACCTTCTCTAAAAAATAACCTTGCAAACCTGGAGAAATACATCTCCCAATAGTAAGAAATTTAGGCTGGAAGTTTTCAAAATAACGAGCTGCAAATTAAGTGAAAACTTACTCTAAATGTAAAGGAGATACACATCACCTGCAAATTTCCCTCCAAGATACTCACTATTCTGACTTGGAAAAATATTGTCATTCCTTCACCGTTGCCGAGGGGTAAAAATACCATAACTGCCTTCCTAGTGGCATTGTGGATCCGCCTACAGCACATGGACTGCAGTGGTTCAAAAAGGTAGCTCACCACTACCTTCTGAAAGGCAATGAGGGATGGGCAATAAATGCTGATCCAGTCAGTGACACCTATTTTTTAAAAAGCCGGGATCATAAAAGTTGCAAAAAATATACTGTTGCTTTTAGGGAGGATATTATTTTTTCTTGATTGAAAGCAATTGCTGTAAAGGTCAGAACTATAACAATAGGTTCTAGGCATCTAAGAGATTTTGCAGATTGGGCAAAGAAATTGACAAAACCACACCATACAATTAATATTGGTGTACGTGACTTACGTTCAACCTCCTGGCACTTTTGACCAAAATTGCCTTTACAAGGCAGTTTTGGTACAGGTTTTCTGAGATCTCCGACCCTTATTAAAACCATTCAATCTGTGCAAATTTAAGAAATATACAAAATTTAAAATGAAAGTAACTTTGAGAATCAAACTCCCCTTTGATACCCATTAAATACATCGGCATAATTTCAGCAAAAGCCACTGAATTGCTACAATGCATTGTGGAATTTAAAAGGTCTGGAAGTTATGCCCAAATCACTTATGCTTACATTTTCTGCATTCCTTTATGTGGTCACAAAATACCCACCTTGCCAATTGTACTACCATTGGGTTCAAAATGTTTCCTTCGCCCTGGGCCATTGACAGCAATTGCTGGCTGCAGTATTGCTCTTGGCTTGCTCATAACTTCAGCACAGTGGTGCGCCCTACAGCCCTGGAGATGCATTTATTGAGCCTTGATGTGCTGCCCTGTCCTGGACCATGGCTTCACCTCACCTCTTTTCCAAACAAGGTTACTTATATATCTGCACCAGATAGATTGCTGCCTTTCAAGAAAACTCACTACTACTTTCTGAAGGATATTTCATGTTAAGCAACAAATTCCGTTGCAGGAATTCCCACATCTCATGAAAGAATGTATTTTAAAAAGAAACACCATGGGTGGATTTTCTGCTTTTTCTTTAAATTTCTTAAATTGGCAAGATAGAAAAGGAGTTGTAAAGATGCAAGATATTAAGATTGCTAACACATTGCATTCTCCTCTTAAACAGTGTGCTCGATATGACAACATCTTTGCTGCCGAGATTCTAATTGAAAGGGGAGTGAATGTCAATCGACAAGATGAGGATTTATGGACTGCACTGCATGTAGCATGTGCATGTGACAATCCTGACATTGTTCTGCTTCTCATGTTGGTGAGTAATTAACACTGACTTCTAAAAATCTACTATATCTCGGAGCAATGAATTTTGTGAATCACTTGTAGAAGAAGCAAAGCTTAGCTGTAAGGCTGCTGCTCTCCAACACACTCTCCTTTTCTGTTGTACTCAAGCTGTGATGAAATAATTGCATTTCATGTAACAACCTCCTTTCTCTATAAAACCAAACAAGGATCAAGCTTCGAGGATGCAGCAAAATAGCTGACTGTCTCAGGGTGTAACAGAAACACTGTGATTTGTGATTTGCTCGGAGTCATTGTTGCTGTATTTCTGCCTCCAACTGAAAATGAAGACTTTATTTTTGTCAATTTATGCAGGAATAAAGAGTTGAGGGGGAAAAAGTGTCAATCCCTTGCTCTTTTATCTACTACTGCTGCTGCTATTACACTAAGGCAACATACCTTATTGCTCTTAAATGTACCATGGTGACATGATTATTTTGTACATCAACTGTGCAGTACACCCACTCTCATCCAAATAGGTTGAGAGAATCCTAAAACTATTGTTTTTAAATCAGATGACCTTATCCTAAATGGTATGAATGCTTCCCGGTGTAAGAACCTGGGTACCTTCCCCCACCTCCTGATGCATTGCAGTGTCGGTAGTTCAGCTTCCAGCCCATAAACTCGCAGGTGAAGCTGCTGAAATTGAAAGAATGCAGATGTTTCCAGCCTGGATCAAGGTGGGATGTAGAAGCTCCTACACATTGCAAAGTTGACACATCACCGATCTATCATCTTTAATGAGTTCTAACCCTTTAACTACATTATTCACTTCCTTCTTGGTTTTTTGTATACTTTATTAGCTTTCCCACCAATTCGTATCCTGTTAAAATTTAAGAATAGGAAATGCCAGAGATTCACCGAACAGCTAGCTTCTTTCTCTTCAGCAGAGGAAGAATCAATTCTAATTAGCTACACTTAATATAGATCTATCTCTAATTATGTGTCTCAGGATTCTTACCTCGTCTGCTTCCCTTAGGAATGCTGACTACCTGTATCAAGATCCTCACCACCTCCCTTGCTCCTCTCCTCTTTGAAAAGGTAACAGAAAGTGCTGATGAGGGGATTGTGGTCGTTATTGTTTATAAAGGGGTTGAATGAAGTGCCGCATAATAAGCCTGGAAGAGGAGGTGGAGCCCTTGTCATAAAGGGTCAGTTAATGCTCTGTAAGGCATGACTCCAACTTTTGCAGATGGCACAAAATATGGAGGCATTGTGAACTGTGACGAATGTAGCAAAAAACAAAGAGTGTGCAGGCAGTTTGGTGGAATGCATGGACAAATGACAGATAGAATTTAGAGCAGAGAAATGTTAGTAAGGAAAATGAGAAGAGGCAATAATTGTAAAAGTGAATAATACTTAAGGGGATGCAAGGACAGAGATGCAGATAATTGAAGGCTGATAGGTTGAGAAAGTGGTTACGAAGAGAAACCACATTGAACTTGAAGTATTAACTCTGTTTTTCTCTCAACAGTTGACTCCAAACTTACTGAGCTTTTCCAAAACTTTCTGTTTCTACTTAAGAAAAAGGCTGAAATGACAAAGGAAATCTTGGGCTTTAGAAACAGGATCAAACAGTACAAAAACAGGCAGGTTATGATGAACTTATGTGCAACACTGTTTTAACCTGAACTGGGGCATTGTGTTCCATTATGGACACCAATTTTAGGGAGATTTAAAGGGACTAGAGAGGGTGCAAAGAAGATTTACAAGAATTGTCCAAGAACAAAGGTCTTTGGCTATATATAAAGAGATGCTACCATGTTAAATATCATGGAATTGACCTTTTCAGGTGCTGAAGCAACAGATCCACTTCTTCAGCACCATTCTTGAGGAGCCCAGCCAACTATATTTGGTGAACATGTGCCCCGATTTATATGGTGTGTTATAGCTTTCACAATCTGATCACAATGATGATGCAACCCTTGCCTCCAGAAATGTAAAGAACATCTCAAAAGCAGGAGATGGAAAAGGGGAAGAGCAAGGTAAAGGGGGACCATGAAGAGGAAGAGGCGACCAATGACTTTTCCAGCCATCGATCTGTGATCATTTGACTGGAGTCCCACTGAGCATAACCCCAAATCCCAATTGTACAGTCATAAGACCATAAGACATAGGAGTGGAATAAGGCCATTCGGCCCATCGAGCCCACTCAGCCTTTCAATCATGGCTGATGGGCATTTCAACTCCACTTACCCGCACTCTCCCCGTAGCCCTTGATTCCCAGCGAGATCAAGAATTTATCAATCTCTGCCTTGAAGACATTCAACGTCCCGGCCTCCACTGCGCTCCGTGGCAATGAATTCCACAGGCTCACCGCTCTCTGGCTGAAGAAATGTCTCCTCATTTCTATTCTAAATTGACCCCCTCTAATTCTAAGGCTGTGCCCACGGGTCCTAGTATCGCCACCTAACGGAAACAGCTTCCCAGCGTCCACCCTTTCTAAGCCATGCATTATCTTGTAACCTTTCTAAGCCATGCATTATCTTGTAAAGTCGTCATACACTTTATCATCCCAGTTATTGTCCATAAAAAGATCCTCTTGGTTGCAATGCTGAATGAAAAGCTATGACAAAGCAAACATTGTGGAGCAGAAAAGATTGTTCCATCCATCATGTCGTGGAAACTGAGGAAGAAATCCTGGCTGCCCATTCCAATTCCAGTTGGGTGGCACGGTGGCACAGTGGTTAGCACTGCTGCCTCACAGCTCCAGGGACCCGGGTTCGATTCCAAACCTTGGGTAACTGTCTGTGTGGAGTTTGCACATTCTCCCCGTGTCTGCGTGGGTTTCCTCCGGGTACTCCGGTTTCCTCCCGCAGTCCAAAGATGTGCAGGTTAAGTGGATTGGCCATGCTAAATTGCCTGTAGTGTCTAGGGATGTGTAGATTAAGTGGGTTGTAGGGGGATAAGTCTGGGTGGGATGCTCTGAGGTTCGGTGTGGACTTGTTGGGCTGAAGGGCCTGTTACCATACTGTAGGGATTCTATCTTCTATCTTCTCCTTCCAGTACCTGGTCTGAAACCTTGCAGGTTACAACACTTCAGTTGCATATCCAGGTAACATGTTAAACAAATTGAGGGATTCTAGCTCAACCACCAAGCCGGTCATGGAATTCCAGATATCCTCCACCCTCTGGATGAAAAGATATTTTCTCATTTTAAAAACATCTAAGTATCTATTTTTGATTTCACTATAATAAAAATAATCTCATTCATGAAAGTAACTTAGTGGCCTAAATTACTTAATCCCTTGTCAAAATAACAGACTTATATTCAGGTGCCTAATTTGAAATAAATCAAATTGAACCATTCAACCCATTGCCTAGATAGATGAAGGTTGTAGAAAACAGCCAACGATTAACAATACTATTTTGATAGCCGCTGGGCCAGTATAAAGTAACAGTGACTGTAACTGCTCGATCAGATATTTTTCAACTTTCACTAATCCTCTGTCCAACAAAAATGGGGCCTGTTTAAACAAAGCACTTAGTTTCACTTTTCTTCATGTGTGAATTGTGCCCAGCCCCTTTTGCAGTCCTGGTAAACATGTGATCTATTGGAAATAGAGGCAAACATTTAAAGGACTGCAAAGCCTCTGAGACTTATCATAAATCCAGGGCACTATATCTTTCATTAATAAAATCTCTAAACTGAGGGTAAAAAACCATTATAGCAACTTTGTGTATTGAAGCAGCAAGCTATCTGAAATATTTTACTTATACTTGTATACCTAAATAAGGTAATAAGGTCCTTTAAATAACTTAAAGATTTTTTTGTAGCCAGTTTCTTCAAAGCAAAGTAATCTCAAATATCCCTGTCAGCAGCGTTTGTTGATCATCTACTTCTTCTGATCATCTCATTTTCATTATCTCTAGCCATCCACTCATGCATTAATAAAACATTGATTGTGAATCTGGCTGATAGCAGTTAACGTTCTGATATTAGCACTTTTGTATGCAGCAAACTTGTTCCAAATTTCTTTTTCCACTTAAGCTATGATTTCACTCCTCATTATATATATATATGTGTGTATATATATGTATATATATATATATGCAAATAAATATGTGTAATCATTCTGCACATTTTAGAAAGTGCTTGTTGGTGCTCTCAACCGAATATTTTTGAGAAGAGTTTTTTTTGTGGCTATCATGATGCAGTCATATATATTTTACAACGTGTTGGAAAGTGGGAATTGCAACTCATGGACAATGAATAAGGACAAAAATGTAAAATGCTGGCATTGATTGTAAATTTTTACCTGTATTAAGGACTGAAAATGACAGCACTACAGGTACATTAAACTGAAATATTTCCCATTGGTTTAATGTTGAGTGATCAGCGCCTTTCAATGGTGAAATTATTTATGTGAATTTTGCAATGAAAACCAGAATTTGTTTAGCTCTGCTCTGCAATTTAATAAAAAGCAAACTGAATGGATTTATTTTATTTATTTGTGGGATAAGCCAGCATTTTTTGCACATCTAATTACCCTGAGCATTGTTGGAGTTTCATGCATCCAGGCAAATGGAGATTTTTCCATCACATGCCTGACTTGTGCCTTGTGGATAGGCTTTGAGGAAACAGCAGGTGAGTTACTTGCTGTAGAAACCCTGACCTCAGACCTGTTTTTGTAGGGACATTACTAATATGGCTGGTTCAGTTGAGGTTCTTGTCAGTGATTCCAACCTCCCTCCTCCCACAGAACATTGATAATAAGAAATTCAGCTAGATAATACCATTCAATGCCATAGCTCAATGGTTAGATTCTCTCTTGTAGGAGATGATCATTGCCTGGCACTTCTCTAGCGTATTGCCTGCCATTTACCAACCTAATTCTGGACATTGTCCAGGTCTTGCTGCATATGGACACAGACTAGTTCAATGTTGTTAAATTTGAAAGGGTTCAGAAAAGATTTACAAGGGTGTTGCCAGGGTTGGAGGGTTTGAGCTACAGGGAGAGACTGAATAGGCTGGGGCTATTTTCACTGGAGCTTTGGAAGCTGAGGGGTGACCTTATAGAAGTTCATAAAATCTTAAGGGGCATGAATAGGGTGAATAGTCAAGGTATTTTCCCCAGGGTAGAGGAGTCCAAAACTAGAGGGCATAGATTTAAGATGAGAAGGGAAAGATTTTAAAGGGACCTAAAGGGAAACTTGTTCACACAAAGCTTGGTGCATGTATGTCGCCAGAGGAAGTGGTGGAGGCTAGTACACTTACAACATTTGAAAGGCAGCTGGATGGGTACATGAGTAGGAAGGATTTAGAGAGATGTGGGTCAAATGCTGACAAATGGGACTAGATTAATTACAGATATCTGGTTGGCATGGTTGAGTTGGACCAAAGGGTCTGTTTCCATGTTATATAGCTCTACGACTCTATGACTGTAATTTCTGAGGAGTTGTGAACAGTACTGAACATGGCGCAATTATCGTTGATAAAGTAGCTAACAATGTTCGGGCTCAGTACGCTACCCTGAGGAGCTCTTGCAGTAATTTCCTACAGTTGAGATGTTGACATTCAGCCACCAAATCTATTAGTCTTTTTACTAGATATGACTCCAGCCAACACAGAATTTTCCTCGATTCCCATTGATTTCCGTTTTAGCTAGAATTCCTTGATGCCACATTTGGTTGTCAATGGTGTCACTGGTGATACCAGTGGTGTCTGGCTGTCAGTCACCAGACAGTGTCTGGTTGTCACTGGTGTCAGTGGCAGTCTCTCTCGCCTGATCTCTTAACTACAGTTCTTTTTGAACGTGTTTGGACTGAGGTTGGAGTGAGGTTAGGAGCAAAGTGGGCCTGGCAGAACCCAAACAGAGTTACTGGATTATACCTTTGCAACGTCACTTGATAGCGCTGTCAACGATTCTCCCTATTGCTTGATGATCGAACGTAGACCGATAAGATGAGAAGTGTCATGGTTGGATTTATCCACAGCACATATCTGGGCAATTTCCTACATTGTTGGGCACACACCAATGTTGTTGATGTACTGGAGCAGCCTGTATCGAGGCGTACCTAGTTCTAGAGCAGACGTCTTCGTACTATTTTCATAATGTTGTAAGGGCCCTGAAGTATCCAGTATCGTCAGCTATTGTAAATGTAGTGCTTTGAAAGCTGATCAGACCTTTTCCTTTCTGCCTTCACACCTTTCATTTGCGAGGTAACTACCGTTTAAAAACATGCCGACCACAAAACCCTCAATTTCCAAGCTCTGCAGCAGAGACTGAAGAAACCACCTACAGTACGTAACCTGGAGCTCTATCATCCATGTGCGTAGTAACGATGTTTGCCGGAATTGTTTACAATGTAGATGTTTGGTGACACTAAAAAGACCCATAATATTCTCCTTGCTATTTGCTAAGAAATCAGCTTCTCCTGTTTAATAATGTATCAATTGCATGTTGAAATGTATGCCTGTTGTGGCCTGAAGGTAACGGTGACAACACAAAAGGTAACGATATCTAAGCATCCTCCTTTCTATTAAACAAAAATGCGTTTAAACCATACAAAGGTAGCAATGGGAAAAGTGTTTCTTTTCCCAGAGACTTGTGAGCTTCTGAAATACACTGCTAGCTGCTGCATTGATTATTCTGTACATGCCCTCAAGAGGAGTTAAATTGTTCTTAGCTGAGTCAGAGGCAATGTCAAAAATACCATGTGGCTATTAACTGTTAATACCCTGGTAAAACAATGGTCAGTGCACTTCCCTGAATTAAATTTGATTGCCCAAAGGGGCTGGATAGCAAATATTTTCCCTTTTTCCTGTTCCCTATCATTTTGTTGTAGGGAGGACAAGCATGGTATTTGTGGGAAGTATCCATTTCTGATGCTCCCAGCATCAAGAAAATGAGTCAGGCTTATTGAGACAGTTGGCATTTTCTGCATGCTTGTGAATTAAGATTGCTGCAAGGTAGTAGGAGAAGACAGACCGCCCCTAGCGATGCTATTAAAATCTCTACCTGCCCGACGTTGGTGACGTCTGAAGCAAAATCCATCTCCTGCTGCTGCTGCACTCTGGGAGGCGAGTGTGAAATTGAAGAGAGTGGGGACATTAGACCTTTAGGTACAACAATGACGTTAGAGTTTCACAAGCTAGGGACACAATAAAAAGTTAAATGTGACACCCGTGCCTCACCCACCACCGCTCCCCACCACTCAGCCTACACCCCAATAATTTTCCATCTAAATAGAAAGCATCTCCATAAATATTCAATGTTTAAAAAAAAAATTATCCTGTGAGCAGCCTAAGGCTGTCAGTACCAGCTCTGCAAGCTGGTACTAAGAACACATGAACTGTTGCGGCTGTCCGCCACAATTCTCTATCACATTGAAGCAATTCACAGCCAGAGTGTGTCTTCTCATCAAACTGGCTGTGAACACAACTGCAAACACAAATTCAGCCATTTGAACCGAGATTATCGGGGCTATGGGAAGTGCCTAATGGGTGGACCAGCACAATGTTTGCCAGTTTTTTGTTCCACAAACAATAAACAAATTATTTGCCCTTGTTAATTATTTTGGTCTGCACCCTGTATGCTGTCAGACACATTCAAACTTCAAAAAAGGGAAGTTTACAAAGAAAATTCTTGTAAAGAAAACAGCAAAAGCGTTACTATATTCCACGATTTGTACAGTCTAAATAAAGAGAATGAGCAAGGACAGTGGAGAGAGAAATGTCAGGGAGCAAGGTGCGTAAAGCTGTGAGGTTTATATGATGAGCATGCCAGGAACCTAGATAAAGGGTGAGTCATGAAGATCAAGGAGGTATCATAGAATCCCTACAGTGTGGAAACAGGCCATTCAGCCCAACAAGTCCACACCACCTCTCTGAAGAGCATACCACCCAGACCCATTCCCCTAATTTCCCATGTCTAACCCACCTAAACATCCCTGGGCACTACAGGCAATTTAGCACAGCCAATCCACCTAGCCTGCACATTTTTGGACTATGGGAGGAAACGGGAGCACCCAAAGGAAACCCACACAGACACAGGGAGAATGTGCAAACTCCACACAGACAGTCACCCGAGGCTGGAATTGAACCCTGATCCCTGGAGGCAGCAGTGCTAACCACTGAGCCACCGTGCCACCCTATGGTTATTAGGTTTGCAGATAACACCAAAATTGGAGGTGTAGTGGATAGCAAAGGGGGTTACTTCAGAGTACAATGGACTATATTTTATAAAATGGAGACATTGCAGTAGATTGGGAACGGAGAGGAGAAGAGTGGGGGAGGGGAAGAGGGAGAGCGTGAATGGGGGGAAGGGCAACACATGGCCCTGCCCTCTGTAAAAATGAGCAGCTCAGTGGTTAGCACCTCTGCCTCACAGCACCAGGGACCCAGGTTTAATTCCAGCCTCAGCTGACTGTCTGTTTAGAGTTTGCACATTCTCCCTGTGTCTGCGTGGGTTTCCTCTGGGTGCTCCGGTTTCCTCCCACAGTCCAAAAATGTGCAGATTAGGTGGATTGGCCATGCTAAATTGTCCTTAATGTCCAGGGATGTGTAGGTTAGGTGGATCAGCCATGAGCAATGCAGGATTACATGAATAGGGCAGTGGGGTGCATCTGGGTGGGATGCTCTTCAGAGAGTTGGTATGTACTTGTTGGGCTGAATGGCCTGTTTCCACCCTGCAGGGATTCTATAAAAATAAGGGACCTTGATCATATGGCCAATGGGCTGAGAAGTGGCAGATGGAGTTTAATTTAAATAAATGTGAAGTGCTGCATTTAGGAAAGGCAAATCAGTGCAGGACTTACACACTTAATGGTAAGGTCCTTTGGAGTGTTGCTGAATAAAGAGACCTTGGAGTGCAGGTTCATAGTTCCTTGAAAGTGGAGTCCCAGGTAGACAGGGCAGTGAAAAAGACATTTAGTATACTTGCATTTATTGGCCAGTGCATTGAATATAGATTTGGGAGATCATGTTGCAGCTGTTCAGGACATTGGTTAGGCCACTTTTACAATTTGTGTTCAGTTGTGGTCTCCCTGCTATTAGGAAGGATGTTGTGAAACTTGGACAGATTCAGAGCAGATGTAGAAAGATGTTACCAGAGTTAGCGGGTTTGAGCTATGGGGAGAGGCTGAACAGTTGGGACTGTTATCCCTGGAGTGTTGGAGGCTGAGGGGTGACCTAATGGAGATTTATAAAATCATGAAGGGCATGGATAGGGTGAAAAGCCAAGGTTTTTTTTTTTCCGCAGAGTAGGGGAATCCAAAACTAGAGGGCATAGGTTTAAAATGAGAGGGGTAAGATTTAAAGGGACCTAAGGGGCAACTTTTTCATGCAGAGGGTGGTGAATGTATGGAAAGAGCTGCCAGAGGAGGTGGTGGAGCTCATACAATTACAACATTTAAAAGGCATTTGGATGGGTATATGAATAGGATGGGTTTAGAGGGATTTGGGCCAAATGCCAGCAAATGGGACTAGATTAAGTAAGGATATCTGATCGGCGTGAAAGAGTTGGACCAAAGTGTCCGTTTCCATGCTGTACAGCTCTATGAACGTCAAGTGTTAAGAATTTAAAGAAAAGTACCATACTATCAGATAAAGAGGAAAGAGCTTGAAAGAAACAAAGCAATAAAGGCTGAATTGCTGAGAAACAACATGGAGAATGAATGGCAGAGGCCGAAAGGTGATGGAGAATGGAACAAAGGGAATAAAGTACTGAAAAAGCCTCAGCTTATCCCGTCAGAGAGGAGTATTGGGAATAATGCAGAGTAATCAGGGGGAAGCAGGTGTCAGAATTCAACTTTTACAGTCTAGTTAAGTGTAGTACTGTGCCAGTGTTTAATTTTGGAATATTACGCGCTTGACTTGTGGGATATTAAGGTCACAAAGATTTCAATATTGAAATGAAAAGGGGGAGAAGTAAAGTATAGCATCTCAGGGTGTCTGGGTGAAGCTTGTCATTGGACAATGTGAGGCCATGTTCCAAATACACACTGAATTTATCTCCATATCTCAATTCTTCATCAGAAAATCAAAATTCTGATACCAGGTGGCAAACTTTCCACTGTTACAAACCATATAAAGTCCAACCCTTAGAATCCGAAATGTGTCACATGAGCAGAGGAAAGGAATAAGTTTATTCATGTCAATAGATTTATCAGGAAGGGAACAATCTTAACTTTGGAACATAGAATCATTCCCAAAATAAAGATGAGCTGTTTATTTTGGACAAGATAAATTCGTTTATTTATTCAGCAGATACAAATCTTCAGAACCAAGCAATAACCTGTTCATTTGCTGAGTGTAAGGAGATTACCCACCATGTGGCCTACAGAGGATACTCTCTTTGGTAATGTGCAACATTGTCTCTGTCTCTTCACAAGTGCATTTTGGGTTTGTACTGAGACCCTTGTGGTGGAGATTGGGTACTCAGGGGCCCTGGCCTGTTCAGCGAGGACCCTTCTCATTGCGGGGTTCAGCACCTTGAGTCAACAGAGGAGTTTTATCACAAGGTACTTGTCAGTGACTTCATTTGTTTCCCATGTCTTGATCCAAAGGAGGTCTAGTGAATGTTGCTTCAGGAAGGTGCTCCAAATGGGGCACTGAGGTAAAAGGCAGATGAATTGAACAGGCCATTATGGAATGGTAAAGGAGGTGCAATACAGAGAGTTTTAAAAAACTCAAGGGCTTTCATCAGTTGCCGGATGTGTAGTGAAAGTGATGTTCGTAAGGACAGGAAGTGCAGTAGGAAGGGATGTTGTGTTAAACAACTCGAGGGTTCCAGCCATGATGCACATTGTTGCATTCATTTCACTGTAACAAGGTGCACAGGTGATGACCTGTGCTTGACAGATGTGCAGTCCTCTGTAGTGGAATGTGATGGCATGGGTGCTGAGGTCCAGAGAGTTGTGGCAGCAGTGTCCCAATTGGAATGAGAAAATTTGATGGACGATTGTTTCTGGTTTTAACCCTTGCTGCTGTTTTCTTCCTGGAAGGGCAAGGTCTACTTGTTGGCACTCCCATATGCACTCGGTTAGGATCATACTCCAGTCTCAGATCAGCAGTGTGGATACACAATTCTTTTCAGGGTCTGTCATTGTGCAGGTGGACGACACTGGAACTGGTTTTAGCGAGAATCAATGTGAGACATAATTTGCTGCTGCTGTCTTTCAACCTTGTAATGTCTTCATTAAGGATCTGGTCCTGGGTGTAGAAGGATGGAGCTTCGGTGGCAAAATGGATCCCATCCACATTGATAAACCTGTGAGATGTCATTGACAGATTATTTGTTCACTTGTTGAAGATCACCAAGACCAGCGTACACAGAGTCCAGTGATAGTTCACTGGTCAGCCTTCTCCATAAACCTCTCCCTTATCCAAGGTGAACTCTCAATTTAAAACAAAAACTGCAGATGCTGGAAGTCAGACATAAAAACAGAAATTGCTGGAAAATCTCAACAGGTCTGACAGCGTCTGTGGAGAGAGAAACAGGGTTAACAGGTCCCCAACACCTCATTTTTACTATGGACGTCCAGTCCCTATACACCTGTATTCCCCATGC
>JAHRHZ010000009.1:10588460-10683469 GCA_024137785.1 Ginglymostoma cirratum
TCCTCTCACCTATCCCCTCCTCCCACCTCAAGCCCCACCCCCATCTCCTATCTACTAACATCATCCCGCCCCCTTGAGCTGTCCGTCCTCCCTGGACTGACCTATCTCCTCCCTACCTCCCCACCTACACTCACCTTTACTGGCTCCATCCCCGCCTCTTCGACTTGTCTGCCTCCTCTCCACCTATCCTCTCCTCTATTCATCCTCTATCCGCCTCCCCCTCTCTCCCTATTTATTTCAGAACCCTCTTCCCCTCCCCCATTTCTGATGAAGGGTCTAGGCCCGAAACGTCAAGCTTTCCTGCTCCTATGATGCTGCTTGGCCTGCTGTGTTCATCCAGCCCCACAGATTGTTAACATTTTCAGGTCCAGCAAAACTTCTTCTGAACAGATTGTAGCAAAGGAAGGGATTGGCATATACTGAACAATTGGAGCTGGGGGGGTGGTAGTGGTGAGGGTTGGTAGTTGATGATAGTTGGAGTTGGAGCCCAGACAGAAAGAGAAATGGTTCAGCAGAAAAAGGAATGGGTAAAGGTCCAACTGTGAAAATGAATAGCTGCTAATGGAGATCATTAGTCACTGACAATGAATAGGTTGTTTATGATAGCATCCCACGTGATGGTGAGGTCTGGTTGTGGGGGCTTGGGTAAGGACATGAGAGAAGGTGCTTGATCCCTAACATTATTGAACTCAAATAATGAGCTCTAAAGTCTGCACGGTGCCCAAGCAGAAAATTAGATGCAGTTCTTCCAGCTTGTGCCTGGCTTCACTGGAGCACTGCAGCAAGTGTGAGACAGAGATTTCAGCCAGGGAACACGGTGATGTTTTGAAGTGGCAGGTGACTGGAAGCTGGGAATCATTTTTGTGGCAGAGTGTTGGTGTTCTGCAAAGTGGTTGCCCAGTCTGGACTGTCAATCACCTGTTGTGAAGGAGTAAGACTATAACTGTCCTGATCCAGGTTGGGAACAGCCAGACAACTTGAGGAGCAGGCTGGTGTTCCACAGGCAGCTGTGAGCTCCAGTCGGACCATGCCTGACTTCAGGGCTTTTCTAACGAAAATCATTTTTGATGTTGGTGACAAGTGCCAGAGCTTATCACATTAGCCGCACATTTTACCAGCTCAGGTCGATATTAAGGATGGCCTCCTGCTGGTGATAGGCATTGCATGATAAAAAATGCAAAGATGTCAAAGCACACACAAAGTGGTGAGGTTGGCTGGTAACTGGCTGACAGAGTGAGTTTTTTTTGAGGATTTTGTATGAGTAAATGATTTCATTCTGCTGCGAGTGAATTTGAGCTGATGATTCTGTGCGAAAATGAGTTACCTAGGTGCAAACATGTTGGCAAAGATGTTTCAGAGTTTCCAGTTCAATGTTGTCATATACTGTTGTTCTGCCACATTTCCGGCCCCCTTCATGTTTTCTGCAGTTCTGTGATTTCTGATTTCTGAAGAAGGATCCTGACCCGAGACATCAACTTTCCTGCTCCTCTGATGCTGCCTGGCCAGCTGTGTTCCTCCAGCTCCATACTGGGTTGTCTCTGACTCCAGCATCTGCAGTTCTTGCCATCTCAGGGTCTGTTTCTTTGTTGTACGACTGTATGACCCTAAGACTCTATGTCCTTGCTGCATGGAGCTGATGTATGGCAACTTGGTTCAAGGTTAATAATGTGGAATTAAATACAGGTGATTTTTAGGCTGCTCCAAGGTAGTGAATCTGACAGGAATGAATCAGTGCACCATTGAGAAAGTTGCTGTGGTGGCCTGTTGCCCCAGAGCCACCAGACGATTTACATTCCTTCAGGAGTGCTGTGCTTTCAGGCACAGGATGGAAATGGGTCAATTGCCTATAAGAGGGCTGGCAGTGTAAATGGATTTGTAAATGGCACTGCCGAAGCATGCATTTCCAAAAAGCATAGGTGTAGTTACAATGATGGTGTCCAAGGTCTCACTGCATTTTGGCCAATCTGTATTACAGAACTCTCATTACACCTTCCTTACACTGAGCCGATCATCAGCATTGTGAATGAGCAGTTGATCACATGGGAAGTCATGAAGGTCTAAACACTATGCTGGTTGAGGGTGGTCTTATAAAAGACAGAAAACAACAAATGCTAGATATCGCAGCTGGTCAGGCTGCATCAGTGGAAAGAAGGCAAGTTAACATTTTGAGTCTAGATGACTCTTCATCAGAGCTGTCTGACCCACTGTGATTTCCAGCATTTTTTGTTTTCAGTGCAGATTCCAGCATCTGCATTAATTTGCTCCTGACCTTCAAGGGAATTGATGCAACGGAGGAGGTCAGGAGAATATTTCTGACCCCATCTGACTGAATGGAACATTCCCCATAGCTTGGAATCATGTATCAGTGTGAGGTTATTTCTGCAGGCCCACACTATGAGCTATTGATGTTGACTGTACTGCACTGGATAATCCCAGTTAGCATGGTAACTGTTACAGTCTCCCACATTGGTGGCTGGGTGAGAAGGTATTGTCAAAACCTGCCTATCCAACAATTTGTTGAAGTGTCAGCAATTGGAAGCTTGGGATCATTTTTATGGGCAGATCACCAATGTTCCGCAAAGTGGTCACCCAGTCTGCATTTTGTCTTCCCGATATAAAAGAGATTGCATTTCGAGAAACATATGCAGTAGCCTTGACCGAATGCAGTGCAACTGGATCCAGGCTTTGACATTCCCATGCAGTCCTTTCTGTCTCAGGCCTGCTGTGGTGCTCCAGCAAAGCTCAATGCAAGTTGTAGGAACCACACCTCGTCTTCTGCCTAGGTACCCTACCGCCTTAAGGATTCAACCATGAGTTTAAAAATTTTGGAATGTGCATACCCATGTTTGTTACCCACCCCCACACCTCCTGAGGTCCTGTTTTTTATGGGCTTCTCCCAGCAGCGCTAATCCATTTTTAACCATTTACAGTCCGTCATTGGCACCTTATCCAACATTTATCTCCATCTAGGCTTACCATCATCAATTCCTTTGTTTGCCCCTCCTTTTTCTCTTCTACTCTCTTGGCACCAATTCCTTGTGTTCTATTCACTCCCTCCCTTTCCCTACCCAATCAGCATAGACGGGATTGTTCCCCAGCTGCTTTCAATTCTGACAAAGGATCACTGGACTCAAAACATTAACTCTGTTTCCCTTTCCGGACTTGCTCAGTTTCTTCAGTGCTTTCAGTTTAAGTTTCAGATTTCCAGCATTCACAGCTCTTTGTTTTGTTTTACTGGATCATGTAACTTCTTTAATGTCTTTCTCAGTTAGATTGTTTCAGTAGAATACCAAGCATTGGAGGTTAGAATAATTGTGAAAGCAATGATACTCCCTCAGAACCATAATGCCATGCAGCCTATGAATCAGGCATACTATGTTCAGCAAATGATTTTCAGGTACATTCTCCTCTCAACTGAGGCCCTGCATTGGGAGAGCTGATGGTAAAATTTACCAATTAACACCCATTTGGTGTAAGCACTAGTTCCTTCACATGGATTTTACCCCAGAAAGTTGTATTATGAATGCGACAGCAGCAGTAAGAAACTGAGGAAGACTGAGGTTCCTTAGTGGTTCATGCCACTTCAGACAGGTGGTGAGTCATATCTATTTTTGCTTGCAGAACCATTTTACAAGAACTGCAGGAATGGAGAGAGGGAGAGGGGCTGAAGAGAGGGAGAGGGGCTGAAGAGAGGGCTGGAGAGATCAAGTCAACCATGGCAACGGACTTGAACGGGCAAGACTGCTGAATGGGAGGAGGTCAGCTCCCTTATCCCACACTGCCGAGAATTGTCAGAAATCCCACAATCAGACCTAGCCACCATTTCGAGAATTAGTTGTGCTCAGCAAAAAGCCAGTTTGAATCTGAGAGTTGATTTCTTAAACCTAAACATATAAAGATGAAATGCATAAAAGTCACCAGACTGTTTTAAGTCCCAGGTGTTTGGACAGGTGTTCTGGGGGAGGCCGCAGATGACTCAAGGCCCAGAACGATATAATTAATTCTTACCTGCCCCTCAAACTGGCCTAGCAAGCCACTCACTTGTATAAACTTTATAAACAGTTCACAAAGAAGAGCAATGACCACCAGACCAAAGATTTACAGGTGAGGTAGATTGGCCATGCTGAACTGTCCAGGAATGTATAGGTTAGGTGAATTAGCTATGGGACATGCAGTGTTACAGGGACAGGGCGCGGGACTGGGTAGGATGCTGTTCAGAGGGTCTCAATGTGCCAAATGGCCTGCTTCCACACTGTAGGAATTCTACAATTCTGAGATCATCTAGGAATGGACAATATATACCAGTATCAATATATACCAAAAATGCCAGTATAATGAGAAGTAATTAAAAATCATGTCGTGAATCTTGTGGGAACTGCTGATTTCCATTTCTGTATTCCTGATGTACTATTATGTGATTCATCCACCTCCATATGTATTGCTTTGATGTTCATTTAATGTATTGATAATGAACGTGCTAAAAATCTATTAAAACTAAAAATGCTTAAAACTAATTCTACTGAATCTGCAACATTCTGGCATTAATTAGCTTTGGAGAGTAACTTGCTGAATCGTGAATAGTTATTCTGCAGCTTAGAATTAATATTTTGTAAAATAAAGGCCATTGTGAACATCGAGAGGACTTTAATTCTACATTGTTGACTATTTCAGCATTTCAATAAGGAGCAGATTTTATAAATTTAAGCTCAAAATGCTGAGTATACCAGAAATTCAGGCCTGAAGGTCAGTGAATTCCTGATATGTAGTCCTCTAGGGAAACAATCTGCACCAGCAGCATTAATGTCTATGCTAATCATGGTTAAAGATACACAGAATCAGCTGGACCATGGAGACAGACACCTCCCTGAATCAGCTGGACGTTTGATAGTTAAAAAAAAGTGGCAAGACCCCTTAAAATGCATTTTGACACGTACCTTGCCTAATTCTCCTCATGTATAATAATTTCTCTTTGCACATATTTGATATGTAGCATTTTTATTCAGATTAGACTTCAGCTTTTAGCATCAGTTTACTATCAAAGACTTGACGTCTAAATGCTGAAAATAATTTGCAGACAGATTTTCATTTTCCTGCTGAAATAGATCAAACCATTTGTTAATTCTTCTAAGGATTCACTTCCATGTTATGGGTGACATTTGTTTAACATTCGTTCAAATGATCTCAATTATTATATACTTTGATGCTCAGTGCTGACTGATACATTTCTGATGTTTCTCTGGTCATAACATAACTGATCCACATTTACCAATTGGCTTCTAATCTTTGGCTCCTTTGAGAGTTCACAAATTGATCAATAGTTTGTCTGCTGCACAGCCTTAATATCTTCACAGAAATCCAGGCCTTTTTTTCTAGTTTAATTACTGCTTCAATTTACTAACAATTCTGTAAATGTATTAAGAGGCACACATTTTTTTCGAGCCATGTGGCATTAAAGTATAGAGAGATGGACTTCATTAAAAGTTTTCTGATTCTCACAGTGACAGAAGCGTTTGCACAAATTAGAATCTGAGCCAATATCACATTAGTATTTGTTTTCCTGTGATATCATGCTTCCTGCAGGTGTACCAAAAGTACTGTGATTACAATTGCTCTAAAAAATCAACTCAATACGAAAAGTGAGAAGTAGGTTGCAAAAAGCATATTATGTTTTTAGGTTCTTTTACTCAACTAGACATTTGTCATTTGTGTCTTCAGACTGCCTTTAAAAACCTACACTCTGCATCTTTGACAATGTTTCCACTTGCCTTGATATCACTTCAAAATATCATGATGTGTTCTGCATAGAAAGGTTTGCTGCTGCTAAAATTACTATCTGTTTGCTGTGGCATTTTATGAACTCATTTTTGTTCACAAAAATGCTCACCTCTGTAAAATGAGCTGTCTGGTCATACGCTATTTTTGTCTGTATACTGGTCTATTATGTATTTCAATATCCTGAAAATTGTATCTTTAACTCATTTTGAGTCACATTTCTGCAACCAGTCATTTGCTGAACCATACCCTCACTTTTTGATTGTACCCTTTAGTTCTTCTGAGGTGGATAGGCCGTGCTAAATTGCCCATAGTTTCCAGGGATGTGCAGACATGGGTGGATTAGCCATGGGAAATGTGGGGAGTGGGTGGGGATGAGGCCTGGGAGGGATGCTGTTCGGAGAATTGGTACGTACTCGATGAGCTGAAGTGCCTGCTCCCACACTATAGGGATCGTGTGAATGGCAGAATAATGAATCGCTGTGTCCAAAAACAAAATTTAAAAAAAACAAGATGGACGGGGAAACAGAGTTTGCAATATTAAATTATCAAGCACAATGTTGAGTCCAGAAAGCTGTAATGTACTTAACCAAATAGTAAGGTGCTGTCCCATGAGCTTGTTGGAGCTTCAATGGGAGAGTGAGGCAGGCTGGGGATGGAGATATCAGTCCTTGTATAGAAATGTGAAGAATTAAAATGACGGACCATCAGAAATTTGTCATCATGCTTGTGGACCAAGTGGAGGGAAAACAGATCTGAATTTGGCCTCTAATTCAGAGGTGATTGCATTGTGAGCAGCAAATGTAACATGTAAATCGATAAAAACATTTCTTTGCCTGGAAAGAGTCTTTTTTGGGGCCTTGGATGTTGCAGGAGAGAGGAGCCAAAAGGGCACGTGTTGCATCATCCACAATTGCAGAGAAGGTACAGGAGAGAGGAAGAGAAATAAAGTGTGTGGGAGGTGATTGAGGAGTGGACCTGGATGTCGGGGAAGGAATACTGACTGAACACTGGACATGAAAATGTATTTCATTGTGAAATCATGCTGGTGGTGGCAGAAATGGCAGAGGATAATCCATTCGGTACTGAGGCAGATGGTATGATAAATGAGGACAAAAAAAACCCTGTTTTGGTTCTGGGAGGTGGGGAGAAAGGATAAGTGTATAAGTGTAGGAAATGGGTCAGACATGATTGTTGACCCCATAAGCCAAGATGAGGGAGGAATTCCCAATTCAGGAGAAAGGAAGACCTATTAGAAGTTTTATTGTGGAAGATTGTGTCATCAGAAGAGATACCGGAAGCAAGGTGTGATGAAATGTAGGTGAGGGAGCAGGGACAAGTAAGAGGGATTATAACCTAGTTGACAGTAAATCCCCAGAACTAGAAATGCAGAAGTCAAGGAAGGGGAGGGAAGAGTTGGCAATGAACCATGTAAAGTCAAGAGAATGGTGGAAATTTCAAGCAAGGATTAATGAAGATTCTTTAGTTCTAGGTGTAATCCGGCAACAGCACTGATCAATTTACTGGAGGCATGTCTAAAGGGAGGCAGCTATAGCTAGCACCTATGTGGACACTTATAAATGCATCTCTAATTCAAGTGGAAGGATAAATTGTTCCATATGAGAACAAGTTCAACCAGGCAGAGGATGGTATTGGCAGATCGGGACAGCTTGTGCCCAAGTTCAGCAAAGTAGTGGAAGCCCTCAGCCCTTTCTGTTGGGGGAATAGATACAAAACATCCGTGATGAAAAGGAAATGTTTAGGACCAAAAAAACTGGAACTTGTCGAAAAAATATAGGGCATGCAACCAATCGTGGCTGTAGATGGTGAGGGGCTAAAAAATAAACAAAACAGAAAGAAATATGTTCAGTGAGATGGGAACAGACTAAAACAATGGTTTTACTGGGACTGTACTGTTTAAGATAGCGATAGAAATGGGATGTTTGGAGTTGGTGGGAGGGCACTATAATGCGAGAAATTCTCTGGAGGATATGTGGTCAGGGAAAATCCTGAACATCATTGATGGAATCATTATTCACGTGAAGTTATGGAAAATGGTAGAGAGTTGAAACTCAATTTGTAAACAACAGCACAGCCCTTGCAGATTTGGTGATATGAGCATTCATCTCCTGCAGTTACCTTTGGTTTGGGACCTTATCAAATGCCTTTTGTAAATCCAAAAACAGTATGTTTACTGGTTTACCTTTATCTGCCTTGCTTTTTACCTTCTCACAGAATGCTAGTAAATTCATCAAACATGATTTCTCTTTTGTAAAACCATATTGATTCTGCCTGAATATGTTATGATTGTCAGAATGTCTTGTTGCACTTTTGTTATTAATGGATTTCAGCATTTTCCACTGATGCATAAGCCTTAAGTTCTGAAATCCATGCCTTAAACATTTCTGTCATTTAAATTCTTAAAAAGACTCCTTAAAATATAGCACTTTGATCATGGGAATGTGACCTAATATTTCCTTATGTTGTTCATTAGCCTTCAGATAGAAGTGGTGGCGCCCTTTCAGACAGTTGCTTCTTTCAATGACATGACTCAGAGGAAGATCTAGAGTAAATGTTTAATAGAGGTTACTGAAGAATGGAGCATTTTGTTATGTTAAGGGTACTACATGATATAAGCAGTTTTTGCTGGACTAAGATCCATTTCAAATCATTAAGTGAAAATTAATGTTATGTTGAACATATGTTGCATCTCAGAAATACCATATGTTGTTTGACTTTAAGATATCTTCATAAAAGAAAGGAAGGAAGAAGAAACTTGTATTATTGTTCTGAGGAAGGTTCAAAGGAAGGGTCAGAAGACCCGAAATGTTGAATCTCAATTTTCTTCACAGATGCTACCAGACCTACTGAGCTTTTCTAGCGACTTCTGTTTTGTTCTTGTGCTTTTGTATCATTCACTTACTCAAGACAGCTCTCAGCTCCTCCTAAATAAATAAGTACAAGAGTTTGGTTAACTTAGTTAGAAAACTATGTCTGTTTGGACACTTCATATGGTGGATGTTAGTGTGGAAAGGATGCAGAGGAGCTCCCACAGAATTAATATCTAATTTGAAGTAGCTTAGTTATCAAGGTTAGAACCTTACAAGGGACCATTAGCATTTGAAGAAGAGATCTGAACATTCAGCAATTAACTGACAGGTCTATGCCGCAAGATTTCATGTTCCTAAGCAAAAATATAAAAATGAACTGAATTGTATAGAATAATCATACAGAATAATTAGAACCCGACAGTGTGGAAGCAGGCCATTCAGTCTATCAAGTCCACACTGACCCTCTGAAGAGTTCCCACCCAGACCCACCCCCTACTCTATCCCTGTAATGCTGCATTTCCCATGGATAATCCATGTACTCTGCACATCTCTGGACACTATGGGTAATTTAGCACAGCCAATCCACGTAACTTGCACATCTTTGGACTGTGGGAGGAAACCCACGCACACACGGGGCGAATGCGTAAACTCCACACAGACAGTTGCCCAAATGTGGAATCAAACCCTGGTCTCTGGCACTGTGAGGCAGCAGCGCTAACCATTGAGCCATTGTGCTGCCTTTAAAAGGAATTAAACAGAGTAGAAACCACTAACTTAACACAATAGCCTATAAATTCTTATTTTATCTATTGCCCTATACTTTATACAACCCCAACTCCCAAAATCCAAAAATACCCTTTTCTGATGGAATTTTGAGTTTATTCACTTTGCTGGGGATCCACCCAAATTCATGTGACAGCTCACCAGATTTTTACTTTAACGCTGTTGGTATTCCAGCTATTGCACATGGTACAAATTTCATGGGAATCTTTCCATTAGCTTTTGGCTAAGCAATCGTCTAAAGTCTTTATAGACCTCACAACTGTGGACTCTTCAGTTTATAGATGGGCTTCATTGATTTCTTCTTTTATGGATTTAATTATCAAGAACATTGCCTGGTTTATAATATCTCTCCTTGCACACACATTTCTTTACAGCTGATTTTCAGTTCCTAGCAGGCTGTCTGTTATGAGCTGACTGTGTGCTTACCACTTTCCAGAAGGCTAAGTGAGGACCACTGAGATATTTTGCACCCAAGTTAAGCCTGAAGAACATTCCGATAGTTTTCACCTCACGAAATGCAAACAGAATCAACTTCTTTTAACAAACATACGCAAATCGGTTAAACAAAAGAACCTTTGATATAATGGTTCCACCCTAAATTCCTGTCTCTATAGGATTGTGCATGATTTGGGATTATTAATGCAGAAAAGCATAGGAGGTTGAGAGGTGACCTTTTGGAATCATGGTGGGGGTGTATAGATAGGGTTAATAGTAGCTGTCTTTTTCCTTGGATGGGGGGATTTCGAGACTAGAGAGCACAGTTTTAAGGTGGGAGGACAGATTTAATAACAGACATGGGGGCAATTTTTTTACACAGAGGGTGGCTCGTGTGTGGAATGAACTTCCTGTGGAAGTGTTAGACGTGAGTACAATTACATTTAAAGACACTCAGGTAAGTGCATGAATAGGAAAGATTTGGAGGGAAATGGGCCAGGAGCAGGCAGGTGGGACATATTCTCTCAGGCTCAGAAAATAAGTAGAGATCTTATTGAAATGTGTACAACTTTCATGAGATTTGACAGAATAATGAAAAACTGTTTCCCTGGCTGGAGAGTTGAGAATAGGAACGGTTTAGAAGGATATGGGCCAAATGCTGGCAAAAGGCATGCGGTTAATTTAGGTTATCTGGTCAGCATGGATGAGTTGACTGAAGGGTTTGTTTTCATGCTGTACAATTCTGACTCTATAACAAGGAGATGCTAATCTCAGGCTAAGTGGTACTTTGGATTGACGTGAGGAGAAACCTTTTTGCTCAGAGGATTGTGAATTTTTGGAATTTCCTGCTCCAGGCAATTATAGGTGCAAAAATGATAAATACATTCAAGTCTGAGATTAACAGATTTTTGGACACTAAAGGAATCATGGGATATGGGAATATGATGGAAAAGGTGAGCTAATGTATGATTTACCTATGACCTTATTGAATGGTACAGCCTGTTCTAATCCTATTTCTTTCTTATCCTGCATTGCTGGCATGGAGCTCTACCCAAAATGTTGTTACCATACTGCAGCCCTGTTTCTGACATCTTTCATGAAGATTGGTTCCCAACTGAACTTCCAATGTTCCAGCATTGCAACTTACACATCATTGAATGCAATGCTGTCGGAACACCATCACTTCCAAGAAAGATTATTCTGGCATGGACTTTTATAGTTTTTCCTTTATTGTCATGGAGATGCAATCCTGGAATTTCCTACAGAATACCACAATGGTGGGAGGCACCATCCCTACATGGTCTGTAGCAACTCACAATAATGCCTACGACCACCAGTACAGGACAACTAAAGGTTATTTTTACCAAATCAGAAGAACAGATTTCAGACGTAATTTGGCAGGAGGCTAGCAACCAACCATAACTTACTTTTATATGACACTTTTACTGTAGAAAAACATCCCATTTTACATAATGATAATATGATATAATAGAACAAAAAAACCCCTCCAAATTAAAGTAGATACCAGAAAGGATGGTCAAAATGGCCAACTTTACAGAGCATCTTGAATGAGAGGGAATTGGAGAGAATTTGGAAACAAATTTTAGAATATGGGAGTTCGGTGGCTGAAGGCATGGCATGAAGGCATTATTGGGTGGAAAAACGAGATATACACAAGGGAAATAATTGAATTCTAAAGTAAGTTACATAAAAATGCTTCAAGATAGAATACATCATTAACTGTTATGAACAGAAGATATTTATCTGTTTTAATTATCCAAATATAAGAAATATCATAAAGAGATATATACTAATAAATTTTGACATTGTTTTCTCAGGCTGGAGCCAATGTATTATTACAAGATATCAATGGAAATATTGCACTGGATTACACAATGGAAGGCACAGAATCAAGCTCCATTCTTCTGCGACATCTAGAAGATAATGGTACAATATTGATACATTAGCTGCTGTTAAATCCTCATATCAGCTTTCTGCTTGGAATGGTTTTTGTCATTTATGTAATGTAAAATGTTTCAATTTATTTTGCTTAGCAAAAATTAACATCTAGATATAAAGTCAGGATAATAAGCAATTGCCATGAGCTACAAGCCCCTGACTGCCCAAAATTGTATATCCAGATGAATTATGAATTTTTCCCAGTTCCTCACAGATTGTTCTGACTGTTTAACTAAAGAGACAGCAGAGCATGTGCTGACATTTGAATTTCCCACCCTATCGCATGGGTACACATTACCTGTGTCTACATCCTGCGTGTATTTTTCTGCTATAACAACAGGTAACCTAATGTTAGACAGTTATTTCGTTGAATAGGATCCGAGTATTGCTGAAAAAAGACAGATTCAGTCAAAACTTTTGACCTTATACTCATCAATTGTCCATGGTAATATTCCTACTAATCAGAGTCCACTTGCAAACCAGTCAGCACTCTCTTCTCAATGTTGTTTTCCCTTTGGTTTGGTATTTCTTGCGAATTGTCCTGAAGAAAAAGTTTACACAAAATATGCCTTTTACCAGCAGTATTTACGTGAACATTATTTGTGGTTGGATGTGTAAAAGGAAAGGCAGGTGTGAGTATAAAGAGGATTAGTTCCCATCCTCTGTCTATCAAAAACAATTAATATGTACAGAGGTTTGTTGAATTGTGTCTTTTGACAATAATAGGGTAAAATAAGAATCATAGTTATTCTTTCAACTTTTTTTAAAATTCTGATTTAGTTTGGCTATCTTATTAATAAGTATTTTTTAAACATTGTTACTATGATAATCTTCCCCTTCGGATTTTTCATGTTCTTGAAGCAAAGTTGGAATTAATCAGCAGAAATCTACTCCTTTTTTTTCATTCTTGTCATTGTTGAGTACCACTAGGTAGATCTATTAATTAATTATTAAGAAACATTCCACAACAGTACAACATTATTGACCTTTCAATGTTAATAATCATTTCCACCATTGAAAAATCAATGAACAAGGTTTAATATTTTAAACAGATTTCAAAAGTAGATTGAGGAAGTTGTAATTTGCACTGATTTCAATGTGCTGAACATCTGGAAGTCCTATCACCATCCCGTCTACCTTCCCCAGCCCCACCCCTCCTCCTATTTATTTGAAAGTTCCCTTCCCCTTTCCCCATTTCTGAAGAAGGGTTCTGACCCGAAATGTCAACTTCCCTGCTCCTCTGATGCTGCCTGCCCTGCTGCGTTCCTCCAGCTCCACACTGAGTTATCTCTGGAAGTTATAATTGGTTTCAGAGGAGTTAGGACAGAAAATAGCAGTCAGTTTGCTTTCAAACCATCACCCCCACTCCGCACAGCAGCCAATCCAGCACATAAAAATTGCAGTTTGATTTCATGTTGTTCAGACCAACTGGTCAAAGCCTGTGTTTTATCCTTTAGTTAGCATCGCTGCAGAAACAGATAGTCATTTATTGTTACTTGCATTTTTTAAAAAAACAAAGTGAAAATTGTTTAAGCCACCAGGGCACCTATATTAACAACACAAGGCATAGATAAGGAAAAAAAACTTTAAAAATTAAGACAAAGTCCACTTTAGTTTAATTCCCGGCTCTTGGGTTCAGGAAAAGACTAGAATACTGAGCCACAAGACGCCGCAGAAATCACCCTCTTTGTTGCTGATCCTGGGGAGGAAGATGTCGCAAACGCCACCCAAAGACATTGCCGGGCTGCCGGATGCTGAGCCCAGACCACCTCCAGCCGCCGGCCTCCACCGAGATACCAGGTCCCCAGAGCTCATCCCTCCACCGTCCGCCTCCTCAACACCGATTTCCAGGGTCCCGCTCCGGACTCACCAGCTAGCGATACACTCCAGACCCCGAAGAAGATGCCTTTGTGCTGCCTAATCCTCACACATGCATATCCTGCTCTCTAATTCATTTATTTCCCTTTCTTCAACAATCTATCTAATTTAGCCTTGAGTGTTGATAGCAACTTGGAGAAACTTCATTGCACAACATTGCTTCAAGTGGCACTGCGCAGTCTGTGCTGAGTCGCCAAATGTAGCCAGCTCGCTTGCTATCTGCATGGCGTATGGTACATATATTTTCTGATGTATTTGTTTTTGGCAATGTTATCACACACCTCTGGAGCACATAGGACTTGAACCTGGACCTCATAGCATAGAAGAAGGAACTGCACCCTGTTGTATACCCATTCATCAATGATACTAATGAGGGGTTCCAACATTTGTCTTCCCCAAAGAACAGGGTGTAAGTCTGTAAAGTTATGTAAATAAATATTTTGCTCACGTCTCTGTTTCAATTGTTAGTTCTAGTAACAATTTCCATGATCTCACAATCCCTCGTATAATTGTGTTTCTTCTGCTTTGCATCCCAATTCCTAGTGTGTGTATAAGTCACTTTCTTCTAGGTTCTCAAACTCCAGAAACATTCTGTTTTCAATCAAATTTAATATAATTTTAAAGTCCCCATTTTTACATTTATATGACCAAAATTTGTTGACATAATCTCTTTACAGCCAGCAGGCCCAGAAGATTTTTATTACATTAGAAGGAATTTGGGCTGGATTTGAACTAAAGCCTTATTACTACAAAGAAACAAAATCTTAGACATGACTTCAAGTCCGACCTGCTCCAGAGGTGTATAAGAACATCACTGAACAGGTTGATTTGAAAAATGGGTTAACAAAAGAATTGAAAATAAGGAGGTGGTGCAGTGATGCAGTCCCTACCCCTAGACTGGGGGGCCCAATTTCAAGTCCCACCTGCTTCAGAGGTGATTAATAACATCTCTGAATGGTTTGATTAGAAAAACAGATAAAGGAAAATGATAACTGAGAATGAAACAAAATCCTATGGGATACAGGCCATATTCTGAACTTCAACAGCTTTTAGTAAAATATGTTAAGAAATGCAAAAACGCATCAAAGAAAATTTCCATTTATATAATGACATTCAAGAGCTCAAGATGTTTTTAAAAAGAATTCCAGCTAATAAAGCACTTTGTTTTTGAAGTGCAGTCATTTTTTTTCTGGAATATAGGAAATACGTCATCCAATTTCTGCCCAGCAAGCGCATACAGGTAGCAATATCACAAGCTCCAGAAATTTCTCATGACATGCCTGAACAAGTTGATTAAAAATATCCAGAATTCTTGTCTAAAAGTAGATTTCTTAACAGTATTTGCACAAGGTTGTTTTCAAAGCCTCTAACCAGCAGTCTAGTTTAATTTTCTCTTGATCACACTTAATTTCAAGATGGTGATTCTCCTTGATAGATTTATTTCTTCACATTAGTTGTTGGCAGATTCCTGATCTCTCAGTTACATTGTTCAATAGCAATTAAATTTCACACAATGGGAAGATGGAGTAAACACTAATAGGCTTCCCTGTTTATTCATTGGAGACTAGTGCAGGTGAGTTGATGCAAATAGACATACAGAAGCTCCCAGAATCAAACATATTAATTATTTTAAATTTTCTGAAAATTTGTATGACATACAAAGTAAGGTATACATTTTGGATGTTTCTGTCTTGTTCTTCATCCTTGTGATCTCTCTGGGTTATGCCGTAATTTAAAAATGTCAGCTAATTATTTATTTTTCTCCCTAGTATATATACAAGTTTCTCTTGAACTTGACAACTATACACCCTTATCGCCTTTCTCGATCGACCAAACTATTTGGAAACTTTTAAGTAAAGTACTTTTATCCAAACTCTGTGATTACCTTGTGTGGCCCAATTCCAAGGTACCTTGATAGGTCCCTTCTCCAGCAGTTTTGGCGAGTGAGTTACAAGGATACAGGTAGCCAGCCCATGTATGTGGCACTACCACCCTTACTGGCTCCTACTATAGGAGTGAGCAGATCAAGCGCCCAACATTTTTGATGGAGTCACGCCCTTCTTGTCAGGAGTTATTGTTCACAACCTGTCAAAAGCGTTGTGAATTATTGGTGGGAGTGAGTGCTTAGTCCCCCAAGAGCCCTAAGAGCCAAGTCTTAAAGCCCCGGTCAAAAATATAACTGCCAATCAGCATTGCCATTGAAATCCTTCGGTTTTCTGACCTCCTCATAAAGTTGTCAATCAATCACAGCCTCTCGGAGTATGAATGTCAAGCTTTTATCTATTAGATATTTCAATCTATGTGAAAACAAAAAAAACAGACAGCAGGGAAAGAACCCTTCAAAGAACTGTGTCTTTACAAAGTAATAGACATGTCAGCCATACAAAACTTTCCCTCTCTGCAACCTTGTAAACATTACTAACTGAGATCTAAGTGGAATACTCACTCTTGGAGCACAGCCAAGTATTCACAACAAACATAGCATTCCTAGATTCAGGCCTTCTCTTTTCATCAGATTTTATGGCTGGTTTAATTAGTGTTTTCATCAGTGGTAACCCCAGTCTATTGTTTGTTGGGGATTCAGTGATTGTCATGTCATTGAATATCAAAGTGAGTTAGGTTATCTCTTGGTCATAGCCTGGCAGTTTGAATAGCAGCTATGTTACTTACCAGTCTAAACCTGCATGTTGCCCAGTCCTGAATGGAGTGCTTCATTATTGATGGCACTACAAGTGCTAGTCAAGTTTTAAACATTGTGTAGTTGTCAGAGTGCATTCCTTTTTTTGATCTTATGCTGGAGGGAAAATCACAAAAGAACCTTTGAAACATGTGTGCTCCCACTACACAGCATGAATTAAGATTCATTATGGGGCAATGAGCAGGAACGTTGACATTCAGGTCACAGTAACGGACAAGATAGGGAAGTGATGCTACTCAATTGATGATCCACTAGAAACTGAGACAGTATGTTGGGTACTGACTGGATTGGGTGGGGAAAGTAAGCTATAGATAAGAAGTGGGAGCACTTTGAAAGAATTTCCCAAATTATGACCCCTTCTCATTATTGTCCTCTACACCCACAAAACTCTTATGTCTCTGCTCATGCGCAGCTTGATGTAGTTTAGTGACCATTTTGCATTGGTCACAGACAAGATATTTATCAGTTGTTTTCAGGGAACAGACCTCTCCACAATGTCCATTGTCATAGCAGCATTGTCTCAGTTGAGAGTCACTCTCTAGACTCCATGCACACATCATTCTCTACAAGCATTGTCTCAATTATTTGCGACACTAATCCACAACTACAGGAGCCAGGCTTCTCCATTCCCTGCAATTAAAGATGATGCAGGTGGCACATCTGTCAATATGTCAGAAAGTTGCTGCTGGACCTTTAGCATTCTTCCTTTCAACGATGGACACAGATGGTAGAATCTGGAGCCACCCGAGCAGAGCTTGGTGAGAGTTAATGCCCAACAAACTGTTTACCCAGTTAAGTGGGAGTATTTGTGTTGGTCCATGGCTCCATCTCCTCTGATGGTACTCTTTCAGATGGAATAACGTCTTATGAGGAATTGTCATTGGGTATGCCCACAGACAGCTGCCCTTTTTTTTCATTCATCCACTTGACCAAGCTGACCTGTAAGCTTAACATTTATTTATAAAATGTCAATGAATGTCAGAAAATTATGAGTATTCACCAATTAGCTGCTTCCCCTAATGAGATTAACAACTAATTACATCAGCAGTTCCCAATGCTGCCTCCACATCAGTAATCTTTTTTCCGAGCTTTCAGATCATTCCCTACTCGTGCTGTTCTCAAGCTCTCTGATCACTTCACACTCATGCTATTACTCACTTACCAAAGCAAGTCTTCCTTGGAGATTTTGAGTCTGATGAGGGCTCCCAGGTGGTGAAATGGAAGTGCTAAAGGCTTCACTCAAGCCATTTGATGCCCTGGCAGAGCTTCCTTGAGATTACTGCCCACGTGTAATGAAATAGAAAAGCAGTGCAGCTCCTCTTCAAAGTAAATACATGCCAAAAGTAGAAAGGAACTACAAGTGGAGGGAAATTTGAACCAGCACCAAATGTTTGTTGTCTGTGGTATGTTTCAGTAGACAATAAGCGCAGATGGGTCTTCACAGTTATCTACATACTCATCAGACCCCAAACGATGAACATGTTCATCTTTTCCACAAACTGAAAAAACAAGAAGGGGGTCGTTCTGACACTTACTGCAAGTGAAAAGGATTCTGTTTTTTAAAATGTCCAGGTAACATGGGTCCATATGAAATGAATCATGCAAGTCAGTGCCTGGTATCCAAACAGTCATACGGATAGTAAGAACTGCCGATGCTGGAGTCAGAGATAACACAGAATGGAGCTGGAGGAACGCAGCTGGCCAGGCAGCATCAGAGGAGCAGGAAAGTTGACGTTTCGGGTTGGGACACTTCTTCAGAAATGGGGAAGGGGGAATGGAGCTTGGAAATAAATAGAGAGAGGAGGAGTGGGGCTGGGGTAGGTAGGTGGGATCGTGATAGATGAGTGCAGGTAGGCAGTGGTGGGGATTGGTCAGTGAGGTGGGAGGAGCGAAGAGGTTTGAGAGGAGAAGAACAGGTTGTGTCAGGTCAAGGAGGTGGGGATGAGAGGGAGGGCTGGTCATGGGATGAGGCCTGGGGTGGGGAGATTTTGAAACTGGTAAACTCCACATTTAGGCCAAGGTGGTATATGAGATGCTGCTCCTCCAGTTTCTGGGTGGTGTCATTGTGACATTGGGGATGGTGAGGCTAGTGGTGAGTGTGGAGCAGACAAAGGAGAAATGAAGAAGGGTCTAGGCCTGAAGCGTCAGCTTTCCTGCTCCCCTGATGCTGCTTGGCCTGCTGTGTTCATCCAGCTCTACACCTTGTTATCTCAGATTCTCCAGCATCTGCAGTTCCTACTATCTCTTCTTTCTTACCTGCTTGGATGATTCTGAATTGCCAGTTAAATGATTTTCATGTTGCATATTACTTGAATTTATATAAAGTTACATAGAGACAAAAACAAGTGCCTCAACTTAATGCTGGTTTTAATGCTTTCCATGAGCATCCTACCATCCCTCTTCATCTAACTCTATCTAAATATCCTCCTGTTTCTTTTTCCCTTCTATATTTATCTCAATGCTTCTTAAATGTTATATACTTTGATTACATTTTGTGACAATGAGTATTGCGTTCTTGTCATTGGGTTTCTCCTGAATTTGCTGTTGCATTTATTAGTGACTAGCTTATACATGTCCCATCATTAATATCATCTACTTCCACCTCTGAAAATCACTCTACTCCACCCTTGCCTCAGCTCATTTGTTAATGAAATTCTCTAAATTGCATCAAGCCCTATTCGTCCATTACCACTGTTCACTGTCTATGTATTGTTTGCCAATCTAACAATGCCTTAATTTGAACAACTCATCTTCGTTTTCAAAGTTTTTCTATTCCCTCGCATCCCCCTTTACTGTAATGTCTTCCAGCTCTATAATCTGAGATTGGTGAATTGTCTATATATATTCCAGACAAAAAGTGATAGATTTCACGATATTAAAGATGTGAAAAGGTAAGGGGTTGCCCAGAAAAGTAACATTAAGGTGGAAGATCTGCATTGAATGTAGAACAGGCTCAAGGAGACAAATAGCCTTCTCCTGTTTCCATGTCTGACATTCCAGTGATTTCTGCACATCCCCAATTTTCTTCACTTCACCATTAGTGGCTATGTATTCCCTAAGCCACTTGCTCTTTACCTTTCACTCCTCCTGTAAACTGCTCCTTTAAAACCTATATCTTACATCAAACCTATCTGTCCAATCACCATCTTTGGGTCATAGAGTTATACAGCACAGAAGCAGACCCTTCAATCCAACCAGTCCACACCAGCCATAATCCCAAACTAAACTGGTCCCACCTGCCTGCACTTGGCCCATACCCCTCCATGATTTGGTGTCAAATTTTGCTTATTAAAGGTTCTGGAAGTACCTTGGGCTATAATTTCTCTAATGAGATACGAAGGTTTTTTTATGTAAATCTCTTGAAACTTAACTTTGTTTTACAGGAAGATCACAAGCAGCATTTCTCAATCATGTCATTGTGTTGCATGATATGCCAGTTATTCATGTCTAATTCAAATATTATTCTGTACAGGTGTTGATGCAAATTCTTTGAGACAGATGAAGATGCAACGTCCTTCCAAAATGTTGGCAGATGTTAGGAATCTCTTGGCAGCTGGTGGGAATGTCAATCAAATGAATGATGAAGGAGTCACGCTGGTAAAATTTTTATTGCTTCAACCTAGTTCAGTGTACCATACTTGACTAATCATTTTACCTTTTCATTTGCTGCTGTAATATTGACAAAACAACACTTCATTACAAGCATTGTCAAAATGTAAACTGTTGGTGTACGCGTGCCTGATAGATACTGAGTTGCTCACATCAGCTTATGTATTCCCTGCAAATCTCTGCAACACCCCTGGGCCTAACTGGGAATTTTTCTAGGTTGGAAAATTACATACAATTTGTTGAATTCAATCATTTTTGGGATTTTTGTCAATGGCACAAAGCTTGTCCAAAATTTCAAGTGTTCTATCATTTTGCTGGTGTGATGTTTGGGGTGGTCATGTCATGTCGCATACTGCATTTTTCAAATGAAATCGAATTGAAGAGATTTATTTATGTGTGTGGTGAGTATGAGAAAGATAGGGTTGCAATGTTTTCAATTTCTTCAGTAACTGTCCTGAATTCATTTGTGGGTTTCTTTAATTTCAGGGTCCCACTTCAAATTAATTTGTTGAGACTGGACAGCAGAAATCAACTAATTTTACGTTAGAAACGTGTTTAAAAAAATATTCCTGGGATACTTTTCAAATGAAGAACTAAATCATCCTGAGTTGTGCATACGTGTATATCATTGATGCAGCCAACAAAGAAATTTGAACTTATCAAGAATAACCAAGGATATATAATTTAGAAACTGTCCAATTATGTTTATATTCCATTGATCCTTCTCCCTAAGATCACTGCTGGTCACAGTTTATGTTATTAATGTAGATTTTGGATTGTAACATACATGTATTTTTTAAATAAGTGAATGATATCATGTTCGTGAAGTGAAGGTGTTCGGAACATAGAACATAGAACAGTACAGGCCCTTTGGCCCACGATGTTGTGCCAACCTACTATCCTACTAAGATCAATCTATCCTGCATACCTACATTTTACTATCCTACTATCCAAGAGTCACTTAAAAGTCTCTAAAGTTTCTGACTCTGCTACCACTGCCGGCAGCACATTCCACATGCTCACCACTCTCTGTGTGAAGAACCTACCTCTGACATCTCCCCTTTACCTTCCTCCAATCACCTTAAAATTATGCCCCCTCGTAATAGTCATTTCCGCCCTGGGAAAAAGTCTCTGACTATCCACTCTATCTATGCCTCTCATCACCTTGTACACCTCTATCAAGTCACCTCTCATACTCGTCGCTCCAATGAGAAAAGCCATAGCTCCCTTAACCTTTCCTCATAAGACCTGCCCTCCAGTCCAGGCAGCATCCTGGTAAATCTCCTCTGCACCCTCTCTAAAGCTTCCACATCTTTCCTCTAATAAGGTGACCAGAAATGAACATAATATTCCAAGTGTAGTCTAACCAGAGTTTTATAGGGCTGCAGCATAACCTCACTGCTCTTAAACACAATTCCCCTGCCAATGAAAGCCAATACATCAAAAGTCTTCTTTACAGCCCTATCAACTTGGATAGCAACTTTGAGGGATCTAAGGATGTGGACCCCAAGATCTCCCTGTTCCTCCACACTGCAAAATGTTTACAGCCCAGAAATAGAAAAGCTCAAAGAGTTCAGATGATTGTAGATCTGGAGGAGATTACGAAGTTAGGGAATGGCGAGACCTGGGGGGTTTGAACAATATGATAAGAAATTTAAAATCAGGGTGTTTCTTAGCTGGGAGTCAAGTAAGGTGAATGAGCACAACACAGTGTGGAGCTGGAGGAACACAGCAGGCCAGGCAGCATCAGAGGAGCAGGAAAGTTGATGTTTTGGGTCAGGACTCTTCTTCCCGAAACATCAATTCCCTCGCTCTTCTGATGCTGCCTGGCCTGCTGTGTTCTTCCAGCTCTACACTGTGTTATCTCTGACTCTAGCATTTGCAGTTCTTACTATTTCCCAGGTGAATGAGCATGTTGGTGTAAGATAAATAATTATGGAGTGAATTATTACATTGGCACCACAGTTTTGGATGATCTCAAATTTATCAAAGGCAGAAAATGGGAACCTAGTGGGGTCTGCACTTAGTCAAGTCTAGAAGTAATAAAGATAGGAAAGAGGTCTCTGGCAGCATAGCTGAGACAAGGGCAGCATCGAGCAATGTTGTAGAAGTGGATGTAAGTGATGACCTGACTACCTAAGTTCAATTTAAGTGGCTTAGCGTCCTTTTTTTTCATTTTACGTTCAATTCGGTTTTGAATTTAGTGTTATATTTTATAACTAAGGTAGTAAAACTTGAAATCCAAAGTACTGCCCACCAGTTACATGACATTTAATGTCTGCTCTGAGATGTCTTAACTAAAAGGGAATGAGATATCTTAACTAAAAGGGAATGAGATTTCTGTGCTCTTTCATATTTAGCAGTCAATTGATCTTCCAGATTATGTTGGCAATAGCTTTGAAACCATCTAAATACCTAAAATGGTCTGCCAGCAGTGCCTCCAGTTATGTTGTAGTTTCTCATCATATACTTCTGCACATGTGATAATCTAAGCTTTGACTAATTGTGAGTAAAAGGGCCTATTCTCCAAGGAACATCTGATTATAATCATTTAATTTCATATACAGTACAGTCCTTGGCATTCTCCCAGCAATAATTATGTACTGATCTGCTGTGCCTGTATAAAATTTCATACTTATCTATTTGCTTTTCATATATCGCTCATTAACGTATTAATTTTATTAGTTACATATGGCATGTGCTAGTGGCTACAAGGATGTCTCCACCCTACTGCTAGAGAATAAGGCTGACACTGATGTTCCTGATAACTGCTATTGGACACCACTTCACCTAGCTGCAAAATATGGACAGGTAAATAAATGTTTTAACTCTGCCTATTTCAGCCTCCCACAAACAGATTAAAGCCTTTCTCATGAGCGTTTGTGATGATACTTCCCGCAGAAATAGGAAAAAAATTTTGTAAGCATTATTGTTCACTAGAAAAACAAGTAAACTTTCTCTGTCTCCTGATCATCAGCAAAATAATTCACATTTTTGTTGAAAGAAATTGAGGGAATAGTTGTAATAAATATACTAAGAAAAAAGCAGCAATCATTTGTCTGTTATGTTATGCACTATGGTCAGTTTACTAGCATACCTTACAGAGACACAATATGATAGCATAACTTTAAGAGACGTACACTTGACATCATTGTCATAGCATGTGATCTAAGAATATAAAGATCTCATGTTCCATCTTATTTTGAATCATTTGAAATAGAACTTACTAATTGTAACCCAATGGTTAATATGATCAGAGATACTGATGTATTTGTGAATGTAATATTTGCTTCTATCAGTGGGTAATAAAAAATACCTACAACATACTTTGTAATCACAAAATCCATGTCTAATTTCTATTGTTACAAAGAACAGCACAGTTGGATGGAAAACCTATATCATTTAAAACATGATAATACAATAAGTCAAACTCTCCTGCTGCTTCCTTGTCGTCTTACAATGTTTCTTTTTTAAGTATATACACAATTTCCTTTGGAAAGTCGTTGATACTTTTACAGCTAACATTTTTAATACAATAAAATGCCCCAACAAACTTACAACAATGAAACTGAGTTTAAAAATAGATGCTGAGCCAACATATTCAAAGAGATTAACCAAACTCTTGGCCAAACATCTGGATTTGAAGCAGCATCTTAAATAAGGGCAAAAAAGCAGAAAGAGATAAAGTTTTAAGGAGGAAATTCCTGATAGCCAGCTTGGCAATTAATGATGGTGTGAGGATGTAGGAAAACAGAAGAGGTCTGAGTTGGAGGAGCACGGAGTTTATCAATTATTATAGGGATGGAGGACGTTATGGACATTGGGAGAGAGGAGACCATGAAGAATTTGAAAACGAGGAAAAAAACTAGAATCGAGTCATTGATGGGTGAGGATAGGACTTGGTTTGAGTCAGAATATGGGCAGAACATGGGAGCCCATACAGAAGACCTTTGAAATTGTCAAATCTGAGAGTAGAAAAACTGCCATAGATGTATTAGAGCAGAGATAGAGGGGAGATATTCATAACTGAATCTGCTTGTGACAACATCTCAGGTAGTGCAGTTATAAATCATAACTTCTGTAGTAATGTCTTGGGAATGAGATAATTGACTCCCAATGACCACTAGCATCCTCCTTTCTGTTTGTCGAGGAGTGACAGATGAAGTTTAATTCAGATAAATGTCAGGTGCTGCATTTTGGTATGGCAAATAAGGGCAGAACTTATGCACTTAATGGTAAGGTTCTGGGGAGTGTTGCTAAACAGAGAGATCTTGGAGTTCAGCTTCATAGTTCCTTGAAAGTAGAGTTAGAGGCAGACAGGATAGTGAAGAAAGCGCTTGGTACGCTTGCCTTTATTGGTCAGTGCATTGAGTGTAGCATTTGGGAGGTATGTTGCAACTGTACAGGACATTGGTTAGGCCACGTTTAGAATACTATGTGCAATTCTCGTCCTCCTGCTATAGGAAGGATGTTGTTAAACCTGAAAGCGTTCAGAAAAAATGTACAAGGATGTTGGCAGGGTTGGAGGGTTTGAGTTATAGGGAGTGACAGAATGGTTGGGGCTATTTTCTCTGAAATTGCAGAAGCTGAGGTGTGATCTTATAGAGGTTTATAAAATCATGAGGGACATGAACAGGGTGAATAGCCAAGGTCTTCCTCAGGGTAGGGGAGTCCAAAACTAGAGGGGCATAGGTTTAAGGTGAGAGGAGAAAGATTTAAAAGGGACCTAAGGGGCAACTTTTTCATGCAGTGGCTGGTGTGTGTAAGATATGAGCTGCCACAGGAAGTAGTTGAGGCTGGTGCAATTACACCATTTAAAAGGCATCTGGATGAGTATATGAATAGGAAAGGGTTTAGAGGGATATGGGCCAAATGCGGGCAAATGAGACTAGATTAATTTAGGATATCTGATCAGCGTGGACGCGTTGTACATTTCTGTGACTATAGTTTGACTTTGGCCACTGATCGTTATTGAATTTATTTCAGTGAAGGGTCTGCACTGGGGCGAATGCTGCTTCCATATGAAAAGCAACTGCTCTCACCTTGCCCCTGGCATTCTGCTTTTTTTATCTCTACACAGTGTCAGTGTGAGAGGGGATATAAAGGGAAGGAGCTGTCTTCTATGACAGTTATAAGTGTAGTCATAGATTTGTCAAAAGTTCCACGTAGTATGTACAGTAGTGTGAAATAATGCAAACCATTTGCGACTTAAGTCTCATATTAGTTATTTGAAAGTTCTATATTGGTGCATTGCCAAAGAAAAATATATCTCCTAGATCCTGTTGTATTTATGTTAAAAACTGTGCATGAAATGTCAGTATATTGTTCACTTCATGAAAGATATCTCAAGGCATTGCAAAGATGTGTAGGTACAAAACCCATGCATTGCCGGAAAATGAAAAATTTGGAGTACTGACTAAAATCATTATTTTGAATTTTTTTTTCAAAGGGAAGACAGATACAGGTATTTTCCAATCAACCTGTTCAAAGATGTTATTACACCCCTCTGGAGCAGGTGGAACTTGAACCCTAGCCTCCTGGTATAGAGGTAGAAGCACTACCACTGAACCACAAGAATCCTTTCGATGGGAGGCACAGGAAGACTCAGTGGACAATAAAAAGGAATTTATGTTTCAGGTCCAGTTTCAGGACCCTTCCTCAGAGGAAGGGTCATTGGGCCTGAAATGTTAACTCTGATTTCTCTCCACAGATGCTGCCAGACCTACTGAGCTTTTCCAGCAATTTATGTTTTTGTTTATGATTTCCAGCATCCACAGTTCTTTCAGTTTTAAAAAGGTAATTGACATTTGGGTTGATTCCAATGGCAATTGAAAAGACTAAGAAAATATCATGAAATCTGAGGCCATAATTTTTAATGTTTGGCAGATGTCACTTACTCCTGAATAGAATTGAGCCATTGAGGCCTCTATTATGTATCCATATTTTCGTCACATTTGGTGCATTCAATTAATGGATTGGTCTAATTCCATTTTTGGTCCATTTACTTTCTTGTGGTTGTGCCATGCCACGGATCATTAAAAGAAACAAATCATGCTATGAACATTAACCAACATTCCATTCATTGGGATATGCCTTTCTATAGCCTGAATGAGAGAGTGCACCAGATTCCCAGGCCTGCATTCCTTTTGCTGGAAGTTCCAGAGCCCACCGTGCTTAGTATCAGCTGTTTAAGCAACAGTTGCCTTTAGGTGGACTGGAGGTGGGATTTCCACTCTAGCAGGGACAAGAAGTTCCACCACAGGAAGCTGCCGCCCAAGCAAAGGCTGGCACCGCCCCAGCATTTTGGAAGGGAGTCATGCAGCATTGGATCAAAGTGTGTGCATTTGTTTGAGGGTCTTGCTGGGTTTTGGGCTAACTCTTGAGACAGTTTCGTGGGACTAGGTTTGAGAAGCAGTACGGGAAATAATACCTGGAGGAGGTAACATCTTGGAGGATCATCCAATGTGCCTCCTTTACAGAGGCCCCACCACACCCACTCACACCAACCAGCACAATAGCCTCCTCAGCTGGTTGAGTAGATATCTCCTCACTGATTAAATCCTAGCAGCAGCTGGATGAGGATCTTATATGGATATGCGGTACCCACTTAAGAACTTTTAATTAACCTGTACACTCTCATACCCCTGTCAGACACCACAACCCTCATCTTAGACCAGATAAGTCCGCAACTCAAATTAACACTCCATCCTACCACCCTCCCAGATGTAAACTGCTCCCTCCACCCTCTACACCTAACATTCCTTATCAAAACCCCAAAGCAACACTTAATCCTTACATCAAACCTGATATCCACCGGTAACCAGTCCAACCTAATGACCAACCAACAAAATCAGAAATTGTGGAAAAGTTCAACAGGTCTGGCAGAAGTGTGGAGAGAAAGCAGAATTAACATTTTGGGCCAAATGACCCTTCTCCAGGACTGATAGTAATAGGAAAAGATTGTTAGAGAAGGGCTGAGGGTGAAGGAGTAAAAGATAAGTGGAGATGAAGCCCAGATTGAGAGAAAAACAGTTGAGCAGACAAAAGAATGGGTCAGTGTCAAAATGGGAGAATGAATAGCTACTAATGGGGACCATTTGTGGCTGTCAATGGGTGGTTTGTGGTAGCAGTCCATGTGGTAAAAGGGCCTGGATTGTGGTGGTTTAAGGATGCCTGGATTAAGGAGAAGGGAGGAGGTGCTCAGGCTGTAATATTGTTGAACTTGATATTGACTCCAGAAGTATGCAGAGTTCCCAAGTGGAAAATGAGGTACTGTTCTTCCAGCTTGCACTGAGCTTCACTGGAACACTGTAGCAAGCCTGAGACAGAGAAGTTGGCCAGGAAACACAATGGTGTACTTAAATGGCAGGCAATTGAAAGCGCAGGGCCATTTTTGCAGACAGAACATAGGTGTTCTGCAAAACGATAGCCCAGTCAGCGTTCAATTCCCCAATATAGAGGAGACCACATTGTGAGAGTGAGTACAGTAGACTAGATTGGGTGAAGTGCAGGTCAATCACTGCTTCACCATTGCATGGGAAGCCACATCCCTCTCACCTTTGCTGGTCTGATAATCCTTGGACACAAAAAAAAATCCTCAATTGAAACCTTGTCATCCCTCCCCCACAATCTGACCTCCCCACCATAGACCTGACTATCCCTCCCTTCACCAGGCTGACTCAGACTGCCCTGCTTCACCCCTGACCCGACACCCCCCCCCCCCCCCCGCACCCCTTAACACATGATTCCAACACCCTCAGCGTCCCAACACGCACAACCAGAGCTGAAAATCTTTGACCCCCAAACCTACCTTTAGCCCTCGCTCAATTACATAGCAACCTGGCATCTTATGCACCCAAAGGCACACTACCCACCAGGCATGCTACCCACCTAGCATGTTACCTAACAAGCACACTACCCACCTGGCACACTAATCCCACGCTTCTACGGGAGCTGTCAAAGTGTCTGACTGTGCTGCTGAACATTTAATTCTCAGAACACGGTGCGTTGACTGCTGCAAATTGAGATATGGTTTTGTTTGCTGATTTTCTTCGCTGCTGGATCCTGGATTCTCGGGCAGATTTGAAACAGGAAGCCCATCTCCTAGGATCTCTGGCATAAAGCTGGAGAGGTATAAGTGGGTATTCTTAATCTCGTTGAGATCAAAAATCAGGTTTCTGACCCTGACAGGAATATTTAGGGCAATGTAGCCTGCTGACTAATATAACTTGCACCTTATAGCAAACCGTAAAATGAAATGGTATTTTGTCAAGAAATGTTCTTTTTTGTCATTGAGACTCACACATTGTTCATTGTCTAAAACTCTTAATCAAAGAAGCCTTTTGATTTTGTCTAGAAATGAGGACTGTTTATCACATCACAATGTCAATTCAGTTTAATAAGCTCTTGTTTCCTTGTCCAAATTTCTGAAGACTGTTAATTTCCAATGTCCCATCAGAGGCTGGACAATTTTGTTTGGTTTAGAAGCATAGAAATGAGGCTCCTGTGGCACAGTTGTAGTGTCCCTGCTGTTGAGCTAGAATGTCCAGGTTCAAGTCCCATATGCCCCAGAGGTGTGCCATAATTTATCTAAACAGGTTGATCAGAAGTAACTGGAAATGAGAATTGGGCCAGCACTCTACCCCAATCATTAATTAGTAATGGTAACTTTTGCAGCACATAGTCCTATCATTAGCTAACACATTTCTTGTCATTGATACCCAGCGTGGACTGCAGTGAAGAACTAATGATGTGTTAAATTGATTGATGATCTTCAGCTGATTTTCAAAATTGCATGTTAGATTTATACATCAAATTGTGCTCTCAAAACATTGCTTATTGATCCAGACTATAAAATAGTCACCGTATGATGCAGAGAAACATGGTCACACTGAAGTGATTTTCTTTGTTTTGTAGATGCAATTCTGATTACATTGATGGTAATACTGCCTTTTGGATGAAATGTTAAACCACCCCTGGTCACGCCTACATTACAATACAATGGAACTTCCAGAAAAGCCTGCGAGACCCTTGGTGTCCTGGCCAAAATCTATCCCTCAGCCAATCTCACAGATTTTATTGTGAGATCTTGCTGTACTAAAATTGGCTGGCATGTTTGCCTCCAAATAGCAGTGACTGCATGTGAAAAGTATTTCATTGAATGTAAGACATTTCAGAATATTCTGAGGATGTTGAAAAGCGTTACGTAAATGCATTCTTTCTTATGTATTCTTTTTAATCCTATTAAAGATATTTTAAAATTCATATTCAGAGGTGTTTTAATCTCTGTTGCTCCTCGAGGAGAACACTTCAAGCCAGGAATACAGATTTGAATGTCCTGATAAGATTAAAATCTACTTTAAATTCTCCTGAGACACAATAACCTGGTGTTTGCAATTATAAAAAATGCTGAGGCTTACTGCAATGGAAAAATAAATAGGATAGGAACAGCCAGCAACCAAACATGCATTTAAATCCGAACATCAGAAAGCAGCAGTCAGTTGGTCCAAGACAATGTGAATGTGAATTTTTGAGTCAATTTTGTTAGTGCTTGTTCATAGTGAGATAACTTGTGAACTGAGATATCCATGATACATCGTAAATATTTAAGTATTTCATGAGGGTGGCATTTATTAGCTTGTATTCTTCGTGATAGAGATCCACTTGAGTTCAGCGCCACCAATAACTCAATACTGGAGGGGTCACCATGCAGATGAAGATTGACAGCAGGGATGTAGCGTTCAAGTGCAAGGACAGATTGCATAATAAGCATGGTTTAGTTTTGTTTTTGCTTTAGAAGGTTAAGGGGTAAACTAACCAAAATATTTTAAATGATCATGAAACTCAATGAGATAGATACAGAGAACTGTTTGCTCTGGTGGAAGAGCCTTCAAGTTAGATAAGCAGCATTCAGGAGTGAAATCATGAAGCACGTTTTCACAGAAAATACCATAGAATCTCCAAGAGCTATGGATGATAGGCTGTGTGGGATTGAAATTGCTAGATTTTTGTTTGAAGTCACATGACAGGTGATGAAGGAGTAGTGCTCTGAAAGCTCGTGGTTTCAAATAAACCTGTTGGACTATGACCTGGTGTCGTGTGACTTCAAATTTTCTCTACTCCAGTCCATTGCCGGCATCTCCACATCACAGATTTTTGTTTGCTGACGATATAGAGGGATTTGAAGTAAGGGTGAATGAATTGAGTTAGGACATGATCCAGTTGAATAGACTTGAAATGAATTGCCTATTTGGTATTTTTAATTAAAAAATAGATCAACACGTGCTCTATTCCCATTCCAACATCTGATGGATGTAATGAATGAATAAATACATGAGGATGATCATTAAAATGAGAAAATGTTTTCGCTTCCTCCGCAGATTGCCATTGTGAAGTTGCTCCTGAAGCATCATGCAAATCCTAATCTCCTTAACTGTAATGAGGAGAAGCCCTCAGGTATGTAAAATCAAATTGGTCTAGGTGATAACTGAGCTAGGATCATTATTCCACCTCCCAATAAAATGTAAACTGCTTTAGTTCTCATCGCTTTGTTCCACAAATTTCACACACAAATATGTCTCGCATACATATATAGCTACACCCCAGGCAAACCCGTACTTCCCACACACAATGACAACTACTTATGTTTATGTAGAATTGTTCATATAATGAAACATCCCAAGGCACTTTACAGGAACAATAGTCTCCAGAAACATAAAGGCACCAAGCTATGTAAGATGGTTTTTGGTAAAATGACCAAATGTACCCACAAGTAGGTGTGTATTATTACACAGACTCCAGACCAGACAAGTAGTGGTGTTCCAGTATAAAATATATCCACCTCTCCTTCAGTGGCTAGTCACATCATTCGTGGTTTGATGACAGTTAATGTCTCTATTGCTTGACATAGTAAGTGAACATAGAGCCCAGATTAGAATGTATGGGATGGATGAAGGCCACAACCAAAGGTCCAACAATCTTCACAAAAAGGTGCTTGCAAGACAGGGCAGAAGTTACAGGCGCCCCATGCTGGGGCTTTTTGAGTAAAGTTTGTAGGCACATTTCGTCAGTCAAATGTTGCATTGTGCATACACTGTGGTTGCATTTATAAATAGAGAAAGGTTTATGGTGCAGAATATTGGCATTTGTCCCAGAGTGTTCATAACAGCTGTTCAACATCGTCCCACTTTCTGAGCTCTTGGTCATTAACCATATAAGTCATGGCTCCTGAAGTTTAAGACCAAGGTTCTTTTAAAATACAATAAATGCTTCCACCTCTACCAACTTTTAGGCAGTGACTTCCAGAGTCCCATCATTCTCTATGTGAGAAAAAATAACTGCAACACCCCTTTAAACCTTCTACGTATTGCCTTAACTCTATGTCCCTGTTCATTGACCTCTGTGCTAACTGAAATAGGTCTTTTGTATGCATTCTAACTTCATAATTTTATGCACTTCAATTAAATCTCCACTCTTTCTCTTTTCCAAAGGTAACAATGCCAGCCTATTCAACCTTTAATCAGCTAAAATTCTGTATTCCTGGCAACATTCTCACAAAGCACTTGTGTGCCCACTATAGTGTGATCTCATCCTTCCTGTAATGACCGAACCAGAAGTGTATAGAGCTCTAGCCATGGTCTAACCGGTGTACTAATGGACTACCTTCTTTCCTTATACTCTAGACCTTAGCCAACAAAGCAAAGTTACTATGCTAGCCTGATGACATTATCCATCAGCCAGCTACTTTCAGAAATATGTATATACATTCTCCATAATCCCTCTGTTCCTCCAGACTTCTCAGAATCCCATCATTTATTGTCTCTTCCCCTGCTTTCTTTTGTCTTCCCTTAATACATTATCTTACAATTTTCTGAATTCGTGTCCATTTGCCATTTTTCTGCGCACATGACCAGTTCATTCTTGTCTTTCTAAAGTCTACAGATTTCTTGCTCACTAAGAACAACTCATCAAAGTTTCATATCATTTGCAAGTGTCCCAAATATGTTGCTGACGTGTATGTCTAATTCATTGATGTATGCCCCACAAACAGTAAGGGACTTGGTACAGAGCCTTTTGGTTGCAAAAAGCCCACTGGTCATAAACTTTTGTATCCTGCTATTGCGCCAATTGTAGATCCAGATTACTATTTTCCCATAACTCCCACAAGCTCTTAATGTTTTGATCAGTCTGTCATTTATACCTTGTCTAAAGCCTTACTAAAACCTGTGTTCCCTACATCAAATGTGCTACCTCACTAAAACCACACAACCTCAACAAAAATTAATCAGGTGATTTTGACATTTCCTTCCTTTAACAAATCTGTGCTGACTGTGCCCTGGATTAATTCCTGTCCCTGTAGATGTCAATCTACACTATCTCTCAGCAATCCTTCCAATAATTCATTAGCAGCTGTGTTGGCTAAAACTTGTGAAATAATGGTGCAACTTTAGTACTCCTCCAATACCCCAGACCCATGAAAATGATAACCAGAACATCCATTATTTCTTCTCTTGAATCCCTCAGCAGCCTGGTATATCATTCACTTGGACCCGATGATTTTGAGGATATTAAGTACATTACTATTTCCCTTTTCCATCCAGTGCTTCACTCTACATCTTCTTAACTAAAGTTTCTGCTGATCCTTTATCTTGTGAAAACAGATGCAAAAGCCTGATTTTTTTCTTTGTCAGTGGCTAGGGAAGATCCTTTTGTTACTTCAGAAACCAAGCTCATCACCAGGGTATCCATCTCTGTGGGTAAAGAACAAAGGACACTTGGCTTGAGGAGTTTGGGGAGGGTGTGCGTAGAGTGGCGGAAACAGGAACATTGCTGAAGTAAGTACAGGAGTTGGGATATAGTAGATCCTCTGAGACAGGAGAAGCAGGGTAAGTGGTTCTGGAAGAGTGTTAATGATGGGTGCAGGAGGCCTGTCAGTGCTAAGAGGGGATGGGGGTACTGACATAGCTGAAATAGCTGAAGGGCTGGTGGAGGTACTTGTCTATGTCCAACGTGCTGATGGTATCAACACTATTAGAGATGTCAGCCCTCATTTCCTGCAGGCCTGCTAGACCCTCACCCACCATCTCCCCCAAAACCTCCTCCCACAAGACCAATTCACCTAGAACTGGGAGGATCTTCAGAGATCACCCATAAGGTTCTGCCTTGCACTCCTATTGGTACAGTCAGGCATGAGAGCGACTGGCATTGCTGTTGCTGTTATCCCAGACCTACCAGTACCTCAGGCATGCGCTGGACCTGACACCATGCACCAGGACCTGAGTCCTGCTTTCACCACCACTGGCCCAGACCTTCACCTCAAACTGCAACACCATCCTGCCAAAAAAATCAGTTTGGATTCTCGGAGGGGAGAGTCCTGGCTGCTACTCCTTTTATGCAATTGATTAAAGTCTGGTTAACACCTAACGTTTGATCTGATTTGATAATATATTTCCCCTTAAACCATTCAGAAGCACTCTTGTAGCCCCAAAAGACAAATCTCTGCAGAGGTGAGCGTTTTATTGGAAAAAGACAGAAGAGAAAAACATAATCCCTTGGGTCAAGGGTCTGAAAGCAAAGGGAAAAAAAACTGATGATTTCGCAGATCCACTTTTTCTTATGATTGAAGTTGAATAGCACACAGCCATGGATTGATGGTAGATGTCCAGTTCTGTTCCCAATCAACTTGGACTTACGTCTCTGGAACATGGTCACAGTCCAGCTTTTCAGGTTTTACCATGGAGACAGAAGCTACACCGGGTTCCCAGAAACATCTGCTGAGAACAGGATTTCAGGAAAGAGTCCCACGGATTGTGGGCTATCATCCTGACTTTGTCTCTTGGATCTGTAAAACAGAACTCTAGGTCTAGTGAAAGTTAATAGGTAACCATAAGCATTGGATCCCCTAGACCACTTAAAGACAGTTTCCTATCAGTTACTGAGACAATAGAACTCATCCTTTATCTCTCTTAAAGCTTTGTTTAGCTGTTCCTCCAATGTCACTTGATTTTCAGTAAAAACAATATTGAATGTCAATGGGCAGTAGTTAGATTGTCTCTTATTGGAGGTGATCATTGCCTGGCATTTGTGTCGTGTGAATGTTACTTGCTGCTTGGACTGAAAACTGGCAAATAACATTCTTGCCATACAAATGCCAGGCAAAGGCATTTCCTATAAGAAACAACTCAGCCTCTTGACACTCAATGGTGTTACCATCACTGAATCTCCCACGGTCAACATCCCAAGATTACCATTGACCAGAAGATGAACTGGGCTCAATATGCAACTACAGTGGCTGCAAATGCAGTTTAGAAGCTGGGAATGCTGATTCTAAGTAACTCATCTCCTAGCTCCCCAAAATCTAGATGGCACAAGTCAGGAGTGTAATGGAATAATCCGCACTTGACTGGATGAGTGCAACATCACTCAAGATGCTTGACACCAGCCAGGACAAATCAGCTCACTTGATTGGCCACACATCCACAAATATTCATTACTCCACCAGGTGTTGAAGAGCAGCACTCTGTGCTATCTACAAAATGCACTGCTGGAATTTGCCAAAGACTTTTCATTAGCACCTTCTAAACATATAATTCCTTCCATCTAGAAAGACAAGGGTGGCAGATATATGGGAACACGAATACTTGTAAATTCCTCTTCAAGCCACTCACCATGTTGACTTGGAAATATATCACCGTTCCTTCAGTTTTGTTGGGTCAGAATTCTGGAATTCCACCCCCCTCAGGGCATTGTGGGTCACTACAGCACATGGACTGCAGCGGTTCTAAAGGCAGCTCACCAGCACCTTCTTGAGCAACTAGGGACAGACAATAAATACTGGACCAGGCAATGATTCCCATGTTCCACCAGTGATTTTTTTGTTTTGAAAGCAGGTGGCTTACAGCTTGTATTAAACTGTTAACTTTACTTTCCAAGAATTCAAACAGTAAAACGTTTTTCGTGCAGAGAATGTCCAATTAACCTGAAAACTTTCAGTATTTCCCAGATCGTCCCTAAATATTAATTTGTGAATCATAGAATCCCTACAGCGTGGAAACAGGCCCTTTAGCCCAACAAGTCCACACTGGCCCTCAGAGCATCCCACTCAGACCCATCCCCCTATAACCCACCTAATCTACACCTCCCTGGACACTATGGGCAATTTAGCATGGCCAATTCACCCAACCTGCACATCTTTGGACTGTGGGAGAAAACTGGAGCACCTGGAGGAAACCCACGCAGACACAGGAAGAACGTGCAAACTCCTCACAGACCAAGGGTGGGATCAAACCTGGGTCCCTGGTGCTGTGAGGCAGCAGTACGAACCACTGTGCCACCTGTGCCATGTATTGCCAAGAGTGCAATATTGCAGGCATTTTCAATACCAGCATAAGCTTTTTTTTTAAGTACAAAAGTAATGCTATACTTATAAAAATCACTGGTTAGGCAGCTGCTAGAGATCGCATCCAGTTTTGAGTATCACATGTTAGGAAGGATGCGAAAGCATTAGAGAAAGCAGAAAAGATCCATGTGGAAGATTCCAGGGATATGGAATGCCAGGTGTCTCGATAGATTGGAGAAGTTGAGCCTGTTTTCCTGGGAGGAGAGAAGGTTGAGAGAAGATTTGACAGCTAGTCAAATTCAGGAAGGGTCTGGAGAGAGAATAGATAAGAAAGCACTTTTCCTCTTGGTGACAGGATTGAGAATCAGACGGCTGAGAATTAAAAGAAGCAATGATGACATGAGGGGTGAAAACCTTTTTATGCAGTGATTGGTTATCTTCTGGCTGTACTGGCTGAGCATGAGTAGGAAGCAGGTTCAATTGAGGCATTCAAGAGCGATTTAAATTATTAGCTGAAAAGGAATAATGTAAAGGGCCCTTGAAAGAAGGACCATTGTGTGAATTTCTTGTTCATAGATCCATCACAGACCTGAAGTGGCTGAATGGCCTCCCACTGTACAGCAGTGATTCAATAATTCTGTTCCTAGTGCTAATTGGAATGTAATCTCCAGAGAACCCATGTGATGAGTGAAATTACCTGGAATGACTGATGCCTCTGTCATTGTTAGATGTTGCAGCATCTGAATGTATTGAAGATATATTGCTGAAAGCAGAGGAAGATTGGAAGGAGACATGGAAACAGTCTGCACCTTTTTGCGCTGATCCAGAAATGCAAGAGGAAACATATGAAGAAATCGCTCATGATGCTCCTGTGCCAGTGAAAAAACTGTAAGAATTCCTATTATAAGTCCGCATGCTACCGACATCGAAAGATTTTAAAGCTTAAGTGCAAGGATTTTTCTTCTATTGCCAGCCTTAATAGGCTGTCATTCAAAAGTATAAGCAAAATTAATGTTATAAAATATACAGGCAGAAAATGTCCAAAAAATGTAAGTGGTTTTTTAGTTGACTTGTGTACTCGGAGCAGACAGGTTATCCTGTTTCTTCCCTGACCAGTTTTTTTTATATTGGCCAATCTTGTTGCGAAGGGAAACCTTTCACATGGTGAAAAATTGTGGTCAGGTTCATATATAGCTCTAACAAATCGAAGCATTGATCTAAATTTTTGCCTTAAGTAGATTTCCTAATGTGCTCTTTTTGTAAGTAAAGGTGAAGAAAATATATAATGCATTTGGCTGTTGTATTAAAGTCTGATTGAGAACAATAACAGCACCATAGTTGTTAATGTCTAATACTACCAATAGGATACTAAACACCTAGGAGTTAAAGGTAACAGGCAAATAGGTACTGTGAACTAAATAGTTGTTTGTATTAAAATGCATAATTAGTAGTCAACCAGCAAGTTGGGGGAGGGACTGTGTTATCTGAAATAAAACTGGAAGCTTTACAGAGGGTGCAGAGTTGATTTACCAGGATGCTGCCTGGACTGGAGGGAATGTCTTATGAGAAAAGGTTGAGGGAGCTAGGACTTTTGCATTGGAGCGAAGAAGGATGAGAGGTGACTTGATGGAGGTGTACAAGATGATGAGAGGCACAGATAGAGTCGATAGTCAGAGACCTTTTCCCAGGATGGAAATGACTATGACGAGAAAGCATAATTTTAAGGTGATTGGAGGAAGGTGAGGGGAGATGTCAGAGGTAGGTTCTTCAGAGAGTGGTGGGCATGTGGAATGCGCTGCCAGCAGTGGTAGTGGAGTCAGACACTTTGGAGACTTTTAAGAGACTCTTGGATAGGCACATGGAGGATAGTAAAATGTATGGTATGCAGGGTAGTTTGATCTTTGTAGGATAATAGGTCAGCACAACATCATGGGCTGTATTGTTCTATGTTCTATGTTCTAAAACTTGAGATGACTCAGTGGTTAGCACTGCTGCCTCACAGAGGTAGGGACCTGGGTTCGATTCCAGCCACATGCAGTTGTCTGTGTGGAGTTTGCATGTTATTTCATGTCTGTGTTTGTTTCCTTCAGGTGCTCTGATTTCCTCCCACAGTCCAAAGATGTGCAGGTTAGGGTGGATTGGCCATGCTAAGTTGCCCATAGTTTCCAGGAATGTGCAGTCAAGGTGGATTAGCCATGGAAAATGAGGCATACAGGGATAGGATGAGTCTGGGTGGGATTCTCTTTTGTGGGTCAGTGTGGACTTGATGGGCTGAATGGCCTGCTTCCACACTGCAGGGATTTTATGATTCTAGAAGGTGTATGCTTGGATTCTGTCTGAAAGTATTCAGTTTCTCATGTAAAAGATTGCCTGCAAAGGATGGTTGAATAAAAATGTAAATGTTTAGGGGATGGTTCCTATTTACTGAATGCAAAACCTATGACCGGTGTGATAAGTTGTTTTAAAAATACTCAAGCCAGGCCCGTGGCAAAAGGTTTTAAACAAAAACTGGGGGACGAAGTTAGAAGAATAAAACCACCTATCTCAGGAAAAGAAACTTTAGAGGCCTTGAGAGCAGCAAATACTTGAGAATGGTGTTCTTGAAGGCTGCATTTTGCAAAGTTCAGCTCAAAAGAGAAGTGGGAAGGAGGTAGGGAATTTAAAAACATTGTCACAAGTGAACTTACAGCACAACTAAAACTGTAAGTTTTCAGAAGCTTTTAAATAATTGGATTAGATATTAAACTATGAAATTGGCGATAACTCTGAATCAACAGTCTTACCTAGTGAATGTAAATAGGTCCCAAAAAAATCGGATCAGATCCTCTGTAAAGGAAGACGAGAAATAAGGAAGAAGCAGACAAATTGAGGAGCTCAACAGAGCAATTAAACTGGTAGTACGTGCAAACCAAATCAGATACTATGATTAGAATCAATCACCATGTTGAAATATGAGATTGTTGGAGAAATGCAGAAGACAAAGTTTAATACAGTGTACACTCAGATTAACAACCTGGGAGTGACTCACAAGGAATTAAATTAATCAGTTCTATTGACTCCTCACATGCTAATCACCCCAATAGTCCTTCAAGTATACCAGGATTCATTATATTTCTACTGGGAAGAAATGACAAATGTCCATTAGCTTTGGAATAGAAAAACAATTAAAAGTAATTAAAGGCATCTTAGCTGCAGAGACTTGGACTAGTAGAAGAGGTAGATTTGACTGTGTATTTTTGAGGGAATTCTATACAAGGGCCAATTAAGAAAAATGTGCCTAGAGAATGCTATGTTGATAATCGTTTGCTTTGGGACAATGTCCGCTTCACAAAGGGTGAACCGGAAAAGAGATTGAGGATAGATCTGCCCATTTTAATCCCACTTACCAGCACTTGGCCCATAACCCTGCAGGTTACAATGCTTTGGTACAGACCCAAGATCTTCTTAAATGAGTTTTGGTTTTTCTGGCTCCAATGAACTGGATAGCAAATTCCAGGCACCCAACACTATTTTTTCATCATACTTCCCTCTAATCCTTCTGACTAACTGCCATTAATCTGTGCTCCATGGTTGTGGCCACTCCATGAAGTTAAACAAGTTGTTTTTTCCACTCAAGGTGAGCCCCTCGTTATTTTTACTCTTTATGTCACCCCTTGACCTCTTCTGTTTGAGGGAAAACAACCATACCCTAGCCAATTCTTACTCATAGCTGCAATTTCCAAGCCCTAGCAACATTCTTGTAAATTTCTGTTCTCTCTCCAGAACAATTATATCCATCCTGTCGTGTGGTATCCAGAAACTGGGCACGAAACTCCAGGTGTGGCCAAACCAGTGCCTTACATAGTTTACTCATCATATTTGTATTTCGATACCTCACTCCCAAAGAAGGAAGACATAGCATATGTTTTCTTTCCACCTTGTCTACCCGCCCTGCCACGTTCTGGATCATGTGAACAAGCACTTGAAGGTGTCACACTTTCTCTACCTTCCTCAATAGTCTCCTGTTTGTTGCGTATTCCTCGCTTTGTTTGCTCTCCCCAAATGAATTATCTCACATTTTGCTAGATGGGATACTATTCACCACTTTTCCACCCACTCAATCAGACCATTGGTATCATCCTGCGGTTGAGTTATCCTTTTCAATGCCAATGACACCTCCAATTTGTGTGTTATCTGCAAATTTCCCAATCAGGCCTTGCACATTTATTTCCATATACCAAAGCCAAAGAGACCCAAAGCCAAGGTTTACGGAAGATTTGAGACATACAAGATGATCAGAGGATTGGATAGGGTGGACTATGAGAGCCTTTTTCCTCGGATGGTGATGACTAGCACGAGGGGACATAGCTTTAAATTGAGGGGTGATAGATATAGGACAGATGTCAGAGGTGGATTCTTTACTCAGAGAGTAGTAAGGGCATGGAATGCCTTGCCTGCAGCGGTTGTAGACTCGCCAACTTTAAGGGCATTTAAATGGTCGTTGGATAAACATATGGATGACAATGGAATAGTGTAGGTTAGATGGGCTTCAGATTGGTTTCACAGGTCGGCGCAACATCGAGGGCCGAAGGGCCTGTACTGCGCTGTAATGTTCTATGTTCTAACACCAATGGAAACACCTTCCCATTCACAGAAACATCTGTCAGCCATTACCATTTGTCTCCTGTTCTGACCCACTTTTGGAATTAACTTGTCAAAGCTGCTCCTGGCCTTAGAATCTGGGGATTGCATGCAGTTTCCAGACCTGGTCACTGCTGAATGAAAACCAACAGAACTGTGGATGCCGTGAATCAGGAACAAAAACAGAAGTTGCTGGAAAAGCTCAGCGGGTCTGGCAGCATCTGTGAAGGGAAAAAAACAGAATTAACATTCCAGGTCCGGTGACCCTTCCTCAGAACTGCTGACACAGGTGCACAGCTACTGACTAATGGGTGTCTGAGCTGGGCCTTCTGCATGAGCAGGGGGTGGAAGTTCTGCTTTCAGCAAAATCTGCTGTCCTTTCAGGTGATGGGACAGGAGACCAACCTGAAAATCTTGCCCCAGGCATTTCTAATGTCCATGGAGCCATTGAAAGTACAGTAGAAGTAAACAATGCCAGTAAAGTGAGCAAAATTGGAAAATGATATTTGGCAAAGAGAAGACATTATATTTGCACTTATTTTTCTGTTAGTGCCTCATGGCTCTATATTTGGATAAAAGATCAAATAATATATGCAAATTTTAAGTATTGGGCCACTCTTGTGGATCACGAGAGTTAGTTTTGTCCAGAGGCTTCAAAAATTGTTAACTGGTATTTTCAGAAAAAAACAGTGCTTGTACATGTAGATAGCCTTAAATTTATGGTCGAAGGCAAGAGATTTTGAATAGTTTGTGATAGGATATCATAGAGAACTATTACTAAGACAGTAATAAATTGCCACTTGTTTATATATTATTGTTTGAGGGTCAACGACAAGGAGAACATGAAAATGAAGTGTATGTTGTAAGATATCATCATCCTGTGCTCATTTGTTAAACCTGCGGTGGTAATGAAATGGTCCTGGCAGTTAAAATATGCCAGAGTGGGGGATTCAGTTTAGAGATAGTAGGAACTGCTGATGCTGGAGAATCTGAGATAACAAGGTGTAGAGCTGGATGAACACAGCAGGACAAGCAGCATCAGACGAGCAGGAAAGCTGATGTTTCAGGTCTGGACCCTTCTTCAGAAAATCAGGGATTCAGTTAAGCTCAGTTGACTGGATGGCTGGTTTGTGATGCAGAGTGATGCCAACAGTGTGGATTCAATTCTTGCACAAGCTGCCAGTTTTATTCTTTAGCGTAATATCTGTTCTAGGGACATCTTACACTGATAATGAAAGCATACAGCAAAAAAGTAGAAACTTGTACCCAAGATGCTGTGATGCTGTATGATGCTATAGATACCTATGATGCTGCTTGACCTGCTGTGTTCATCCAGCCCCACACCTTGTTATCTCGGATTCTCCAGCATCTGCAGTACCTTTTATCTCTGATACAATTTTAACCCCACTGCGAAGCCTCTTCTAAGGATTCCTACCCTGAAGAAGTTACCCTCCTCCCTCAGGAAAACTCCTCCCTACCCCCCTACCTGCACTCACCTTTACTGGCTCCATCCCCGCCTCTTCGACTTGTCTGCCTCCTCTCCACCTATCCTCTCCTCTATCCATCCTCTATCCGCCTCCCCCTCTCTCCCTATTTATTTCAGAACCCTCTTCCCCTCCCCCATTTCTGATGAAGGGTTTAGGCCCGAAACGTCAAGTTTTCCTGCTCCTATGATGCTGCTTGACCTGCTGTGTTCATCCAGCCCCATGCTTGTTATCTCGGAAACTTGTACCCATATGTTTTTATTTAATAGCTCCAAGATGTCCCAAAGTGTCTCATAGCCAATGACTTACATGTGAACTGTTCCAATGTAGATAAGCACAGCAAGTCTATGTATATACATCAAAATCCAGCAACAGATGTGAGAAAAATGATCAGTTAGCCTTTTAGTGGTGGTTGTGACTATGTTTAAAACTATAGTCCCAAAGTATGATAATCTTACAAACCAGAAGATACAGTCCCATCTTATCAATCTCTCAATTGTACACTGCTTTTGTGTTCATTAACTTTGGTAGCTAACTTAACTACATTTCTTCCCACTACATTTACTGGAAAGATTGTTCCATCCTTGCAATTTATCTGTCTCCATTGTGTCTGTTCTGGTGAGGCTATCTCCATTCCAGTGGGTGGCACGGTGACTCAGTGGTTAGCACTGCTGCCTCACTGCGCCACGGACATGGATTCGATTCCACCCATGGGCTACTGTCTGTGTGGAGTTTGCACATTCTCCCCGTGTCTGTACAAGTTTACTCCAGGTGCTCCTGTTTCCTCCCACAGTCCAAAGATATGCACATTAGGCGGATTGGCCATGCTGAAATGCCCATAGTGTCCAGGGATGTGTAGGTTAGGTGGATTAGCCATGGGAAATTTAGGGTTACAGGGATGGTGTGGGTCTGGGTGGGATGCTCTTCAGAGGGTCAATATGGGCTCGATAGGTCAAATGGTCTCCTTCCACATTGAAGGGATTCTATGATTCAATGCTACTTGATATTTCATCGTTTCTTTTCCATAATGTTTGACAGGGCGCTTAATGGTGTCCATTACACATGCAAGATTTCCACAGTGATCTCTTCCTCTCCTTTCCAGGAAAATGATAATTTTCTCCTGGGTCCTCACCTCTTATGCATCATCCCCAACATCAATGGATCACCATCCACCATGTTTGCCACCTCCACTACGATTCCACCACCAGTTATATTTGCCTGCTGTCTGCTTTCAACCTTTCAAAAGGATCATTCCATCTTCAACCCTGATCTACTCTTCAATCCTTGGCAACAAGCCCTCCCCTTCCCATAACACCTTCTCATTCCAACACAGGAGATCCAAAAGCAGGCCTTTGAACTCCTTTTCCTTACAACCCAGGATTCCAAACACTCCTTTCACTTGGGCAGTGAAAGAAATGAACCAAATAAAAACTGAAAGAACGCGGATGCTGTAAATCAGGAACAAAAACAAAGTTGATGGAAAAGCTCAGCAGGCCTGGCAGCATCTGTGAAGGAAAAAACAGAGTTAAAGTTTCAGGTCCTGTTCAGAGGAAGGGTCACTGGACCTGAAATGTTAACTGTGTATTATCCTTCACAGAGGCTGCCGGACCTGCTGAGCTTTTCCAGCAACTTTGTTTTTGTTGTTGAAAGAAATGAGCCATTTGGCCATTTAAAGATGCCCGCCCCCATCGGTGGAATGAAGTCCTGAGGAGCTGCAGGCCACTCAACTGGCAACTGCTCAGTCCCTGTTGTACCATTGATTGTGTTGGCTGTTATTGGGATTACGGGCAGTTCCCGACAAAGAGACTCCATGAACTCGGAGATAACTTTAACTCAAGGTTTCATAATGAACAGTTTTACTGATCCTGATAAAATTGATTAGAGGCTGGGATTTGCTCAGTAGCTGAGGAGGAAGCTGAGAGGGTCAGAGCGGTGAAGTAGAGGGGTGTTAGTGAGCAACCTTCAGAGAAGACCTCTGTTGGCCACAGACTGTCCATTCAACCCTGGCACCTGCTGACCAGTAATTGGAGCTTCAGTTGGCCCATACATGGCACCTCAGCAATGAATACAATCTCTGCAGTGGTGAGCAGACAACACCACTGTCAGGTTATCTAAATTTACACCCCTAGCCTGCCAACTAGCCAGTAGGTTTGTGGATTACGAGTTGTATAAAATTTCAGTGGCTCAACCTATTGCTCGCTGTGCTCTTGCTGCCTGGTGCTGAGTACTCCTAACATTCCTATTATTTTAGATTTCCACCATATGTAAGTCCTAGTGACCTTCGCCATTTTGTCATTTTTTTAAAAATTCTAATTAATTTTCCCCAGAAACATATTAAAGAGAATTTGAATTTTGTTTTAATACACATCAAAGGGGATTTGCAGGACATGTATAAAATGTAAATGATTTTATGTGCTGCTGGCACTTCAATTATTTCTATCTTTCTCCATGGGGATAAAGGAAGCTTCTTCCTCTGATCAAAGGAGAGATGAAAGACAAATTTGTTGGTGTTAACGGTAATGCAGTTTCCCAAGTCATTTTGTAAAAACTGTCTCATCTATAATTTATGTAATTTTTTTGATGATTAGCAATTGGCTGCTTTAACAGGAGAACTGAATATACTGTACACCAATTTATAATCTGAGAAATAGTAAGAACTGCAGATACTGGAGTCAGAGATAACACAGTGTGGAGCTGGAGGAACACAGCAGGCCAGGCAGCATCGGTTCAGAAGAAGAAGGGTCCCGACCCAAAACGTCAACTTTCCTGCTCCAACCCAAAACGTCAACTTTCCTGCTCCCCTGATGCTGCCTGGCCTGCTGTGTTCCTCCAGCTCCGCAACCTATAACCTGAACTAGTTTTCCCAGCAGCAGGTGAAACTCTCCTGTTCTTTACTGTAACTGACTTGTAAACAGCAAGGAGGCGAACCTGTCGATGGGGAGTGTTCTCCAGTGAATATGTAGGCTGTTTATTGTTTGAAAACAGCAAAATTGTAGGAGGAATTCAACCTGTCAGAACGAGGAGGTAGAATTTTGGCAGATTTCTGGCAAGGAAGCCTTCAGATCAGCGCAATGCCTTGCGGACCTAACACTGCCACATACACAAGCTCTTCCCTGGAATTTGGGATGGATTCACAATGCAGTTGAGTGATGGGAGCACATTATATACTATTGAAGCATGCAAGATCCGGAAGTGTCATTCTATGTGATGGTGGCTATGGCTTGAGGCTTTGGAAGGTGCTGCCGAAGGATCCTTGCTGTGTTGCGGCAGTACATCTTTTTGATTGTATGCGATGGCTGCCACTGTGCATTGATAGGAGAGGGAGTATATATTGAACATCTTAGATGAGATACCAATCAAGTAGCTGTTTTGTCCTTGGTGGTAGAATCATAGAATTCCTGCAGTGTGGAAGCAGGCCATTTAGCCCATCAGGTCCACACCAACCGTACAAAAAGCAGCCCATCCAGACTCAACCCCCTACCCTGTCCCCATAACCCTGCATTTCGATTGGCCAATCCACCCAACCTGCATATCCTCGGACTGTGGGAGGAAACTGGAAGACTGGAAATCCACACAGAGATGGGGAGAATGTGCAAACTCCACACAGACAGTCACTCGAGGCTGGAATCGAACCCAGGCCCCTAACACTGTCAGGCAGCAGTGCTAACCACTGGGCCACCATACTGTGGTGGTGTTGAGATTTTTGAGTGTTGTTGGAGCTGCACTCATCCAGGCAAATAAAGAATATTCCTTCATAGTCTTTTGCGTTATGTGTGACTCCAACCAGCGGAGAGTTTTCCCCTGATTCCTATTGATTCTGATTTTGCTAGAGTTCCTTGATGCCACCTTTGGCCAAATATTGCTATGATATCTTGCAACATCTTTGCACTTGATGCAGGAATCCAATAGTTTCATATTCTTGCTACCTTCTCCATGAAGAAATGAATTCTAAATTCATTAATTGTTCACTTCATACTTGAACTCACAAGTAAATACATCCAATTTAGTGATTCATCACTACTTTCTCAAGACCATGTTGGGATGGCCGAGCCACATCCCACTTATGAATTTGAAAAGAACTTATCTAATTTAAGTTTTATTATAAATAGGGTTTTGCTCCTATCACACCAGAAATCTTGATTAAAAGCACAGACCTCATCCAGTGATTATATTATGCTCCTCACTCAGAGAAAATTATCTGAATGTGGCACAATAAGGAGGAAGAGAACAGATTGACTGAGGGGATAGCGACTTAAAGAAACAGTTGATTTAAAAAAAAATTTGAAAGCAAGGATAAATATGGAAAGGCAGAGAAAATATAATGTGTTGTAGAAGTATGAGTGAGATCCAGCAACAAAACTGAAGGAGTGCGGAGGAACATCGGATTAAAGGGAAATATAGTGTATGCAGGAATGTGTGTTAGAGGAGATTACTTTGTGAGATGAGGCCTGAAGAGGGATTTGAATTAAAGGAATGAGAATTTGCATGTTGATAGAAAGAGAGTGATACTTGGAGGAGGTGGAGATGTGGAAACATGGAATTGCTTTGCTTCAAAAGGAAAAGATCAAAAAAGTTCCAGTGCAGATTTCACTTTTCCAGGAAGGTTTCTTCATTGTATTCCATATTTACATATTTTGCTATGTTAGAAAATGCTACTCCATTTTTATTAAGAAATTTGATTCAAACTTAATGATTTCTTCATAGAAAAGAAGGATAATGCTGCTGAAAATTATACTCCATGGTCATGTAAAATAATTGATGAGCCATAACTCTCAAACTCAGTGATTATGAGCAAATGATTGCAAGGTTTGAGTCAAAAATTATATATCTCTGGTATAATAGTGTCATTCCAAGAGTTGCTCCTGTTAAAATATATGCAAAAATTGATTATTTTGTTATATAAATACCACCCGCACCATCCGCCAGCATTTGTACACTTCAAGCTGTTTCATAGAACTATCCTTCTGCTTTCCATTGAAAATTTTTGTTTTTATTTTAATTGGTTTTACTCAGAGTAGCAAGTAATGTTTCAATATCTTTGTTTTCTATTTTATTGGGTAAGATATGATCAATATAAAAAATTGTCTTTGCACAATTAAATCTTCCTTAAGGTTTGGTATTTCTAATTGTTTATTGGTGCTGTAAGAAGAAACTAATTTTAACAGAGCACTGCTCTCACAGATCACTGATGATAGATTTTCTATGAAAGAGTGTATTGTTTTAGCTGGCATTAAAAGAAAAAATGATATTTAGGCCTAGTAAGGTTGCTTTTTCTCTAACACATATAATTTTCACCACATTGCTCAATATTTCCTGTCCCCATATTTTTCTCCAATTTAATTGAAATTAATTTGCTCAACGTTGTAAGCCTAGAGTATTACTGCTCCATTTAAAAAAAAATCATTGTATAACTGTTCACTATAGGACTTACGGCCTGTGTTAATATAGCAAAAACATTGACTAAGTTGATGTATAGCTTGCAGTGGGCAAAATTAAATCATTCCTGAAATTGGTCCCAGGGATCCTACTGTGTGATTACCAACATCTCCAGTTGAAGTGATGTAGACAGCAGAGAAAGTTGGGGTCAGTGTTAGCTGACAGGTTATTTTCACTGTTATGTCTTGCTAACCAGGACTAGGTGAACAGCTGGGTAGTTGTGTACCTTGGCAAAGAGCCCAGGTTCATAGAAAGGTTGTATGACTGTAAGATTGGAGCTCTGAAAGAAGTATTTTTGTTGCTGCAGTGGCTGAAATTGCTTGGAGGACATTTGAAGATTTTCTGGAAATGTCCCAAAATGACAGGAGCAAACAGGAGAACATCTCTCCCTTGTCCAGATGCACTGCTGTTGGTGCAAGTGCAGCAGCAGGAGCAGAGGAGGGAGGTTCTCTTCTTTCTGGATCAAGAAGGCCTTCCAGACAAAGACCAGAAACCAGTAGAAATAAATGGCTGGGGTAGTGAGGTTAGCAATTTGGCATAGAGGACCTGAATGCATTAGCGCAGAAGTTTAACAATCTTACACAAATGATCAATGCCAGTGAATAGACCCTTACATGCCAAACCCAACCAACAAAATTACAAACAAAACAAAACTACAGATCTCACCCACTGTTCTTTTCACCACAGCCTTAATTTGGCTATCAACAATTCATCTTAACCATCACTCAAACCACACTTTGGCATGTCCAACTTTATCTTCACACAATTAGTGTGGTTTGCAGCTTCGCTATTACATTTCTCATCTCATACATAACAGCAGGCACATCCTCCAAATGCAGTGCTGCACAATCATTGTCACTTGTGCCTCTGTTTTGAAGGACTAATTGGATCATAACAGTAATAAACCAGCAGAAGGCAGATATGACTGCAGGAGAACAGTGCTGTCAATGAGGCAGTGGCTTTACTAGGACTATTATGGATGATCATGCATAATGGATCTTGTTAGCATTTCTTAGGAGTGGCACAGTGGCTCAGTGGTGAGCACTGCTGCCTCACAGCATCAGGGACCCAGGTTTGATTCCTGCCTCAGGCGACTATCTGTTTGGAATTTACACATTCTTGCCATGTCTGTGTGGGCTTCCTCTCACAGTCCAAAGATATGCAGGTTAGGTGGGTTTGCCATGCTAAGTTGCCTGTAATGTTCAGGAGTGTGTAGATTAGGTGGGTTACTGTGGAAAGGGGTAGGGATGAGTCTGGGTGGGATGCTCTTCGGAGGGTTAATGTGGACTTATTGAGTTGAAGGGCCTGTTTCCACACTGTAGGGATTCTATGATTCTATGAAATCTGACTTCAGCCTCTTTCCACAATCAGCATTGATATATAAGCTGCTAGAACCCCTTTCTCTTCACACTTGCTTTTCTCTGAAAACTTTCAGTTGCACATTCAGGCTTTCAAATGCACAAGAATTTCTGCCATATCATCCAGAGATGCCAGAGGCTGAAGATCAAGACACAGAGCAGACTGAGGAGGAAGACTCTGGGTGCTCTGAGTTTGGTAGTTGCACCAAGTGTCCCCTAGAAATGTGTGGGATGTCCACTTGCAGGTGGAATGGCTGGCTAGACTACTACATATTCTTAGCCGAGGGGCCTAGCTAGTCACCTGGAGAGGAGGGGTCAGAGGTTACAGTACACTTGAGGAAAGCCACTTTGAAACCTACCACTATATTTGTTGGAACACTTCAACTTTCAATCGTCCAACCTCTGCTATATTTCATGGTGGCTTTCCAACTGGACAAAATGTCTCCCTCACAGTCATCTTGTTTGTGTGGTTAGCTCAACTCCTTGTTCAACCTATGGGGATGTAGCTCCTTGTCGTCCACATTTAGCTGCCTGGTTTGGGAACTTTCTGATTCCCTGATTAAAATAGGTGGGAGGGACTCTACTGACTACATTTGGTTGCATTTCCCCAATATCTGCTATCACTTTAGTACCCTGGCTCTATTTTGACATTTTGAATATTTGCAGTCTGAGCTCAGCCTTTTTTAATTTCTGAGAGTCTATCCTGGGTTATCCCAATCTTGTTGGATCTGTTGACCCTGTTAGACTATTGAACCTTGTCCAACTTTCCGCACCTTTGCTGACCTTGCAAAAGTAGTTTATTCTATGGCAACCCCTTCCTTTTCCTAAAAGCATGGAAAGAAACTCTTTGCTCAATGAATCCATTTTTTGCCCTTTTTTTTCCCCTGAGTCTTTTCTCCCCTGATTAATTTTGGCAGTATTGGCTTCCCTCAATTTCTGTGTCTTCTTGGTGTATGTCATGGTCCATGGCAGTACTAAGACTTCTGGAGATACTGTGACTTCATTACTAACCAGATCTTTTCTCAAGTAAGTGTTGATTGCCACTACCAGGAGCTTTGAAATAATTTCCTACAGTTACGGGATGAGACACTGAACTATGGTGCAGTTGAACCCAGTGAAGGAAAAAAGACATAAAGTCCTCTTACACATCGTTCATCTGGGCTCAGTTTTTGGAGTCGTCTCATGGTCAAGAGTGTATTCGGGGAGGTAGGGGAATGTTCAAACTGTTCCTGGCATTAGTTAATGGGCAGTTCCTGAGCCTGTGAGTAAAACAGTAGATTTTCTCACTTTCAGGGACAGGGACACTTTTCCCCAGGAAGACAGCACTCCTGCAGTTTTAAAGGAATTTGCCTGCGTGGAACACACACACACACAGCAAGCTCTCTTATGTGGCCAGCTTTTCCTGTGCAGTTCTAGGGTATACCTCACTGTGGTATCTCTCTCAAGACTGGCACATTGAATATGAACCATTCCTACCAGGTTTCCACAAGAGCATACGAAATACGAACAGAAATAAGCCATTCAGTATAATGAGTATGTTTTGCCGTTCGGTGAGATCGCGGCTGATCTCATCTTCAACTCCACTTTCCTGCCTTCTCCTCATAAAGCTTGATTCCCTGATTAAAAATCGAAATCAGCCTTAAATATACTGAATGCACAACATCGACAGCCCTCTGCAGTGAAGAATTTCACAGATTTACCACCCTCTGAGAGACGAAATGTTTCCTTATCTCTGCCTTAAACAGTGAAAAGCTTTTATAATGCCTGACCTCTTACTCTGAAATCTCTACACCTAGGCTGTCCACCAAGGGGGAAACCACTTTTCTGCACTTACCCTTTAAGTTCCCTGAGAATTGTGTATGTTTCAGTAAGATTGCTTCTCATTTTTCTCTGTTCTAACATGTACAGGTTTGTTTTTCGGACCTTTGTCATATTTCATTTTGTTTGGTCAAATACTTGGTGTCTTTTTGGAGCTCCCAGTTTCAGGTTATGAGTTCTTAAACTAGTCTCTCTTACTATTCTCGCCCAAAACATAAAGTTGAGCACCAAAACGGGCCCAAAAAGTTTGAAGTTTTGCAAGAATTGAAGCAGTCTAACCACCTCAAAGGGACCACTGAGCTAGAAGTCCAAAAACAGAAGTTGCTGGAAAAGTTCAGCAGGTCTGGCAACATCTGTGAAGAAAAAAATCAAAGTTAACATTTCAGGACCGGTGACCCTCCCTCAGAACACTGGACCCGAAACGTTAGCTCTGATTTTTTTTTTTTTCTTCACAGATGCTGGCAGACCTGCTGAGCTTTTCCAGCAACTTCTGTTTTTGTTCCTGAGTTACAGCATCCGCAGTTCTTTCGGTTTTTATTGAGCTAAAAGTCCAGCTGTGAGCTGTCATACAGTGCTGTTGAGCTTTGGAGACTGTAAAAGGAAACGTTGAAGAATATTTCTCATCTTCCCGTGCAGAAACAGCCGGTGGTCTCATAACAATTGACATAACTAAGAGATATATTAACTTCGCAGAAATATTCGAGGCTCCAGATCACTATGACTTATTAGCTGAGGGGAAAATGTGCTGCATTTACTGAGTGACAATTTTATGTTCGAGAAAGGAAATGTTGAGATTAAAAACAAACACTTTGTTCAAGTTTGCAGAAGACTACCATGGAAAAGTCAATCCTTGTTCATTACAGAGATCACTTGTAGAATGAGAGTGATCTTTTGAAAAAAAGCCTTGGACATACAAGGTGAAATAACCTGAATTGCAGCCTGCAGAGCACAATACTATGTAGGAATGTAGGAGATAGATAGACAGCAGACTAGACATCAATAACAATACCCTTTTCGTTTAAGAATTGTTCTTAGAGTCATAGAGTCATACATCATGGAAACAGACCCTTCGGTCCAATTAGACCACTCCGACCTTGTTCCCAAACTAAACTAAGCCCCCTGGCCTGTGTTTGGCCCATATTCCACAAAACCTTTCCTATTCATGTACTTATCCAAATGTCTTTTCAATGTTGTAACGGTACCCGCACCCACCACTTTCTCTGGCAGCTCATTCCACACACAAATCACTCTCTGTGTAAAGAAAGTTACCCTTATGACCTTTTTAAAACTTTCTCCTCTCATCTTAAAAATATACCCCCTAGTTTTGAGTCACCCACGCCAGGGAAAAGCGCCTTACTATTCACCTCATGTACGCTTCTCATGATTTTATAAACCTGCACATCCCTCAACTCCTATGCGTCCCAGAATATCCAGACTATATTTTTATGTCAAACCCTCCAGTCCCAGCAACATCCTGGTAAATCTTTTCTGATCCCTGTCCAATTTAATAATATCCTTCCTATAGCAGGGTAACCAGAATTGCACACAGTATTCCAGAAGAGGCCTCACCAACATCTTGTACCACCTCAACACCCTGTACGTCCCCACTCCTAGATTCAAAGGTCTGAGCAATGAAAGCAAGGTGCTAAACATCTTCTTAGCCATCCTTTCTACCTGATATGTACTTGATCAGATCCTGGAGATTTATCCACATTTATATTTTCTAAGACCTCCAGCACTTCCTCTTCTGTAATGTTAACTGGTTTCAAGACATCAATATTTATTTCCCCAAATTCCCTACATCCATTTCTTTTTCCACAGTAAAAACTGATGCAAAATATTCATTTACTATCTCTGTTATCACCTGAGGTTCAGCACATAGGTGACCTCACTGATCTTTAAGGAGTCCTGTTCTCTCTCGAATTGCTGTTTTGCTGTTAATGTACTTGTGGAACCTCTCTGGATTATCCTTAACTTTATCTGCCAAGGCTAAGTCATATCCTCCTGATTTCCCTCTTAAGAATGCCCCTACACTCTTTATACTCTTCAAGAGATTAATTTAATGCCAGTTGTCGAAATCTAATATGTGACTTGCCCTTACTCTTGACTAGAACCTCAATATCTTTATTGTTCCTAACTGTTACCAGCCTTGCACCCCATTATAACAGGAAAATAATGCCTTTGAACTCTCATTTTCTCACTTTTGAAACCCTCCCACTTGTTAGTCATCCCTTTAACTGAAAACAGTCTACTCCAATCAAATTTAGAAAGTTCTTATCTCATACCATTAAAATTTACCTTACTCCAATAAAGAACTTGAGCTTTTAGAGAAGGCCTATCCTTTTTCGTGACTATTTTAAAACTAATAGAATTATGATCACTAGTCCCAAAGTGTTCCCCTACGAACACTATAGTTACGAACCCTGCCTTATTTCACAAGAGAAGGTCAGTTTTTGCTCCTTCTCTCGTAGGTACATTTACATATCAATAATGAAAATTTTGTTGAACACATTTAACAAATTCCTCACCGTCTAAACCTTCAACACTATGGCAGTCCCAGTCAATGCTTAGAAAATTAAAATTCCCTACTATTTCCACCCTATTTTTCTTTCATATATCTGAGATGTCTGTACATATTTGCTTCTCAATTTCCCTCTGACTTTTGAGGAGCCTATAGTATAATCCCATCAAGGTGATCATCCCTTTCTTATTTCTAATTTCTACCCATACAGTTTCACAGAATGGTCCCTCAGAAATATCCTCTGTAATTACAGTAGCAATGTTTTCCTTCATCAAAAATGCCACTCCCCCTCCTCTCTTGCCTCCTTTTCTATCCTCCTGACAGCATCTAAAACCTAGAACATTGAGCTGCCAGTCCAGTTCTTCCCTCAGCCAAGTTTCTATAATAGCTATAACGAGCCAGTCCCATGTTCCTCCACATGCCATGAGTCCATCAGGCTTACCTGAAAGACCCTTTGCATTCAAATAAATGCAGTTTAATTCGTTCTGTCTGCAGAGAAGCTGCCACTCTATTCCACCCCTTTCCAGACTATGATAAGGGAGTCTACACATTCTGTACACCCTCCAAGAGAGCTGACATTACTGTTGGAGATTAACACCTTACATGAAAAAGATTAGGGGAGGGGGTGGAGAAATGAGAGAAAAGAGCAAAAAGTTCGTGGTCACATGTTAATGATTAGAAGTGATGCTTTAAAGGAGCTTCGTGGGCAATGATAAATTAAGAACTACCTTTGAGAATAACTACCGAGCATTTGCAAAAGGAACTATATTGTAGTGACGATTAATAATATGGAATTGCAATCCAAGACTACAGGGTTCCAGAAGATCTTGCTATCCCTGGTACACACTTAGACTGAATACAGCCTATTAATGTTTACTCACCTCAATGCAGACAAGATCTTAATATGAGGGAAGGGCCACTGGACCCGAAACATTAACTCTGATTTCTCTTCACAGATGCTGCCAGACTTGCAGAGCTTTTCCAGCAACTTCTGTTATTGTTCTTAATACCATGCTGATTCAGGAAACAGTGATCCACATCTTTCAGTCTTCAGGTAGACCAGACAAAACCTGAAAGATGCAGGAGGATCCCATCAGAGGTCTCAATGCACTGTTTATTGTAATAATCCTCTGTTGAGTAATTACCAGGCCTCTGGAACCCTCCAAAATATCTCCAAATCTTACAGTCAGAGACTTCAGAGTATTCTGACTTACATAGCTTAATAGTCTGCTAGGAGAGTTTAGAGAATTAAAATACACTTTAATTTCACTCAGACTGACCTTTCACCATCACCCTCCCCCTTTATCCCAGACACCCATCTTTCCCTTACATCCGTGTTCACTCAGCTCCTCTCCTCTAGACTCCTCCAGGCCATTATTCATTAGAATATTCCTTTGAGTTGTAACATAAAATCTTTAAACTTTTGCTGAGCTACCTATCATCCCAAGGTACTTAAGGAAAAGAGATTTTTAATCTGTCTTTGACAGTATAACTTGAGAATCATTTGTAATTTAAATAAAGGGGAAATACTAAACAAATTGTCAGCCTTTGTGGCATATTAATCATTAAGAGACTAATGTGTTACAATTATACATCAGTTCTAGTGTCAAATCAACCAGTTCTAATGTCAAATCAATAAATTATGTTACTGCCTAATCATTTTACGGCTCCTTAAATCACTTTTTCAGTCACCAGTCTGAGATTAAGATTTAGTCTTCAGCTATTAAATCATTCATTTGAGATTACCAGGTTTGGATTTCATTCCTTATTCTTCAAATGTGCTTCAACTCCTGAATACACCCAAGAAACAAAGTAGCTGCTATTTAGAAATGTATTTAAACTTTCATGATGCAATATGGATTTTAATCAAGGAGAAACTACTCTCTTCATGATATAATCGGATGTGGTGGTTGATACATTCATTATATCAGCATTAAGAGTCTTTGTATTGATGGGATTAGTTGTATAACTACCCATTATTATATCAGTGTTTCAGCTGAATACAGTAAAGGTTTCAGCTATTAACATCCACAAAAGCATCTGCATGTTTCATTGATAGTCCTTTCGTATAAATCTGCTCCCCCCAACTCCAGCCTCCAGAAAATGTGTTGACTGAAGTTTCTTAGTGGATTCATGGCTATGGCTCAGTCAATCTATTGAATCAGAAACCTGCCAACATTCTCCTTAAATTATTTGATTTCCATCTGGATTTTGATAGACTGCAACATCAAAGAGGCCTTAAAAATTGTGACCCATTATCCTGTTGAGATACAAACATGCTTAATAGAAAGCAAATTATGATTTGTTATCCTATTAACCTTTGTTATAGTGACTGTTCATAGAGCATAAACCAAAGGAGATGCCTTGATTTTATTTGATTATTTATTCCCCTGACTGCTAACCAACATAGGAAGTGGTCTAACAGGTATATATATCTTAATTCTTTAGGAACCCACTTGTCCTGTCCATTGCCAAGCAGGATAGCATGTTGGAAAAAGATATAATGTTCAAAGACGCCTCTGGGAGTTTGTGCAAACAAAATTCACAAGACAGCAACAGCGACAACCCAACAGTGAACACCACATCAAAACCTGACCAGGTACCTATAAATCCTAGAATACCAGATTTAATGATTGGTTGATAAACCAGAGATTATAATGAAACTGCAGTAGAGTCTCTGGATGACACATTGCTTTCTTACAACTAATATTGCGGGATAATTCCTGGTCTTTTATTTCTTATTTGCTGCCTAAAAAAAAACTCCATTAGTTTGATTTGTTGCCTTGTTTCAGTTATTAACTCGATATTTGGCTCAACATTGTAAAATATCTCTGATTGCCTTTGATGTTGTATGACAATGCAAATTATTAATATTTACTTTGCTTCAGTGAAATGTACTCAAAATAATTTAAGACATGCCTTTCCAGCCTTTCAATATGTACTTCCTTGGAGGCTGCCAGCCTCTGCAAATTGCATAGCTTTGTAGGCACAGGGCAGGAACTGTTAAGAATCGTCAAGGATGTGGTGGTTGAGAGCTGTTGAATAGAAATGTTGTATCCAGTAGTGAAAGTTGTAGTCCATCAACATTTGTCAGACTTGTGTGCAGAGACAGAGTGAGTGTGAGATAGAAGATGATGACATTTAACATTGCAGAGCTCAGAAGATCATTGCACTTTCTGCTGCACTGCTATACATCCTGTCTGACCCTACAATCAGCACTGACCCAGGTCAGCCCATTGTATTTGATGCCTTGCCCTCCCTCCTCTGCCCGCCCATCAGCTAGAGGGTTGTCCTTTGCTTCACCACCCTGACCATTTGGACTTCCAGGTCCCTATCTAGAAAGCCTGGTGCCATCTTCCCTTTCTGAGACATTTCAATGAAGAATGAGCTACTGCAGGATCCTGGAGTCCAGCTCTTCAACGACCAACTGGACTGACCTTGGATGAGTTTATTCTACCTACTGCAATGCTGCAGAAGCAATTATTTAGCCTCAGAAACATGCCAGTGAGCTGAAACTTCCAAAAATTTAATCCAGTTATTTTGAGCTGTTGAGGAAGGTTTAAAGTAAGTTCCAACCATTTTACAAAGATCTACAATTATTCCCATAAAGATCCTCAACTTGATGTTCAAATTTCGCTTTCAGCCTAGATAAGCCAAGAAATTAGACTTAGACTCGATGCTACACTTATGAAGAAACTTCCACACATGGAGGACAATTTGTCAGACTATCTGAGAAGTTGTGAGTTAAGTTTAGGCTAAGCTATAAGACAAGGTCATTAGTAATCATGAGGAAAGTGGATCTTTCAAATACAAAATAAACGCTGGAATCACAGTGATTGAAACTTGTACACTATTGTGTTATTCCAGGAGTAAACAGGAAGTAACACGATCATCTTTCCAAATGTTTATACCCAAAAATGAACGAAAAGGTGATTTGTGCAAGACATATGATACTGATTCTGAATATGGTTTGATTTGACCTTTTTCAGACCCATTAAGAAAAACCTCGTAAGTTACCTGTGTAAGTCCTTGCAATATGACACACCAGAGGTATACTGCAGAATTACTGTAACAGTAATCTTGCGTAACAGTCATTGGAAGGGAGATATGTATGTTGAGAAGAGCCAATGAGCTAGGGTCTAGGGACGATAAGTGTGAAAATGAAGCCAATACAACACTGCAGGGAGCACCAGTTGCATGTGTATGCTCATCATGTGCTATCATGGGTTGAGTTGTGTTTTTCATTGTGGGAAATTCTCAGTAAAAGCAAATTGTTCTTCCAAGAGTGCATATGCACACTAAAGATGGTTAGTATTGTAGTTGTCATAAGCTGACTGATTTCTCACTGTCCTGTAATCACCTGAGACAAAGATGTATTAGTGGCACTGTCATGAACATGGATCATTAACCCAGATTACGTATGGACACATCAAGCTTTGATTACAATGTGCACAAGAAGAAAAAGGGCAAAGATCTTAGAGTTGCTTGCAGGTGTGAACTCAGTGGTTGCCTGGAGCGTGAGATACTCCAGAATGTCATACCTGCAGTGTGAAAAAAGTTTCAAAGGGAGAAAATGCATTACAAATGAAATTTATAATCTCAGACTGTGAACATGGTGTTCAAAACAAAAGAGAGGAGTCTTGGCACGTGACATGTTTGCACTGACCCCAACCCAAGTTTAAAGAATACAAAATGATTGAGGTTATAAATCATTCAATCCAAGTGCTAATGTGTGTGGGCTTGTGTGTGAAGGTCATAGCTCTAACAACAGCCTCTTTTTTGATTATTCATCCATGGATGTAAATGTTACTGGCTGGATGAACATTTATTCTCAATCATAAATTGCCCAGAAGGTTTTTAAGAATCAACCACATTGCTGTGGGTCTGAACTCACTTGTGGGCCAGGCTTGGAAATGATGTCAGATTTCCTTTTCTCGAAGACATTAGTGAACCAGAATGGGTTTTTATGACAATCAGCAGCAGTCACTGTTAGGCGAGGGTTTTTTTTTAAAATTCTAGAATTTCGCTGAATACAGATTTCATCACCTGCCATTTTAGGATTCAAACTCATGTCCTAGGACATTAGCCTGGGTTTCTGGATTGCTTGTCCAGTCACATTACCACAAGGCCAGTGTCACCTGTATTAATTCACTCTTTTTTATTAAGTCACAGGGTGTGGGCACCTCTGGCTAGGCCATCATTTATAACACACCCCTAATTGCCCAGAGGGCAGTTAAAAATCAGCTGTGGGCTCGAGTCACATGTAGACCAGACCAGATGAGGACGGCAGTTTCCTTCCAGAAAGGACATTAGTGAAGCAGATTGTTGGAAAAATAAACAATCAACATTAGTTCCACAGTTATCAGTAGACTCTTAATTCCAGCTTTTTAACTGAATTCAAACTTTATTATCTGCCATTTGAACGCAGGCCCCCAGAACATTACTGGGTCTCTGGATTAAGAGTCTTGCAATAGCACCACTAGACCAAAAATCTTAACACTCCTGCACACTCAGTAAGAAATGAGAGAAGACTTTTTCACTCTGTCTTAGCTACTGCTGACAGGAATCTTGACAAAAGAGTTTCGATCAACCAGCAAAGCTCGCAATCTTGACATTGACTGTTAAATACCAATTTCAACAAAACTGGCAACAACAACTGTGATGGCTGCAGTAATCAGCTAAACTCTTTATGCATAATTCAAATTTGTATCTGTATACCTTTTCATTGAAACTTTCTAGGAGAAAGGTATCTGAAAGAGATGTGTCCTTTCGAAATTAACTTACTTGCAACCAACCAAAGGGGAGAGTGATCAACCAATTGGAAGCAGTTTTGAAGTACTTTGAAAACCCTTTGTTCATTAAACAAATCCATTAATATATGTCTTTCCTTCACTTGTGAGGAGTGAAATTAGTTTATTACTTGTGTACTGGAGAAAAACAACTACTTGTTTAATACAGATATAACACAATGTGGAGCTGGACAAGCGCAACAAGTAGCATCAGAGGAGCAGGAAACCTGATGTTTTGAGTCAGGACCCTTTTTTAGAAATCTTTTCTGAAGAAGAGTCCTGACCCAAAACGTCAGCTTTCCTGCTCCTCTGATGCTGCCTGATCTGCTGTGTTCCTTCAGCTCCACATTGTGTTATCTCTGACTCCAGCATCGGCAGTTCTTACTGTCTCTACTTGTTTAATACATGTTCATTGTGTCAGATCCCCATGACTTAATGTTTTCATTCTGATGTACAAATGTTTCTAAAGTCTTCAAGGCATTGATACAGAGATTTTGGTCATTTATATCTTATCCATTATTCAAATCTTTAATGAATCCCTTAGAGCTAGTAATAACTGTTAAAAAAACAGACAAAACATGATATGAATCAGTTATAGGGGCACTTCTGAAGAGAACATTAACTTCCACACTCATTTGATCATCATATACTCTGCATTTTGTAAGGAAGCAAATCAATTTAATGACCTAATTGTCAACTGAATAAATCTGAATAATTTATCTAAGTAAATATACAGCCATTTGGCGCTACGTTTTGTAAAGCAGAACAACATCACTTTGTTTTAGCCACATGTGCCATTTTGCACACATGGAAACACATTGTAAGGTTTGAAATAAATTGAGATAGAATTTGCCTTCAGCAGTCTCAAAATTAACTGAGTACTGAGTGGAAACTAGAGCAGTAGCAATACTGATGCAGTGCTACACATACTGCCTGACAAGATTTCCATTTCAACATCACCATTCGGGAGCAAGAGTGCTGATGTTTTGGGTCTGGACCCTTCTTCAGAAAGAAGGGTCCTGACCCGAAACGTCAACTTTCCTGTTCCTCTGATGCTGCTTGGCCATGCTGTGTTCATCCAGCTCGACACCTTGTTATCTCAGATTCTCCAGAATCGGCTGTTCCTACTATCTCTCTTACCATTCAGGAGCATTTAGCAGACAGTAAAACTCCAGTTTAAGATGATTTACTGTTACCCATTGTGGAAAGTAGTTTTATATAAGCAGCTGCCCACAGTAAGAGTGTAATGATTAAATTAGGAACTAAGATCAAGTAGAGTGGGATTCATTGTATAATTTTATGATGAGAGCTGACAAGAGATCAGAGCAAGAGCTAGCACAGATACAATGGCCAGCATAGCCTGAACTATATCATTTTATAATTCTCTGTATCCAGTTGGAACTTCAAGTGCCCATTGAATGTTGCTTCTTGAAGAAAATGTTGTTATTTAATTATCTAATATAATCATTATTTTAATAAGTTCTATTTTATTGCATTTCACACTGTGTATCTTAAATTCGTATGTGTGATTAGAAAATTCCTGCATGATCGATTTTCGGTTGAATGATTTGTTGGACTTACTGAGTTTAAATTATTAGTTGTTGCAGTGTCAAGTCATGTCTTTTATAAATCGAGAATTTAAATTGAAAACAAAGCTTGAGAACGTTTATTCCATGTTGTCTTACATTAATTCTGCATCCAATATCAAACAATTGTCTATGAAACAGACAGGCTGGCTATTAACCCTTGATTGCCAGCACCCCTGACTTTGAGAGCATTTCTGACTCTTGACTCTACTGGGAATTAGACGTTCCCAAACATCAGCGTTTTGTGGGAAGCAACCAATTAATGGTTTGCCTCCCCAAAGCCATCCAATTATAGATCGTAGATGTGATCTGGAAGCAACTAGTAGGGCCCTTGTTTAAAACAAAACACAATGAGCATTATTGTCTGCACGCTACCACAGAGGGGGTTGCCCATTCCAACTGAGAAACCAACTCTGGAAGAATCACACAGAGACAATAACACATCAGAGCACCATGTTCTAATCTGAGATGTCAATAATTAGACTATAGTGATTTATCAGACTTGAATCCATTCAATTTCCCCAGCAGCCATTTCCCTACTGATGCTGACTTCCTTCAGTCTCTCCCTTCCATTCCCCAAAAGTTTTTGGGGTGTTATTCTTGTCCTCCTTTATGAGATCGGAACCAAAATATACGTTTAATTGATCTGCTGTTTGTTTGCTCCCCATTATAACTTACCCACTTTCTGGTCGTTAGAGGCCTACATTTGACTTAACTAATCTTTATCTCTCTCTATATCTATAGTAGCTTTTACATAACATTTCTATGTTCCCTACAATCTTACTCTCATACTCCCTTTTTCCTGTCTTCTTCAATCCCTTTGCCCTGCTCTGCTGAAATCTAAACTAGTCCCAATCCTCAGGTCTGCTGCTATTTTTGGCGAATTTGCATGCTCCTTCCTTGGATCCAATACTGTCCCTTATTTCCCTTGCTAGCCATGGTTGGGCCACCTTTCCTGTTTTATTTTTGTGTGAGACAGGAATGCACAATTGTTGCAGTTCCTCCATGTGCTCTTTAAATATTTACCGCTGCCTGTCCATTATCGTCTCTTTAAACAATGCTCCCAATTTATCATAGCTAGCTCATGCCTCATACTGTCTTTGTTTCCCTTATTTAGAGTTAGGACCCAGAATCAACTATCATTGCATTTTAATGAGGAATTCAATCATACTATGGCCACACTTCTCCAAGGGGCTTTGCGCATTTGGATAACCAATTATTCATTTCTGAATACACAATACCCGGTCCACTATGGCCTATTCTCTATCTGGTTCCTCAACATATTGATCCAGAAAACCATCCTCAAAAATTTCCAGGAATTCCTCCTCTGTGGTGTTGTTACTGATTTGATTTGCTTAATCTATATGCTGATTAAAATCACCCATAATTACAGATGTAGCTTTGTTGCTTGCTTCTCTAAATTCCTGTTTAATTCCTTCCATCCCCAACAATTCTACGACAGTTTGGGGGTCTATGTGCAATCTGCATTGTCATTTTCTTTCCCTTGGTGTTTCAAAGATCTATTCATATAGATTACAATTCAGCAGACTAATATCATTCCTCGCTAGTGTGTTAATGTCCTTTTTAACCAGCAATGCTACCCCAACTCCTTTTCCTTTTCATCTGTTGTTTCTAAAATCTGAATATCTCTGGACATTCATTGCCCATTCCTGGCCACCCTACAGACACATTTCCATAATCCCAACCATGTCATAACCATGTATATGTATTTGCTAAATTAATTTGAGAATTTTTTTTACTAATGATGTACCAGACAATATGACAAATCCTTAAGGCTTTTCTTTTCAATATTCTTAGTCCTGCTTGTGTTACATTGCCTGTTTGATTCTTCCCACTGAATTCCCTGCCTATCATTTTTCTTATTTTCCATTCTGTCTTTTGTTTTTGTGTTTGTTTCACTTTTGTCTGTCTCCTCCATAGAGATTCCCAGCACCCCCTGCCATTTTATTTTAAACCCTCCCCAACTGCACTAACAAATACTGCTCCTTCCTTCAGAAATTAGAAAAAAAACGCACCAAACATTGTCAGTAACCTATGTGTAGGTTCTTTGAGCCACAGATGCTTTTGAACAAACGTAGGGTTGAATGTCTTCAAAAACAAGCAGAAGCTATTTTCCTTGACATGGCTGCTCGTTCAGGGTAATGCTTAGCATGAGTACAAGTTTGAAGATAGGACATAGTAATCAGTGTACCCAATTTGAGATACTCCCAATTTTCTGGTAATTAAAGTTCAATTGACTCGCCTATCAAATGAGACCAGATTCAGGATCAAAGGATCACGTTATTTAACATTACTATTCTTGGATTTGCCATTCTCATTAAAAAATAAATAGTTTCGCAATAATTGGTATTCTTCAGAGTTTAGGCTATCTCATACACAATAAATCAGATGGCAAATAAAACCACAAATAAAAGAATGAAGTGGGAGTCGGTAAGATCTAACGGTCTGAATATTATTTTTATGCCTTGAGATGTTGTCAGAATAAACAATTAAAGTTTATGACTCACTTATAGAATAAGCACAGCAGTTGCTGTAACTTATTTGAATATGTTTCCTTGACATACTGTACAGTGACAACCTTTCATTAGAGGTGACTCAGTCTAGTTGTAGTTGATTTTTATCCTGAACAATTACAGAGTATGTTATTAAACTGTTGACTTTTCACTGCAATTGCAGGAGGGTTAGTGTGTTTATAAAGGAAACTAATAATTTGGTGACTACTGATGGCATGCTGTAAATAATTATGTATATTTATCAAAAAACTCATAAAGCATTAACTAAGGTAACAAAGAGTATTTGGCTTTACAAAAGGTTTAATATTGGTTACAAGGATTTATAACCAAATAAATGCCAAGAAGGAACGTGTATCGCAGGGTATATTTACAATCTGATTTGAAAAACATTCATATCAAGGCAGTGACTTCCTGTTAAAATGTTGTTGTTTTTGATTTAAAAGGACTGATCAAGGCCACAATGACATCTGCAATATAGTTCATAGTAGAGCCAATTATGCAACTTCCTTCAGTCTAAACGAAAACTATGAAACTAAATAATTAATACTTAGAAATCATCACTCAAAGGATGCAGCATTTGCCAAATCCTACAATAGAAGCAATTTCTCATAATATTATCATATGTGTTTCATGCTAAAGTATCTTTCTGCTATGTCTCCATTATATTAACAAAGGCATCAACTTTTTTTTATTATTCACATGTGGGATGTGGGCACCGCTAGCTGGCCAGCATTTATTGCCCATCCCTAGTTTCCCTTGCAAAGGTGGCGGTGAGCTGGCTTCTTGAACCTAGGTACTCTAGGTAGACCTACAATGCCCTTAGGGAGGAAATTCCAGGATTTTGACCAAACGACAGTGAATAAGCTCCAAGTTAGGATAGTGAGTGGCTTGGAAAGGGATTTGCAAATGGTGGTGTTCCCAAGCATATGCTGTCCTTGTCTTTCTAGACAGAAGTCATTGTGGGTTTGGAAGGTCCTGTCTAAGTATCTTTGGTGAATTTCTGCAGTACATTTTGTAAGTAGTACACACTGCTGCTTTGAATGTCGGTGGTGGAGGGAGTAGATGCTTGTGGATGTGGAGCTAATCAAGAGAGTGGCTTTGTCCCAGATGTTGGCAAGCTTCTTGAGTGTTGTTGGAACTGTATTAGGAACTGTACTAGGGAAGTAAGGAGTATTCCATCACATTCTTGACTTGTGCCTTGTAGATAGTGGGCACGCTTTAGGGAGTCAGGAGATCATTTAACTTGCTGCAGTATTCTTAGCCTCTGACCTGCTCTTGTAGTTGCTGTGTTTATGTGGTGAGTCCAGTTGAGTTTCTGGTCAATGGTAACCCAAGTGTGTTGATAATGAAGATTCAGTTATGGTTACAAGGGACAGTGATTAGATTGTCTCCTATTGGAGATGGTTGTTGCATATCATCTGCGTGGCATGAATGTTACTTGCCACTTGCCCAAGCCTGGATATTGTTCAGATCTTATTGCATTTGAATATGGACCACTTCAGTATCAAAGGAGTCGTGAATGGTGCTGAACATTGTGCAACTATCAGCAAACTTCCCCACTTTTGACCTTATAATGGAGGGAAGGTCATTGATGAAGCAGCTGAAAATGATTGGGCCTCAGACAATACCTTGAGGAACTCCTGCAACAATGTTCTGGAGCTGAGATGACTGACCTCCAACAACCACAGCCGTCTTCCTGTGTGTCAGGTATGACTCTGACCAATGGACGGTTTTTCCCAAACACCCATTGATTCCAGTTTTGTTAGTGATGCTTCATACCTTACTCAGTCAAATGCAGTCTTGATGTCAAGGGCTGTCACTCTTACTCTTATGCATGTGGTGCCTCAGTTCAGAGAGAAGTGAGAACGAGAGAGACATTTGTATGTGTGTGATAAGTAACATTACTGAGAGTAATTTCTACTGACATATCAGAATACAAATAAATGAATTTAGTCACAAAACAAGAAAGGAAAATTGTCATTCCACATCGTGGGGGTTACAGGACGCATCTGCAGACTCTAAAGCATTTTACTGTCGGGAGAGCGGTGATAGAGGAAGGTGAGGCTTTCCCATAAGATAACTTTAGCGTCTTATCAGTGACTTTGACTCTATGACTTATGGCTTGAGAGTGATAGAGTCATAGAATCATAGAGATGTACAGCATAGAAACACACCCTTCGGTCCAACTTGTCCATGCTGAAAAGATATCCAACATTAATCTAACCCCATTTGCCAGTATTTGGCCCATTTCCCTCTAACCCCTTCCTATTTATATACCCATCTAGATGCCTTTTAAATGTTGTAATTGTACCAGCCTCCACCACTTCCACTGGCAGCTGATTCCATAAACGCACCGCCCTCTTCCTGAAAAAATTTGCCTCTTTAAATCTTTCCCCTCTCACCTTAAACCTATGCCCTCTAGTTTTGGATTTCCCCACCCCGGGGAAAAAAGCCTTGTCTATTTATCCTATCTGTGCCCGTCATGATTTTATAAACCTCTACAATGTCATCCCTCAGCTTCCAATGCTCCAGGGAAAATAGCCCCAGCCTATTTAGCCTTTCCCTATAGCTCAAACCTCCAGCTCTGGCAACATCCTTGTAAATCTTTTCTGAACCCTCTCAAGTTTCAGAACATTCTTCCTGTAGCAGGGAGACCAGAACTGCGCACAGTATTCTGAAAGAGGCCTAAACAATGTCCTGTACAGCCACAATATTTCCTCCCAACTCCTGTACTCAATGCACTGACCAATAAAGGCAAGCGTACCAAATGCTGCTTCACTGTCCTATCTACCTGCGACTCCACTTTCAAGGAACTATGAATGTGCACCCCAAGGTCTCTTAGTTCAGTAACCTCCCCAGGATCTTACCATTAAGTGTCTAAATCCTGCCCTGACTTACCTTTCCAAAATGCAGCACCTCACATTTATCTAAACCAAACTCTGTCTGCCACACCTCAGCCATTGACCCATCTGATCAAGGTCCCGTTGTACTCTGAGTTAAGCTTCTTCGCTGTCCACCACACCTCCAATTTTGGTGTCATCTGCAAATTTCCTAACCATACCTCCTAGGTTCACATCCAAGCAGTGGACCCAGCACCAATCCTTGCAGTACATTGCTGGTCACAGGCCTCCGTTCTGAAAAGCAACCCTCCACCAGCCCTCTGTCTTCTACTTTTGAGCCAGCTCTGTATCCAAATGGCTAATTATCCCTGTATTCCATGTGATCTGACGTTGCTAACCAGTCTACCAAGGGAAACCTTGTCGAATGCCTTACTGAAGTCCATATGGACCGCGTCCGCCGCTCTGCCCTCATCAATCCCCTTCTTCAAAAAACTCAATCAAATTGGGGAGACACGATTTCCCACACACAAAGCCATGTTCATTATCACCAATCAGTCCTTGCCTTTACAAATTCAGGTAAATCCTGTCCCTCAGGATCCCCTCCAACAACTTGCCCACCACCAAAGTCAGGCTCACCAGTCCACAGTTCCCTGACTTTTCCTTATCACCTGTTTCAAATAGTGGCACCACATTAGCCAACCTTCAGTCTTCAGGCACCTCACCTGTGGCTATCGATGATACAAATATCTCAAATACCTTGCTGTGGTTGTTTCTATATAATTGCATTTAAGCATCAGAAAAGCACACAGTTTAAGGAAGAGTATCATACTGATGTCTACGGCAGTAGTGCTGAATGTGAGATTCACAAAGGTCATAAACTCAGCCACTTTAATCAATGGTTCCCGTAGAGTCTGATTGTTTAGTATTGTGCCATAATTAAGTACAGCGGCATAACTCAACAACCACAAAAGCAGATTTAATTCACGTTGCACATTTAACGATGTAACGTTGCCCCAAGAACTTAACAAAGTTAATCCTGGCAAAGATTAGGGAAATGTTTAGGTGAAATCCAAAGAAGAATCCTTCACACCTTATTAATTCCCTGATTCTATCCAGGATGGATTCTTTTTGCTTTGTCAGCTGAATTTGAATAGTTTAGTTGCTTGCAAGCTTATTTGTTGCAAATCTGGGATATACTGTGGACAAGACCTACATTTTTTTTTTCTTTATTCATTTACGGGATGTGGGTATCGCTGGCCAGGCCAGCAGCTATTGCCCGTCCCTATTTGTCCATCATTTAATGAATTGAAAATTAGAACACAGTTTTAACGAATAAAAATAGTTGATTGTAAAAATAGCTCATCTTGACCATAGTCTTCACCAGATATTTGCAAAGTGAAACGCTGAGTCACAGTCATCGCAACGTGGATTCACTATAGTTCAAGACAAAAAAAAACGTATGGATGAGGATGTTAGCAGCAGATGAGCTGAAGCAGGGGCAGAGAATGACAAAATCAGCTGGGTGGAAATAGGCCGAGCAGAGGATATGTAATCAGATGCTCAGCTAAGGGTCAAATAGGATGCCAAAGAAAGACACTTGCCAGAGACACAAAATATTCATACATTCCCTTCTCATAAATGTTATCTTTCAAATTATAACTTCATGCATCAAATTTTGTTGAGGGTAATGCATTATACATTTGAAATAGAGTTTGAATACATAATAGCTTTAAAGTAAGTCCTTCTTCTTTGAGTTAAAGGAAGAATCAAAGACACAGAACTGTCTTAAGAATGTCTATTCAGCTCTTAATAACCATTTCTGGATGAGTCAGAAGACAGTAGGTTTGATTTGGTGCTAATTTAGTAAAGCTGAGATGTGAACTGAAACTCTTTAAATAGATTTGTGCACAAAATATATCTTTGTGGCTTTGAACTTGATTGACTAATAGTTCTCTATTTAAAGTTATTTTAGGATAGGAGAAGGGTGAGGCTATTCAGCATTCATCTGTACTAAATTATAAAATGACTAGTAATTTTGCATAAGTGTACATGGGCAGAAAATCAGAAAGTTGCTGTTTCCCTGCTCCTGTAGAAACTTTAAAAGGTGAATATTTCTCTCTAAGGTGGGAAACAAAAACTTTTCACTGTATGTTGTTGAATTTTTACCCTAAAATACACGTGAAAATAATATCAAAATAAAAAATGATGGTGACTGAGATGACTTAATTGGGCAAGCATCCAAAAATCAGATTCTTGCCGTTGAGAGGAAAAAAGAAATCCCAAATATGTACTCATGCCTGAGATAGCAAGTGCAAATCTTGCTGTTGAGTGGTGAGAAACTTAGTTCCATCGATTTGGTTCTCATTAATAACTCAATTTGCTGTATTGACATTGCACTTCCAATTTTTCTCTCCACAATCGAAGAAATTGACAGCACGAAAACTCAACCAGTAAAACTGCACAGGAACCTAGCAACTTGTCTCAAAAGCATCCATTGCAGCCATCATGTGTCAGCCATTTAGTATTGGTTTATATCGAACTGCATGTTATGCACATGATGCTTCCATGGTCAACGGGAATGCATTTGCTGGACCCTTTGTGCATTTTGACACTGCATCATTAGTATTGAATTTTGGCCACTGCTACCTTGTGATATAACAATTCTCATTGTATAAATGAATTTAAAAGCTGAACTTGTTGCTCTCAATTGACCATGACAATCTATAGCAAGTTCTGGAAGACAAAATATAAATGCCACATCCTCACACAGTTGATATGCGCTTAAGACTACAATGATTAAGTACAGATCTGAGCACATATTCAGCAGCTTACACAGCGGGCACTGAGCATCAAGGCAGTATCGTGGAGGCACCTCAGCTGCTGACTTGTCAGGGACACCACATGAATGATAACTTTGAAAGATTTCATCTTTTGTTCCAGCCTACCAAGTGTCTCGAGTACACCTGCCTGATGTTCCTCAGCCTGTCTTTGCAGAATGAGCACATCACTTATGGCTGAGACCAAGGGCATGTCTTCTCCCTAAGGCCGAATAGATGCCAGCTCCCCAGTTCTCTGAATGCCAGACACCTTGGGTGTTTCTCCCACCAATGACTGCAGAAGCATTCCAGTGCTGATCCCACCAGATTGTCCCCTGAGTCTAATGTATATCGGTAGGTAGATGGAAGTCTCTGTGCTGGCACCTTTGTGGGTCTATAGGCATCACAGGTTTTCTTCTGAGGGGTGGAGGTAACTTCCACGTGGAGACTCCTTAACTGCTGGCAGTACCTGAATGAAAGAACAGAAGGAATTAGTTGGTTAATAGCTGTAAAGGATGAGGTGGGGGTGAACCCTTCATTGGACATGATGCATGTGATGCTAAACATTATAATGCCTCAGCCTTGGTGAGATTAGTGTACAGCAGCAGATTTAAGGTGAGTAATGGCCTCGTGAGTGTGAGGTTGCAGAGAGGCGATGATGGCATTTAACCCAGAGGAGCACAGGGATAGTTGATTTTCTACCATGCTGGGTGGCCCTTCCCACATGGTGACAGCACTGTTGTCTCTTTTCTGCTGTTTCTGTCCAGGCTGGCTGGGTCTGGTGGGGAAGCCTCTTGTTGTGGTTAGTTAATAATTTATCCATTGGCCTAATTTAAAGAAATCAATGGATAAGCTAGTGTTACAAATCTGATTCTTTGAAGAGTCCATCCTGTGACTGCTTCTGTTTCAAAGTACATGATTGAGGAATTAGTTCATTCAAAAAATTTGCTCTATTTTATGATTTCCTCCTCCTACTCACTCCTGTCTTTGTTACAAACTCCAGGTGAAGCTGATTCCTCCTGCTCCGAACGATGACCTTTCTACTTTGAGTGAATTGACAGATAGAAGCCTTCTGTATGAAATTCAGAAGCGATTCACCAATGATCAGATATATGTAAGTGGGCACACATAGACATGTATTTCACCGTCTGGAACTTGCAGCTGACATGAAAGTCTTGCAATTAAAGCATGTATTTCACAAACATAGGATGTCCAAATTTTTCGGGAAATCTAGTACATTTAAAATTCCATAAATGTTACAACGTAAGAAACATGGCAGCCAAGCTGGTTTGCATTAGAATAAGCTTCCAATTTGACAATACATAATGTCTTTTAGTGATGTTGAATAATTGTTCCCTGGGAACACCAGGGATAACTCCCGTGCTGTTGAATGAAAGTTTGCTCTGGGATCTTTTAAGTGTCCCTGAGGAAACAGACACAGTCTTACTTTCACCTCTCATCAAAATGATGGCATTTCCAGAAACTTAGCACTCCGTCAGTACAGCGCTAGTTTCTGGGATAGGAAAGCCTATCTCTGACTCAGAAAAGCCCAAGCTATTGAGCCAAAGCCGACACTCAAAGAAATCAAATAGCACAAAGTAAAACATTTTGGGAGTTAATTTCAAACTGTTGGAATTCTCCAACAAAGAACACAGGAATCCATTGATTCACTTCATTTCTTCAACGTTCAGTAAGGTTGTCGCATATACCATTTAAAGGAGGACTAACATTTATTCGAATGTTGCCAAATTATGTTGATGACAGTGAAAGGCAGAACTTTAAAAAAAAGAGAGGAACATGTAAAGAAGATTAAGGTCTAAACCAGACTAGATTGTACAGTTAATTATAACCTCTGCACTGAGAATCTAAAGCAAGCAAATGCCACCCGCTGTCTTTAGGCCACGTAAGACTCCCAAGCCACAGAAATCTACTCTTCATAGAAACTGTGAAGATGCTAGAAAATAAACAGCATAAGCCTATCTAGCTGGTGTTTCACCACCCAGGTCGTAATCTCTTCTGCAATAATGAGGTGTTAGCTAATTAAAGCAGTTAATGTCTATCAGTTAGCCCATAACAGATGGAAATAAGAAGCAAAGAAAATTGCAGTGGTGCACAGATATCCAAAGTTACCTGTTTCTTTAAAGTGTGCTACACCTAACATCTCAGAGGACTCATTTTCTGAAAGAAATCTACCTGTTTTACTTCCAGGTGTATGCACCTTTCCCATAATATTTCATACTCTGTGAGTCTGTTTGGTTCCGCAAAGAGTGCTTTAATTGCACGTCGGCATAATTGTAATTCAACATTGCAACTTCAAGATCTGTTGGAATTTATATCTTGAAATGAATGCACATTAATAGGGACAAGGGTATAAAGTTTTTTGTTGCACCTTCATACTTACTTTTCCAAGGCAAGGATAAAAAGAAATACTTGGAGACTCTTGCTCCGATTCTATAAAAATTTCAATAATGGAACTTATTTAAATCTCCTGTTGTTGATTCAGCTTTGGCCCAATATCAGATCTTTCCCAGACTACTCCTTCAAAGGAAGAGAAAATATTTTGTTTACTGTAGTACCCAACCTAGCCTTCACGATGACCATTACCTGGAACTAGATTTGCTGAACCCAGTGATGTGTCAAATCATTTACTCACTGTGCAAAGTTTTGTTTGCTCCATTACTTCCTAGAGAATCACAATCATTTCTACAAGCTACAGTTCTGAGAACAGTTGCTTGCTGCTAGTGGTGAGGGGTAATGCTGAATTGCCAACATTTGTCCAGGTGCACAGCAGCCTTTCAAAAATGGTGCCAGTGTCAACACTGCCAGTCTTTTGGCTGATATCTGCTAAGTGGCAAGTTGTTCCAGGAGCAGTATGTGAGAAAAAATTAATCCAGAATCATGTGACATAGATAGGTAGTTAACACAGAAAATTTGGTAAAATATTGGAGAGAATTCCCTAGGCTTCACAGTGAAAAACCCTCCAAAAAACTCAACACAACTTGGATTACAGTTTTAAGTAGAGATAACCACAGTGTGGAGCTGGATGAACACAGCAGGCCAGGCAGCATCAGAGGAGCAGGAAAGTTGACGTTTTGGGTCGGGACCCTTCTTCAAAAAACCGATTCTAAATGTCAACTTTCCTGCTCGTCTGATGCTGCCTGGTCTGCTGTGTTCCTCCAGCTGCACGCTGTGTTATCTCTGACTCCAGCATCGGCCGTTCTTGCTACCTCTTGGCTTTCAGTTTCACAACTTTCAAAATGGATGCCTAAGTTCCTTATTGCCTAAGTTTGGTATATTAACGTTATTAAATATTGCATTTAATCTGATTTTATCCTTCAAGAACATAAGCCTTCCCTTCACCGAATGGCCCATCTAATTAATCAATGAATGACTGACTTTTTTTTTCTCAGACTTATATTGGACATATTTTGCTGCTGGTAAATCCATATAAAGAACTTCCAATATATTCCACCATGGTAAGCAAAATTTCTTTTTTATTGGCATTATATATTATATGTTACACAATGGTGTAGTATATTATTACTAGACTATTAATCCAGAGATGCTGATAATGATCTGGGCACTCAGGTTTGAATCCTGCCATGGCAGCTGGTGGAATTCGGATTCAATTAAAAATCTGGAATGAAGAGTTTAATGATAACCATGAAGCCAGTGTCAATTGTCAGGAAAAGCCCAGCTGGGTCTCCAATGCCTTTCAGGGAAGGAAATCTGCCATCCTTACCTGGCCTGACCTACATGTAACTCCAGACCCACAGCAATGTGGTTGTGGGCAGTTAAGGATCGGTAATAAATGCTGGCCTCGCCAGTGACACCAACATCTTGTGAATGAATGAATAACAACAAAATTCTGACTTTCCTCTCGTGCACAGTATCCCACTGGATTTGATGCAGCTCAGACTATATTGTACTGGCTTTAGCAAGGCAGTGCAATGGATTGTTGACTTAGCTGTCCACGGACTAATATCAGGCACACCATAATTTACAGGTCGTCCTTCTGTGCAAGAGACTCCAGCTGCGAATGTGAATTGGAACTCTCATCCAGAAAGAGTCTGCATTGGCATTTCGAGTCTCAATTTTGATCCTAATGAATCTTGATTTTTTTCTCTCTCCATGGTATTGGGTTAACTAAACATTCTACAGTTTATCATTGGTTGGTCAGTAAATTACCCAGTTGCTCCCGTTGGCTTGAACAGTGATGAGCTCAACCCTAATTTATCACAGAATCACAGAGTGTTATGGTAAGTCAATCAATGAAATCTTAAATTGGGACAAGATTCACACCACACAATTATTAACATGGCTAGTTTTTAAACTTTGTTCCAAGGGGAAAGTATTTTCTCGAGTACTTTTTACTTGAACATTTTCTAACTTAGCCTCACTAGGAGGAGGTTGCTGTTTCTCTCCAGTCTAGACAGAGTGTATGCCGGTTGTAATTATTGTTTCATTCATTTCCAACAGAAGAGTGTTTTAATGTTTTGTGATTTTCTGGGATGGAAGCACAAACACTGACTTTTGAATAATGTGTCCTTTTTTTCCTGTAGATCACCCAGCTTTACCTGAGTAATACAGTGAGGTTGAGTTCCTCACTCCCACCGCACATATTTTCATGCACTGAAAGAGCTTATCATATGATGATACAGGAGCAAAGGTCACAGTGCTTCATCCTAAGGTACAGTTAGCATTTCTTTATTTTAATAGTCCTTTGACTCAAATCAGAATAGAGTCATACAGTTATACAGCACAGAAACAGACCCTTTGACCCAACTCATCCATGTCGAACAGGTTTCCTGAACTGAACTAAGCCCATTTGCCTGCATTTGGCCCATATCCCTTTTAACTTTTCCTACCCATGTAGCTGTCCAAATGTCTTTTAAAGATTGTAATTGTACTCACTGTAAAATTGGTATCTGATGTGTAGAACAGGGATTAGGCGATCAGGTGTAATTCCAGAATTGGAAGAGTTCTGAGCAGGATCTGGGATAAAGAACAAGATAAAATTGCTGTGGTAAGGTAGAAAATAGCCTTGGAGACAGTTGGAAAGGTCTCAAAGCGTGAAAGTTCAAATTAGAGAGGCAGTGAAACTTAGCAAAAGCGAAGCGGTACGTTAACTAATAGGAATTTTGTCTAGACCTGGATTTGATTTAAAAGGTGAGTTATTAGATACTCGTTTAGTAATATGGAACTTGTATATTGTTGAAAAAAGAGATATGAGGCTGGAGATTTTCAACGTATTAATTAAGACAAGTGAAAGAATGTCAAATTATCACAAAAATTTAAACTACAAGCGTACTGATCACATGGCAAATCAACTCTGATTAGCCAAGATGTTGCTGTGGGGAAGCAACAGGGATGTACACCCCCCAAGATCCCTGTGTACAAATGCATGTTGCTTTAAACAAGCGTCATTAAGGCACATTACAAATTCAACTGATTTTCTTACATTTACTGTTAGTGTAGTTATTAGCACAATGAGGATTTTCAGCAGGTCCAATCACAGAATGACATCCAATAAGAGATATTTTATTTTGATGGTATGCAAGTGTGGGCTGGTCAAATACGGCCTTTATTCTGCCTATGATGAAAAGCTACCGTGTGAAAAAATGTTTTCTAATCTCCCCTTTCAGTATTGTTTAAGCTGCTGATTTAAATCTATGAACTTTGGTCATTAAGCTCTTGCTACAGAAGATAATTTCTCTCGACTTGTGCTGTTAAAGTGCACTGGTAGGACTCTGCTCTGAATAGAACAATTCCAGCTTCTCCAGTATCTCCACATTACTGAGGTCCTTCATCCTTGGTATCATTGTTAAAACATCCTCTTTAACCTTGGCAAATATTTGGAATCTGCTTCCAAAACTATAGTACACTGAAATATGTATAAATACTGATGCAAAATTATGTATAATTACTTGTGGAGAGGGATATGGAAACTATTGGAGAAATAAAAGGTGATATCTTGAAAAAAGTGTCCATATTCGGGAAGAGGAGGTGCTGTGTGTTATAAAACATATAAAGGTGGATGAATCTCTGGGACCTGATAAGGTGTATCCCAGAACTCTGTGGGCTGCTGGAGAAGTGATTCCTAGGGCCATGCTGACATAGTTCTGTCATGGATAGCAATGGGTGAGGGGCCGGAAGACTGCAGTGTGGCTGATGTGGTGCCACTATTTGAGGAAAGTGGTAAAGAAAAGTCAGAGAACTGTGGACCGGTGCGTCTGACATGAATGGTGGGTAAGTTACTTGGTGGGGAGTGGTGGTTGGAGGAGGGGTGGGTAACAGATTCTGAGGAATAGGATTTGCATGTATTTGGAAAGGCAAGGACTGATTAAAAATAGTCAACACAGCTTTGTGAATGGGACTTCGTGTCTCACTAACTTGATTGAGTTTTTTAAGGAAATGACAAAGAAGACTGATGAAGCCAGAGTGCTGGACATTATCTCTATGGTCTTTAGTAAGGCATTTGACAAGGTTCCGCATGGTAGACTGTTTAGCAAGGTTAGATCACACGGAATCCAGGGAGAACTAGCCATTTTGATACCAAATTAGCTTGAAGGTAGGAGACAGAGGATGATGGTGGAACGTTGTTTTTTGGACTGGAATCCTTTGAGACCACTGGTGCACCACAATGATTGGTGCTAGGTCCACTGTTTTTACTTCGGTTGTGAATATTGGAGGAGTGGTTGATAAGTTTTCAGAAGATACCAAAATTATTGGTATAGTGGACAATGAAGAAGGTTAAGTCAGACGGGACCGTGATCAGATGGGCCAATGGGCCAAGGAGTGGCAGATCTAAATCTAATCTAAATTAGATAAATGTGAAGGGTTGCATTTTTGTGAGACAAATCAGGGCAGGACTTATGTACTTAATGGTAGGCACCTGGGGATTGTTGCTGAACAAAGAGACCTTAGAGTACAGGTTCATAGCTCCTTGAAGGTGGGAGCCATGGGTAGACAGGTGGTGAAGAAGGCATTTATTGTGCATTAAATGTAGCAGCTGCAATGTCATGTTATGGCTGAACAGGACCTTGGTGAGGCCACTTTTGAAATACTGCATTCAGTTCTGGCCTCCCTGCTATAGAAAGGATGTTGTGAAACTTGAAAGGGTTCAGAAAAGATTTACAAGGATGTTGCCGGGTTTATAGGCTGGAACTATTTTCCTTGATGATTGGAGGCTGAGGGATGACCTTATAGAGATTTATAAAATCATGAGGGACAAGGATAGGGTGAATAGACAATAACTTTTTCCCAGGGTAGGGGAGTCCAAAACTAGAGGGCATAGGTTTAAGGTAAGAGGATATAAAAGGGGCCGAAGGGGGCAACATTTTCATGCAAAGAGCATGCATGTATGGAATGAAATGCCAAAGGAAGTGGTGGGGGCTGGTACAATTACAACATTTAAAAGGTATCGGGATGGGTACATGAATAGGAAAGCTTTAGAGGGATGTGGGTCAAATGCTGGCAAATGGGACTAGAGTAATTTAAGTAACAAGGAGTTGCACAGATGTCACATGTTAACAAGAGGTTGTAGCTGGATTTAGCATCCACTGTGAGTGCAGTAGGAGATGTTGATACACTGCAGGAAGAGGTTCCCTTACTGGCTGTGCTTTTGGAAAGTGAGTTGATCCGGAGCGCACATATGTCCATGGGGATGGTTCACATCAGAAAGCTGCACCTTTAGTAGGTTATTTGCCCAATACAATCCTCCATGGTGCAGGAGAGGTGTGTCCAACCTGCTCTTGGAGGTCTACACAGGAGCATCCACCTGATGCAGTGCCAAATTCAGGAGACTTGTCTGTGGTGGCATTATATGTTAGGCTGACAACACTCTGACTGTTGGATCTGCAGGACAAGAGGGCTCACAATGACCCAGACTGGGATTGGACCTATGAGGCTATGGATAGTTACAAATGTGGGAGAGACAGCCATGGATTTAGCAAGCATACCCAACTGAAGTGGTTGCCAGAGGTGGAAAATGACCTGTAACATGTTCTAAACACAATATTGCAGACATTTAGAAATATGATGGTAATTGTGGAAGCGATCCCTCTTTCACTGAGCAGAATGGGACTTAGGTATAAGAAGGAGAGCAAAGGTTGTGTTGTATGATAAGGGCAACACAATTGTAACTAAAAGCATATATAACAGCATGTTCTCACAACGTAAAGGATTAAATCTCAAAATGCACTTTGGTGTTTTGTTGTTTTATTCAAGTTACAGTAGCATTCATTCTTCTTGCCCTTCTTCAATAATGATACCACATTAGCTGTCCTCTAGTTCTCTTGAATCCCTCCAAGTGGCAAAGAGGAATTGAAAGTTAATGTCTTAGCTCCTATAAATCTCTTCCTTTGCCTCCCACTCGAGCCTGGGATACATCTCATCTGAGCCTGGGGGTTTATCTACTTTCAAACTTAATAATAAACCCTCTTATAATAAAGGATAGCACCCCATTAGATTTTTAAATATTTGCTGTACCTGTAGCTTTTGTGAATCATGCACAGGAACACTAAATCCCTCCAATAGAATAGCTACAGGTAATCTATTGAGTGATTCAACCAGTTTCACTATAAATTTGATGCAATGCTTGTATCTCCCCAATGCCAATTTAAACTGCATGTGTTTTGATAGATAAACATCTTCAAACTCACCAGCTAATCATTTACCTGCTTATCTAATTAAGGCCTGTGAACAAGCGCCAGCTATTTGACGCTGAGAAAGAGATGTAAAAAGTGACAACTCCAGCTCTCTCTGCAATAAATTAGCACTTACACGAAATTCCCAAGATACTATTTGTTCTGTGCCATTTGCCATACAGCTTCCGCTAAACTCAGATTTTTAACTAGTTTGTAGCTGAAAGTTCTAAGTCAAAGTCTGACTATTAATCTAAATGTTCGCTTGAGGAAAATGTACCACACGTATCCCACCAGCACAAAATTCCCAAATGTGCACTCATCCCTTGTTGTACTCAATCTTTGTCAACTCCACTGTTAGCTCCCATTCAATAAGCACCAGTGCCTTTTGGAGAGAAACAGAAAAACATTAAAGAAGCAATTACTTTGACTAAACTTCATCACCTTAAATGGGAGTCATTAGCTTTGCTTTAGGTGAATTCTGAACTAAATGAAGTTGATCAGTGAAATGTAAGTGTTGGCCTATGTAACTTGGTTCAGTTTATAGCAATGGGGTTGTAATTCTGAAGAAGGCAGCTATGCTACTGAAGGAGTCAAACTCCAGGGTGCAATTCTAGCCTTAATATGGGATTTAATTGAAAAGCTCATATACTGTCAGGTTAAATTCATCATCTGTCTGTCTCTCTGTCTGTCTGTCTGTCTGTCTCTCTCTCTCTCTCTCTCAAAAGTGAGAGTTACTGGTATTCAGCTGTTCTTTGTTAAAACTTGATGTTCTGTTCAATCTGTTTTCTTCCATCTGATTCATTTGTTGAGTTCTGAAGATGGATCAGACTCATGTGTCTTCTCTCTTGCAGTGGTGAAACTGGATCAGGCAAAACAGAAGCTTGCAAACACATTGTGAAGCACCTGGCATGTAGATCTATGACCACTGAGTGTGTGCTCGAAGCAAAGATTAACCACGTAAGTAGCAGAAATTAAACAGTAGTGTGGCAAAGAAAAAACACTTGCAATCCATGCAGTATTAGGATTAAGATAATATGGCTTTGTTGCTCACTTCTTCACGTAACTAAAAGCAAAATATTTAGACTCGTCAGTTGTTTGGACATTGGGATTCTGTCCCCAGCGTGGTGCGTCACTTGATGGGACATCAAGATTAAACATTACAGACTTTAGTGTGTGAACCGTGTGATATTCAGCCATTATAAGCAGTCTGTACAAAATTGCATTTTGTACATTGTTGATTTATATTCCTCATAAGATGAAGGTAGCAACTTACAGCTGTCTTGTGCTCCAGAGGTAGTGGCTCTGTTGCTGTTCTTCTAATCTTTTACTTTTCTGTCCTTTATACTAGTGTGATAGAATTGAAAAGTAGGGAAGTTATGTTCAACCTGTATCAAACCTCTGGTTGGACCACACTTACAATATTACATACAAATTTGCTTGTCATATTAATGAAATGATATAGATGGACTATTTATTATGAATAAATCACATCTAACAACAGGAAAACAAAATATGAATTCTCCAGGTATGACTTGCACTATCACTTTCCTAAACCCATACACACGTACAACTGGACACAGACAAACAAACATGAATGTTATGGGTGGAGGTAAAATTACCGGAGAAATGTAGTCCAGTAGCACAAGTCCGTATGATTTGATGAGATGTCCCTTTTGCTTCTTCTAAATCCTTCTGATGTCTGACCTCTTTTTTTGCCAGACCCTTTTAGTTTTTTGCTAAAGCGGCAGAGCGTTCAACATATTTGTTGTTCAGTCACTATTTAGGGGGCAACAGCTAGTAGCAAATGAGTGGAGAGCTATCTTTCAATTCTTGCTTAATTCACTACAGAGAGTTGCTGTCTCTTATATCCTAGAGACCTTCTGCCCTGTACAGTTCATGCACGAGCTGTCCAGTTGCCTAGGAGCAAATCAGAGCATTGTTGTCATGCTGATTACTCCTGGACCACATGGCTAGCTGTTGGAGAGGGATTTTAGAGAAGAGTCTGAGTCCCGTGTTCAGTCACACAAATCCATCTTTATTTAGAGCTGCTTTACCACCACATGTGGGAGAGGCTAGGTACTTTTCCAGATCTGGCTTTCACAAGGGTCCCATTGCCCTCTTAATAACAGCTCAGATTGGAGGTCAGTGATACTCTACGTTTCCCAATAAAGTACAGGATATTTATACATACCGCGTTACAATGGTTACAAGCAACTTTGACATCAGTGTTTGCCACATTCCCTCTGACCTGCACATCCAACCCTGTGAATACATGATTAATGATGGACAACTTCAGGTCCAGCCTAGGTCCTCCCATCATCTCAACATGTTTGCTAGACCGCCTATTACCTGTCCTTGGTTGTTACGATCATTGACCATATTCCGAAAGTGAGTGTTATGCCCCTTGCTAGACATTTGCCAGTATATCATACACTTGCTTATTACTAATGACTTGTAATATTTGGTCATGCAGTTCATATCCGTTGCTGATCTTAGTACAGAAGATTAAAAACAATAAGAATTTCTACCAATTGTTACAATATTCGCAATATCTGCTCTAATATAAAGTTACTTATAAAGTTATACATTGTTAAACCTAATATTATGATTTTGCTACAAAGCTAACAATTTCAGGAGCAGCTTCCCTTTTATCCAACTTGCGAAGTAACTGTTGTTTATTCTCTCGCGGTCATAGTGATCCTGTTTCAAAATTGTTTCTGCCCCCTCTTGCTGCATTATTTGTCTCTTGGCACTCTTATGACATTATCTTGTTTACTCCTTTTTGTTGGTCCAGTCTTCTTGCTGATGGAGAAGACAGTTTCTTTAAGGGTGTCTCTACCAGTGCTGCCTTCAGAAATTTAATACCCAATACCTAATAAATGTAAACTTCTATTATTGTACAAATCTATTCTAATCTGTAATTATAATTATTTTTAAAAGCCTCATTTCAGGTAGGTCAAGCTTTCTTTTATTTCATATAAGAATCAGAAATCTCAAGTCAGATGGTTTTCATCTGAGCTGCCTTATTAGTCATACTGTTTGCATTCTAGTCCCATCTTACGAAGACTTGGAGGCATTTCACTGTCTGTCTGTGAAAGCCATGATTTGAGCTGTATGAAATGCTATATCAGCTAAAATTTCCACTGATTGTCTGTATCGGTTAAAAGAAAACAACCAATAGCCATTTTGTCATATTCAACCATGCGCACCTACAACACTGGGCCCAATTGAGATCACAATCAGCAGTCTGTCTCTGGGTGAAGCTTGCCCTGAACGGACACCCATAGTGGCATTAGTTCTCAAAAGCCACCACACCCCACCCACAGTTAGGACAAAGCAGTAATGCAAACACAGCTCACAATGAGTTCTAGTAAATTGTTTTTAAAAGTGCAACTCCTTTCAAAGCAGTCCTTTTTCCATTTTGATTCATAATCCAAAATACTGAAAATTAGTCAATGTGGTCAGCATGCCAACTTGTATCTATACATACCATATAAATATTAGGCAAGAATTGATGGACTGGGTATTTTTTCTAAAAAAAAACTGAGATCTGACCTGATAGAAGTCTTTAAAATTATGGTAGGTTTTGATAGAAGTGGATGTCAAGGGAATGTTTCCTCTTCTGGTGAAGAATACAATCAGAGGCTGTCAATTGAAGAAATTCAGCAAGAAATCCGACAGGGAATTATGAAGAAACCCATTTTTCCAAAGATTCGTGAAAATGTGAGATTTGCTGTCACAGGGAGTGGTTAAAATGAAAAGCATAGATGCAATGAAGGAGAAACTAGTCAAGCATTTGAGGGAGAAGGGAGGAGATGTTAACAATACAAGACTTGGATGAAGAAAAATGGGATGAGGCTTGAGTGGTGTGTAAACCATGGCATGACCTTGTTGGGCTGAATGGCCTGTTCATAAGTTGTATATGTAAGTAAATGCAAGTGATGTCAAGATGAACAGCAAGAGCTTCATTAGAAATATAAAAAGGAAGACAGAGGCCAAAGTAAACAAAAGCCCTAGGGGGATGAGATTGGGAAAATGATAATGGGGAATGAGGAAATGGAAGAAGAGTTGAATGAATACTTTGCATCAGTTTTCACAATAGAAGACATGAACAACATTCCAAAAACACTAAATGATCAATGGGGCTAAACACTGATATGGCCCGTGGACCAGATCAGATGAATCCTTGGATTGTAAAACAAGTAGCTACAGAGATAATGAATCTATTGTAGTAATCTTCCAAGATTCCTTTGATTCTGGAGAAATTCTAGACAATTGGAAAACTGCCAATGTAACATTTTATTTAAGAAAGGAAGAAGACAAAAAAACAGCTTGCTACAGGCCTGTTACCCTTACATCTGTTATTGAGAAAATACTAGTCTAGTATAAAGGATATAATAGCAGACCATTACAAAATACACAAAATGATCAAGCAATATCAGCATAACTTCACAAAGGGAAAATAACGCCTGACAAATTTACCAAATTTCTTTGAAGAGGTTACAACAGGATGGATGAAAGGGTAGCAGTGGATGTAAAATATTTGTATTGATAAGATATCACATGTTAATCTTAAGATAAGAGCTTATGGTGTTGGAAGTAGTCTATTAACATCAATAGAAGGTTGGCTTGACTAATAGAAGAGAAAGATTTGGAATAAGTGGGGCAAGTTCAGGATAGCAGTCTGTAACTAGCGGTGTACCTTCGGGAACAGTGCTGGGGCCACAATTATTTACAATCTGTGTTGATGACTTGGATGACAAAAGTAAAGGTACCGTAGCTTTGCCGATTACACCAAAATAAGTGAGACTATAAATAGTGAGGATGACACAATGAGACCACAGAAGGATATAGATTAAACAAGTGTTCAAAGACATTGTAGATGTAATATAGCATGAGAAAATGTGAGATAATGCACTTTTACAGGAAAAATTGAGAAGCTGAATAGTTTTTAAATTGAGGAAGATTGCAGAAAGCTACAGCACAGACATTTGGGAGTCCTTATACAATTAATTATAATAAAAGTTGGCATAAAGGTTCAGTAAGTGAAATATTATCCTTTATTTCAGAGGAAATAGGGTATAAAAATGGGTGTGCACTTGTAATGCCAAGGCATGCAATGCAACAGGCTAAGAGTTGGAAAATGGCTTTAGAATAGTTAGCTGAGATAAAAGGTACTGCAGATGCTGGAGAATCTGAGATAACAAGCATGGGGCTGGATGAACACAGCAGGTCAAGCAGCATCATAGGAGCAGGAAAACTTGACGGAAGGGTTTAGGCCCGAAACGTCAAGTTTTCCTGCTCCTATGATGCTGCTTGACCTGCTGTGTTCATCCAGCCCCATGCTTGTTATCTTAGAATAGTTAGCTGGCTGTTTTTGACTGGTAAGGACACGATGGGCCAAAGGGCATTTTTCCATGCTATAGGATTCTATGATTCTGTGACTCTAAATAGGGAAGTTTTGTTGGAATTCTACAAGGCACTAGTTAGGCCACACTTGGTATACTGTGCATGGTGTTGGTCGCCTAATCTAATATGCAGGCATAGGAGACAGTGAAGAGAAGATCACTAGATTGACCTTGAGTAGGGATGGACTTTCTTATGAGGAGACGTTGAGTACGTTGGGCCTATTCATAATCTCAGAGTAAAAGGTCTCCCATTTAAGGCAGAGAAGGAACATATTCTCACAGCAGGTAGCAAATCTGTGGATTTTTACAGCAAAATGCTGAAGAGTTTGGGTCATTAAATATATTAAAAGCTGACATAGACAGATTTTTAATCAGTAAAACAATCAAAGGTTATGGGGGAAAGGAAGGAGAGCAGAGTTGACAATTATTAGGCCAGCCATGACCTCTAATGACTGTGTGCTGTTTTATTTCTTCTTGCCAATTTGTTTGCAACACCCTTTCATTTAGTTAACAGTGCCATCATCTGGAACATCGGCTACATTACGCTACAATTTTTGTTTAATGTGTGAAGTAACAGTTTGCGTTTAAGAAAATTCTTATTTTATCTTTTAGAAATATTTTCTATTCAGTTTTTTTGGAATATTGTTCATCCTTTGTTGCTTCTTGATCCTCAGCTATGTTTCCCTTCATGACCTCTTTGTCATTTATACAGACAATACCAAACTACATGTCCATCACCTTTCCTAAATTGTACAGTGCTTTTGTACTGGCAGGCTGCTTTCCCTCTAACTTGACTTGTTAAGAAGATTGTAGAAATTGTATTTATTCACACATAATGATCTCCCAAACTACAGATTTTACATTCTTCCCTGGTCCTAGTTTCAGACTCTGCACCCTGATCAATAGAGGTGCTTACTGGGTATGATAGAAATTGAGCGTACATTGATAACAATTATCACCAACAAAAGACAATGAAAATGTAATGGATAATTACACAAACACTTGCGTCAATTACGATACCAAGCCCTGAAAAATTCAGAACATCACACATTTTGAAACAGAGGAGATCAGATAGTGGAGTATTTTTGTATTCTGAAGTATCTAAGATCCCTCTTTTTATTCTTTCCATTCACTTTAGCAGCTTGAGAAGCTGCATCTTTCAAAGTGTGACCTCAACCAATTGACTGGACTTCAGGTTCCATTCCTTAAGACTCTCCAATACTTCTCTACTTTCTACATCCATAATACATGGTATTTCGTGAGTTTGAAAATACCTGTGCTTTCCAGATGAATCATTGCCTAACTAGAATTTCTTTTCCTAACTGCAAATAACTAACAAAATCTCAGTGAAAAGCTAAATTTAATGTAAGTTATACAGACAGTGATCAGGATGCCCTTACATCCTGCTGGTGGAGCAGGCGAGGGTTTCCTTTTCAGAAGTATTCAGGGAATGCTAAGGTGTAGAGGCTCAAGGACTCCCTAAGAGCTGGAAATACAGGAGTTGTTGGGGAAATGGGATGTGGATGGGGACTAGTTGATGGGCAAGGGAACACTCCTGCTTGTGCTGGCTCACAAGGAGTTCAAAAACAGGCCAGCCCTTATAACATACATGGCCCTCTTTGTGGTTAAGCTGCTTCTCTTGTTACATTGTGGTTGCCAAGCATTAGGCATCATGGGAATGCCCCTATTGGGACCTTAGAAATGCACAGCACTTTGTCACGGCAGAACGTATCAAGTGATAAATTAGTTTATAGAAGGTTTTAATGCTGACCTTCTAAACCTCGTCACTGATGATAAATAGACATGAGTTAAACAACCAGGCAATCTATTGTGAAGACGTTTTTTGAGGGCTGGAAAGTGTTAGCCAGCACAGCAGGAGAATTCTTTACCTTTCTTCAAATCGTGCTGTAAATCATGTGCCTTTCCAGAGAGTTAGCTCTTGGTTGAGTGGGAGAGGATGACAGACTACCCATGGAACCACGAGAGCAAGCAGCGCACTTTGAATAAGTCCTGAAGAAGGGTTTAATGTTTTAGCAAAGATTTGTAGCTCAGGTTGCGATTGGAGTGGTTGGTTGGTTTGCCGAGCTGACTGGTTTTAATGCAACTGTTTCATTCCCCTTCTAGGTGACATTTTCAGTGTGCCTCGCCTCCATTGAAGCACTGTTGTTCTGTTCTTTTCTGAATTTATGTGGTCCGGTCTGTTATGGTGGGGTCTGTCATGTTGATGGTGTCTATTTCAACACATATGTTTATGCTACCAGTGGCTGTAAACCAGGCTTCCAGGAATTCTCGTGCTTGTTTTTGTTTTGTGTGTCTCAGTACTGTTACGTTGTCCCAGTTAAACCGATGCCCTTATTTATTGGAGTGAATAGAAGCGAGAGAGAGTTGGTGTTCGTGTATCCTGGTGGCGAGTTTTCTGCCCATCTGTCCTATGTATTGCTTCTCGCAGTTGCTGCATGGTATTTTGTATTTCACATTTGTCCTGCTCATGTTAAAACAGACCCTCATCTACATACCACTACAGAGCAAAACCAGAAACAGAACTACCCGCCATAACAGACCAGATCAAATAAATTCAAAACGGAACAGAACAGTGCTTCAGTGGATACTGGACAGCACTGAAGATGTCACCTAGAAGGGGACAAAATATTTGCGCGAAAATCACTCAGCTTGGCGAACCAATCAAAAATTCTGAAGAAGGGTCACTGGACCCGAAACATGAACTTGGCTTTCTCTCTACAGATGCTACTAGACCTGCTGAGGCTTTCCAGGAATTTCTGATTCCATTTCTGAATGCCAGTATCCACAGTATATTTTGGTTTTCTTTTTACATTGAATATTGTAAGTCTGTGATTTTCAGTTCGATAAGACCAGAATGCAGTCATGTGATATTCCCATAGACGTTGACGGCATATGAGACTCTAGAAATGATTAAAATCCCACAAAGTTTCATCATCTGAGGGATGACAGCAGAACTAATAACCACGTGTAGGGAGGGTGGAGTGGTCTGGTCTCAGAGGCTGCTCAGAGGCACGTCAAAATGTTACAACATAAGTAACCCTCAAATAAAAATAATCTTTAGGAACAAAGGAAGAAACAACAGGAGGATTAATAACAAGCATGGGGCTGGATGAACACAGCGGGTCAAGCAGCATCATAGGAGCAGGAAAACTTGACGTTTCGGGCCTGAACCCTTCATCAGAAATGGGGGAGGGGAAGAGGGTTCTGAAATAAATAGGGAGAGAGGGGGTGGTGGATAGAGGATGGATAGAGGAGAGGATAGGTGGAGAGGAGGCAGACAAGTCGAAGAGGCGGGGATGGAGCCAGTAGATTAATAATGTGACCCAAACACCAGTATTACTACAGTCCCCTCAAATCGCTTGTGGAATATTCTGTTTTGAGAATGACTTACAAATAGAAAACCATACAGTGAATGTGGACAAAGATGGTATTTCTGGCACAATTCTTTTTAAATAAAGTATGAAGGGGAAGAGTATAAGCACAAGATTAAAGGAAATGAACAAAATATCAAGGTTTAAATTACAGTGATGAGATCTAGAAATTAAATGATTTGAAGAGTTGAAAAGTGAATAGCCTATCTGAAAGTAAGATGTTTATTTTCCAAACAGCTGTGTGTATATTGGATGGGAGAGTCTTCACAGATAAGGGAGCCGTGTAGTATTGAAAATGAGAAGATCGAGCAGCATCTGTGGAGAGAAAGCAGAGTCAACGTTTCAGGTCCAATGATCTTTTTTCAGAACTGTCACCGAGATCTCACTGAGTTCTGAAGAAGGGTCACTCGACTCAAAACAATAACTCTGTTTCTCTCTCCACAAATACTACCAAGCCTGCTGAGTTTCTCCAGCAATTTCTTTTTTGATTTTTGATTTTCAGCATCCGTAGTCCTTCATTTTATTTGACCTGTGTTCGAGTGTTGGCCGTATTTCAGTTGTGAACAATTTATGGTCTTGAGGGGAAAAATGTGATTATAACAGACAGAGAAAGCTGAATTTCTTCTGAGGCAGAAGAAAATATTGATGCTCCACTTCAGGTTAGAAGAGCCAGTGAGAATAAAGGGACAAGTGGAATTCTAATCAGGCAGGAAGAGAGTTTGGTTGTGAGTTAGAATTCGATCATGTTCACTATTTAAAGACACACTGACATTGATTGCTGACAGCCACCACAGAGATCCACGTGTAGTGGATCTTATTCAAAAGTCTGCATTTTGTCCCTTCCAATTAAAATGTCTAACTTTAAACCACAAACAAAATAATTCATTTCAGGCCTTTTTTGTTCCCCCTAAAGTAAAAGACAATGAGATCACTATTGAAAAATAAATCTCCCAGTTTAGACAGCTGGTTAAGTAGAGTCATAGAGATATACAGCACAGAAAGAGAGCCTTCGGTCTAAGTCATCCATGGTCCTGTGTAATGAGACATGGAGAATTAATGATCTCACAATTAGGGATCCTCTTGGAAGGAGCAATCACAGTATGGTTGAATTTAGAATGGAAAGTGAGAAAATAAAATCCAATACCAGGCTCCTGTGCTTAAACAATGGAGACTACAATAGGATGAGGGAGGAGTTGGCTAAAGTAGATTGGAAGCAAAGACTCTATGGTGGGACAGTTGATGAACTGTAGAGGATTTTCAAAACAATTTTTCAAAGTGCTTGGCAAAAGTATATACCAGTGAAAAGGAAGGAGTGTAGGAAAAGTGGTAATCAGCCATGGATGTCTAAGGAAATAAGGGAGGCTATCAAATCGAATGATAAGGCAAACTAAGTGGCAAAGACCAGTGGGAAACAAGAAGATTAGGAAAACTTTAAAGGCCAACAGAAAGCCACAAAAAGGCTATTAAAAGTAAGTAGATGATGCGACTAAACTAGCTCAGAGTATAAAGACAGATAACAACTTTTCCTATAAATAAATTAAATGAAAAAGATCGGCCAAGGTAAGCTTTGGTCCTTTAGAGGATGAGAAGGGGGATTTAATAACAGGAAATAAGGAAATAGCTGAGGCACTGAACAGGTATTTTTGTCAGTCTTCACAATGGAGGACATGAATAACTTGCCAGTAATTTATGTCAAAGAGACTAATGTATGTGAGGACCTAGACATCATCGTTATCACAAAAGAGGTAGGATTGGGCAAGCTAATGGAGCTAAAGGTAGATAAGTCTCCTGGCCCTGAGGGAATGCATCCCAGGATTCTAAAAGAGATGGCAGGACTAATAGAAAATGCACTCGTGGTAATTTTCCAAAATTCACTGGAGTCTGGGGCAGTTCCAGCAGATTGGAAAATAGCCAACGTGACGCCACTGTTCAAAAAAGGAGGTAGACAAATGATGGGGAATTATAGTCCAGTTAACTTAACTTCTGTAGTGGGGAAAATGCTTGAATCTGTCATCAAGGAAGAAATAGTAAGATATTGGGTGGACGCAGCATGAGTTCATGAAAGGCAGGTCGTGCTTGACTAATTTGCTGGAATTCTATGAAGACATTACGAGTACAGTGGACCCAATAGATGTGGTGTATCTGGATTTCCAAAAGGCATTTGACAAGGTGCCACACAAAAGGCTGCTGCATATTTAAATGTGCACAGCATGACAGGCAATGTATTGGCATGGATTGGGGATTGGTTAACTGACAGAAAGCAAAGACTGGGGATAAATGAGAGCTTTTCTGGTTGGTGAACAGTAACTAGTGGTGTGCCTCAGCTATCAGTGCTGGGACAGCAATTGTTTGCAATCTACGGAGATGATTTGGAGTTGGGGACCATGCGTAGTGTGTCAAAGTTTACGGATGACAGTAAGATGAGAGGCAGAGCAATGTGTGCAGGGGAGTCTGAAAGTTTCTAGAGGGCTATAGATAGTTTAAGTGAGTGGGCGAAGGTCTGGCAGATGGAATTCAATGTTGATAAATGTGAAGTCGTCCATTTTGGTAGAAATAACAATAAAAGGGACAATTACTTGAACGGTAAAAAATTGCAGCGTGCTGCTGTGCAGAGGAACCTGGGTGTCCTTGTGCATGAATCAGAGAAGATTGGTTTGCCCGTGCAACAGGTAATTAAGAAGGCAAATGGAATATTGTCCTTCATTGATAGAGGGACTGAGTTTAAAAACAGGGAGGTTTTTGCAGTGGTGCTGATGAGGCCACACCTGGAGTACTGAGTGCAATTTTGGACTCCTTACTTGAGAAAGGATGTACTGGCACTGGTGGGGGTGCAGAAGAGGTTCACTAGGTTGATTCCAAAGTTAAGAGGGTTGACTTATCAGGAGAGGCTGAATAGACTGGGTTTGTATTTATTGGAATTTAGAAGAATGAGGGGCATCTTATAGAAACATATAAAATTATGAAGGGAATAGATAAGATAGAAACAGGGAGGATGTTTCCCGAAATGAGAAAGCATAGAAACTAGAAACAAGAAACTAGAACAAGAAGGCATAGCCTCAAAATTAGAGGGATCAGATTTAGGACTGAATTGAGGAGGAATTTCTTCACCCAAAGAGTCGTAAATCTGTGGAATTCCCTGTCCACTGAAGTAGTTGAGGCTTCCTCATTGAATGTTTTTAAAGCTAAGAAAGATTTTTTGTTTAAACAGTAAAGGAATTAAGGGTTATGGTGAGAGGGTAGGTAAGTAGAACTGAGACCATGAAAAGATCAGCCATGATCTTAATAAATGGCGGGGCAGGCTCGAAGGGCCAGATGGCCTATTCCTGTTCCTGGTTCTTATGTTCCCAGCCCACTGGCCCATATAAACTTTACTGAATGTATAAAAAATGATCCATAACTCTTCAAGTTGATTAACGATATTCCTACCCATATTTTTGATAGACTGAAACTGCGGAGTTATAATTATGTAATTAAGTAAGAATAGATTTATTCACCCATACTGCTTCAAGTCTTGCAGTAACAAAGAGTTTAAATGCCAGTTCTGGTGATATTTTAATACTTGATTAATCTTTTTCTTCCAGGTCAGCTGTGTGTTGGAATCTTTTGGCCACGCAAAAACAACACTGAATGAAAATTCCAGTCGATATATAAAATACCTCGGATTGCAGTTCAGTGAAAACAACAGGACTTTAATTGGAGGTAAGGCTTTTTGTAGAATCATTTACCTTTCAGGATTTCACAAAATTGTACTCCTGGAGTAGAACTTATAGAAATGAAAACTAGAAATGTGAAGACATGTTACTCACTAATTCCAGAGTACTCATAACATACGGGTTGGAATGGTTCTTGAACCCTGGTTGCATTGACTATCGAAAATCATGTTGGTTTGTGGATTTGAATTAATCCACAGATGTCTGAACCTATTATACAGTGCTGATTTCCAATTCCTACTAACACAAACTTTCTCAAAGAATGAGATTATCAGTGACTTGTTAAAAACTTTTTATGGCCTGGCTTTGGTTTCGCTGGTCTAACTCTGTTGCTGAAAACATTTATAACAGGAAACTACACTATCAAAACTCTGTCCTCTCCTTTTATTCATTTCTCATCTCTCCTCCTCAGTCCATTCACATTCTCTTCTCTCTGTGTGTTCTCTGTCCTCTCCCACCTCCCCTTTTCACTGTGCCCTTCACAATGGACAACAAACTCACTTCAAAACCACTGGGCATTCAATGTTTCTTTTCCAGGCTATTGGTGGTAATAGCTAGGCTGTCTGGATTTCCAGCTACTTTCAACTATAACTAATACACCAACTGTTAGTTACAGCTCTGCTTTCTGTAGAGTTTCTATAACACTTTCCTGCCTTCATGTTCGTTTTGCCTTTTGACCAACCAAAGGAGAAGTACAATGACCTTGACAGGACATCTGGGAACTTTAGAAACTATGAGTTGAATCTTGTAAGAGTCTGAATAACATGGGCTATCGTGAGATTTACAGCCAAATTGGACGAGAAGCACATCTCCATGGTAGGATCAACTCACTTTTCATCAATGGTATGGCGAGTTTCTCAGTAGGCAGTGGCAAGTTGCCAATGAAGAGAAATTGTTGCTTGTTTAATGTCTTGTTGTTGGTCCAACGCACCTTTAATAATATTCAGCTTCCTGTCTTAATGAGCAAGCTAGACATTGAGGAGACATGGATACCAGAGCGGGTTAGTAATGGATTCAGTTTGCCATTTGCTCCAAATGACCTTCATGTTGTCTACTGCCAAACTAAATCTCAGGGAATGATCCATCGGCGCGAGTCACATGCACCCCTTGTTCACGGACAAAAGCATCCAGCTTCTGCCAGTGCCTTTACATCATCATGGCACCTCTCCAGTACACTGGCAGGTAGTGCATGAAGAACAGAATTGCAGTCCTAATGTAGCCACTGACTCAGAACGTTAATTCTACTTTCTTCCCACAGATGCTGTCAGACCTGCTGAGGTTCGCCAGAAATTTCAGTTTTGTTTCAGATCTCCAGCATTCGCAGTTCTCTTTGTTTTATTTTGTAATAGTGTTGCATTGCAGGGAGTAACTGCAACTGCCACTGAAAGGCTGCTAAAGGGATTCTTTGTGTGCAGGGACAGGCAGCCACCTCACTGATTGGACTGGGCAGCATTGGAAGGCTGCTCGCTTGCGCACATAGTTAGTACCTACCTGTATTCTCACAGCATCCATGCCTAAGCTTGCTTTGCCATTCCCAACCTGTTAGTGCTTTGGCACTTCAGCAAGATCTAAAGGCTCTCAGTCCTGCATTTTTGAGGAGCTCTTTTATGCAGACACACAGACAGTTTGCTTGTCAGTAAGGATCTGTCAGCAGGGGGGACCTTGATGATTGGCACATCAAGACATGCATCTAAGACCTCCGACGTGTGCCAGCTGCTCATGCAGCACACTGCACATTCATTCAACCAAAAGGTGATGTTGGAAACTGGCAGGGGTTAGTCCTCAGTCCAGACAAGAGGGAGCCACTGTTGGTCAAGGGATCCCTTTACTGTCAGTCATGGATACAGTCCACGTACAGTTCGGGGCCTTTCCATAGTCAGTCATCTGCTCAGGATTGACATGGTCAGCAACTATGTCTGACTACAGTGAGAGCAGTGGACAGTGGTTAGTTGGTAGGGCCAGTGCCAACAGTCAGGGGAATTTGTATACCATATATGTTGGAGCTACAAACTCAACGGTCAGGGGTCTGGTCAGTTCTTGTCAATAGAAATCTGTGCAGAAGGCAAAATGCATGCACAGCAATCTAATTAGACTAATAGAACATTAGCCTTTATTTGAAGCGGATTTGAATACAAGACTAGTGAAGTCTTCAATTGCATAGGAGCTTGATGAGACTGCATCTGTTTGCAAGTTTGATCTCCTTTTCTCAGGAAATACATCATTGCCATGGAGGTAGACTTGCTCCTGGCATAGTGGGACTATCCTATGAGAAGAGATTTGGTAAATTGGACCGTTAATAGGGTTCCAATGGGAGGTCAGAGCTGAGAAATGGACTAATTTTTTTTCTTATGTTATCATGGAAGGACTATTATTCTGAATTTTTTACTTCTTCATTTTTCTAATTTATTAATATGATTTTGTACATTGAAGGTCAGTAATACTGGACTTTTTATTTATTTATTTTTAAACTCTTTTTTCCAAGAATTTGTACTCAAAAATCTGTACCTCGATATCTTGATACGTAAGATGGTGCTATAAGTTGCAACTTGTAAACTTTTCACTGTACTCATGTGAGTACATGTGTCAATAAAGCTAATCCAGTTCAATTATTCCCTAGAATTTTGAAGAATGTGAGGTGATCTCAATGAAATGTATGTAGGTGGAAACACAGGGTAGATATTTCCCCTGGTTGTGGAATCTAGAAGCAAGGTCACAATTGATTTTAATTATGGTATAGTTCTGAAAACCATGTCTTCGATAAAGTAACCGTTAACTTCCTACACTTTGTAAAAGTTTGATGTGTTAAATCACATTAGCTATATTCGAATTTGCAGGTGCACCTAGGAATTTCCTTACATGCCTGTATCAACTCTCTCCTGGGCTCAAGTTTACCTTTCAAATGGAGTAGTCAAGCCAGCTCCCTCTCCTCCTGTTGGCTGATAAACCTGTCAATGGATTTTTTTAACCACTACTCACTACAAGCCTACGTTCAGTGATTGTTATAGGCAATGGGTTCCTTCACTCACTTCCACTGCAGGATCAGATTTATTAGTAATCGTATGAATGTGATCACAGCCTTCTGCTCACTGCGTAAGCTGATGCCAAAATAGGGCCCCTCAAATCATTAGGGACGTGAACTGATGGAAAGGCTCAAGATTGCCACTTCTGACCCTGAGGGAGAAGTTGTCTTAAAAGTTGGAGCAACAGATAACAGTTTCTTTGCAGTAAACACATGAGCCATATTTTCCACAAATAAGATGCTGCCATTAGGCAAAAAAAAGCCCACAGTTGCTCTGACCGAGCTCTGGTCTCTTGCAGCATGATATGCTGTGGGTAGCAGACTGCAGTACAACTGAATTGCTCAGCTTGAGCCCAGCCTGTGACTGCCATGTATGTATGTAGACTCCAGGTGCTGTAATAAATGTTCATTGAAAACTTCAGTAATAAGTAACCTATGTCTTGCCATTGTGTTACTGGAGCTAGCATAGGTATCACAGCATTGCAGATCTACGGTAAATCATATCACATCGTATCTTGGGTGGATTGGGTAATCTGGGCCTGTATTCTCTAGAGTTTTGGAGAAAGAGAGGTGATCTCAGTGAAATTGGTAACAGTGGAAACACAGGGTAGATATTCCCCCTGGTTGGGAATATGTCAACACATTTTACCTTTTCTCACTGAGGAAAGGGTAATGGAAACAGTCAATTTCGGTTCCATCGCCATGGCAATGTTCCTACTGCATCTCCGTGACAACCACAGCACCTCTTCGCATGCTGTTTGAATTTTTTTTTCTTTCTAAAGACTTTTTTTTCCATTTCAGACTTGATAAGTGAAAGATGAAAAGCTTTGATTTTGTGTCTTTTTTAACATTATACAATGTCATGCATTTTCCTGTTTCCCACGGGATTACAACTAAAATTTAAAATCCCTGCGTTGTGCTTGGGAATGACAGCAAACCAGTAGTGAAGTGCACCACCAGCTGACAGTACAACAGGTATGGACAGGCTATGATAGAGTCCTTTAGTAAAGCAGAACCTGAATCCTGCTGAAAAAAAGAAATTTTTGTCGAGGCTTTTTATCTCGCACTCATCAGAAAATCTTGCAAGAATACTAATTTCTGTGGAAAGTTGCACGTTGGTAATACATAGTGCCCTGCTCTTTGCAGCATAAAAAGAAACATGTACAAACTCTGTGCCTGTTCCAATTCAACAAAACAGGCACCAGCCACAATGTGGTTCATTTCTAAAGGCAATGTCTTAACTAATCAAAGTTGATATGCCTGGTTTAAAATTTAATTCTAAAAGGTGATAATATTGTCACTAAATACCATTTCCATTAACATAACTCATGTTGAGAGTGCAAAAGTGGAACAAGGGTTTTCTTCAAACTTTAATTTCTTGGAGATATTTCATGTGCATTTGTTTCAGTTTATTGATTTTACATCATCGTTATTTACGGAACTAGCTTAATTAACTTGTGGAACCAACTTTTCGTCAAACAGCTAAATACGCTGGATGAATACATGGATGATTATTGGGAGGATGGGTATATAGGGGAGAGAGATACTATATTGTGGCAGAAACAATTATGTGTTCTTACATTCATGCTTTGGTGTTAGTTCCTACTGGTGCCCAGTGTTGTCCCATCTCTGTGGTACATTGCTGAACTTGCTCATCTTCTGTGTAACGTAAAGGACCTTGTCTGTGATCACTCTCAACAGGCCACAAAGTTCAGCAAAGTTGCTGAGTTCAGATTCCACTGTATAAAAGCAGAGTGTTACACATGATCTTCACCACATGAAACTGAGCCACATCCAGCAAAATTCATGTGCACTGTTCACTTTAATTGCAAGCCAATTTCAAGACAGAATAACACTTAGACCAATGACTATTATTGGCTTGCAAAGTGGGGATGAACAACAGGGCAGCCTCTCATCCAAGTCGCAAAAGTAAACCACTCTCAACTCATTGCCTCTCATTGGATAACTCATGTGCTGACTAAAACCTGAAGAGCTACCTAACTTCAGCCTTGTCCCCGTGACTACTGCTTTTTCCCTAATGGTTAAGAAGACAAGGAGTGTGTAGGTACTTGAAAATGGGATCAACTGAAAATGTGAAACATACAATCAGATGGAAAACCGAGCATTTATTCAGCAACCAAAAAGGTGAAGTACTGCAACATTAACAATGTCTAAAAGCACTTTGCATTAAACAGCAGAGGCGTGCCACATAACCAAAAGAATGTTAAACAATTAAATAAAATCCAAACCCCTGCTCCTAACCTCCAAGCGAGATTATGATAGCTTCTCTCTGACTTCCCCATCTCAGTCCTACATTGTTCTGTCACTCTGTCCAATACATCGCTCCAAATCCATGTCTTGATCTCATCCTCATCTTCATCCCCAGACAGCAGTAGATCCAGATTTCTTCAACACCCAGAATATCCCACCTTTGTTGTCTCTAGTTGCAAAAGGCAAAGCTTACCACAATGATGTGGGACCCTGTATCTAGGCTGTCCTGTAAGACCTGGCCAGAGCAATCAAAGCATCTTAGGGAGTTCGGTGGCCTTCCATTCTGACTCAAGTGAAAGTATGAATAGTATTGTATCTTCATTCTGCAGTTAGTCTGAGGGTTTCATAAAAGTGTTGTGAGGCCTCCCTGTATGCACTGAGGCCTTTGAAAGGGGAATCTGTGAGTTCTCCAGTACTGTATGGCTTCCTCACAGCAGTTTCCAGGATATTGAGCATT
>JAHRHZ010000009.1:10688469-10710950 GCA_024137785.1 Ginglymostoma cirratum
CATAGGAGCAGGAAAGCTTGACGTTTCGGGCCTTTTCTGATGAAGGGTCTAGGCCCGAAACGTCAAGTTTTCCTGCTCCTATGATGCTGCTTGACCTGCTGTGTTCATCCGGCCCCATGCCTTGTTATCATGAATTTTCTGTTGACAAGTTTTGAAATTAGTCATTAAGATTGAGAAACGCCACCAGTAATAATAAAATTCACTATTAAAACAACTGGTTACTCAGTAAATTATCGCACTATGTTTAAAATATTCCTGATTGATGATACAGTGTTTAAAACTGATCATTAAATGTCACATTACAATTTACCAGGAAAGTAGGTTCACAGATGATTGAAACAACCCTCTGCATTTCTTTTCTCTCTGTTTCAGGAAGTTGACAACCTGTTTCTGATTCTGTCTGCGATTTTGCTTCTTGGGGATATCCAGTTTTTGGCTGTGACAGATACTGAGATAGCTTATGTGTCAGATGTGCAATTGGTGGAACAAGGTTGGTGTGCTTGAGAACAAACCGTTTGTTGCCTCTTACCTGTCTGTAAAAGTGCCTGGATGAGTGAAATACTGAAATTCATCAGCAGATGGAGCTAGCACATCACTAAACACTGCACCATGACAATGTCTCTTTTTTCACTGGAGTAGAAACTTCTCGTATTTTCCATCCCATCTGATTTTGGTCTAACCCAGTAGCAACCTCTGCCAATTTTTGTAAGAATTATGACCTGTACATAAGTAAATTGCATATTTTCATGGGAATACATTGTATAGTTATATTGATATTTGTGAGTAATAATGTAGGACTTACTCCATGAATATCACTGTGCTCACTGAATGGGAACTTTCATGGAAACCAGAAGAACTGTGGACGCTGTAAATCAGAAACAAAAACAGAAATGGCTGGAAGAGCTCAGCAGGTCTGGCAGCTTCAGTGGAGAGAAATCAGCGTTAACGTTTCGGGTCAAGTGACCCTTCCTCAGCATAGGGTTCCTCAGAACACTCAACCTGAAACGTTAACTCTGATTTCTGTCCACAGATGCTGCCAGACCTGCTGAGCTTTTCCAGCAATTTCTGTGTTTGCCCCATAGAAACCGGCTGATTTACCTCTAATATTTTATTTTGACGTTGTTTCAAGACCTCGAGGACACTGTTGGTGCTAGATGTTGTAATTCAGTGCAGAGTATAATTTGGAAATTGAGACACACAAGCCCAGCATTTTGGATTCCTGATAGAGATAGCTAGAACTGCCGATGCTGGAGTCAGAACCAATAAGTGTGAAGCTGGAAGAGCTCAGCAGGTCTGGCAGCTTCAGAGGGGCAGGAGAGTCAATGTTTCAGGCCTGGAACCTTCATCAGGACTCTAGACTCACCTTCATTCCCCTGCGTCCACACATCAATGAATTCCATTCACAGCTGGATGTTGAACTCTTTTTCCTCCACCTCCGCGCCTATTCCTTTAACCATGAGTCTAACCCACCCTCTGCCAAGCCCTTCAACTGCCTCCAACAAACCTCATCCTCCCGGACACCACCCCACAGCCTCCTACCCTCCCTCGACCTCTTCATCTCCAACTGCCGTCGCGACATCGATCGCCTCAATTCTCCATCCCTCTCACCCACTCCAACCTCTTCCCCACGGAACGCTCTCTGCTCCCTGTGCTCCAACCCTAACCCTCATAGGGGGGTGGGGGGGGTGCCAACTCTCTAACACCTCCTCCTATTGCCCCCTCGATTATGAACCCATCCCTGATCACCAGACCAATCGTGATGAAGGGTCCAGGCCCGAAATGTTGACTTTCCTGCCCCTCTGACACTGCCTGACCTGCTGTGTTCCTCCAGCTCCGCACTGTGTTGCCTGATCATACTCCTGCTGCTCAAAGCTTTGGACCTGGAATCCTAATTTTCAAACCTAACCATAACCCTTTCATGAAGCTCTCTATGGAAATTATAAGAGAAAAAAATGCTTGCAGCACTTTTGCTTTGTTGTAGTCGAGAAAAGCACTACATCACATCCTCACTGTGAGTTAAAAAAAAACATAATTTGCTGTTTGTTTTATGAAGTTGGCCAATACGTTTAATGTTGGAGAATGCAGTTAGTAATTGGGTTACAGAAATTTGAATTTTGCGTTTTGTGAGTTATGACTGATGGGTTTCTGCCAGACTGTATAATGCTACATGACTTACTCAGCTCTGCACCAGGAGAACTGGATTTTGCACAGGGTTTTCGACAGGTTCAAAAGTGAAGTGTGGGAAGTGTCCATGAAATGCAGGGGGTGCCCTTCTCCACTTCTTATCCACTTGGCCCCAAAGCACTGGGGGTGATGCTAAGCCCTTAATTGGCCTTATCCCACTGCCATTGGAGTGATGAAACAATATTACAGGCTGTTGGGATGTAATGTACCATGCAAGGTTGGAGGTTTTGAGGCAGAAAAGGTCCAGGCCAAGTAGCCACAAGGCCTGACACACCCCTCCCTCCTACCCTTGCTAACTTGGCACTCAGCAAGATCCTATGCACTTATCCAAATCCTGATCCAACGCTGCACGTCTGCCCACTGGCAGCTCTTTGAGGTGAGGCTTCATGATCCAGAAGAGTGCAAGATGCCCTGGATGGGTTCCCCTCTTGCGGACAGGTTCCCCATCCCTGTCATTTTAGCCCAGGGGAGGGGACTGGGTTTGGATGCTAAACCTGGCAACCGATACGGTTTAGCACAGGATATTTGATGAGACATGTCTTTTAACAAACAGAATGCTTCAATGCTTATAGCAAAAAGGCGCTGCAAGATTATGAATTCCACAGCCAGATGCAGTTTAAGGATCTCCCTCCCCAGCATCAGCAAAGTTACTGAACTAGCCACTGCCAAACACTAACTGGCTGATACTTTCCCCCTAAGCTAACAACTAAATCCAATTCTTAACATATTCACGGTAACGAGTGAAAGGTTGGGTCATAGTCATTGAAATTAATTGCAGGAAAGCATTAAAAAAAAAAGACCTTCATCTCATCACTCTGTTGATTTTGAAGCTGGCTGCACTGAACATAGGGACCAGAGTAGGGTATTTACCCTCAAGCCTGTTCTGTCATTCACTGAGATTGTAGCTGATCTCTACTGTGATTGCATTTAACTATCTCTAATTCATATCTCTCCATTTTGTAACTTAACAACTAATTCACCCTACACTTCAATCATTCACTTTGCACAGGTCTTCTGAGAGAGAGAATTCCAACTTTCCATCCTAAGGGATTATGGGCACTGCTGTAATTGGTTACTCTACTCCAATCTTTCATGGTGCATTACATCCCAACACCTTGCATTACTGTGTCATAGCTTCAACGGAAAATGCATGAGATTTTGCATGTAGTTTTTAATTTTGTTAAACTGCCTCCACGATGAAATGATCATAACTGAGCTGGTAAATTTCATTTAAAATATGCTATTTTTCAGTGGCTGGCATTCTTCAAGTGTCACCTGATGACCTCAGTTCAGCCTTAACATCTGATGTTCAGTGTTTTAAAGGTAAGTTTCATATTATGCAGGACATTTTAAAAATTATTTTGTTATGTTTTATAAACTTAAATATTAACAGCCTAACTTATTATTTCTTTACTTTCTACTATAGGGGATATGATTTTGAAGAGACACACGGTGGATGTTGCAAATTTTTATCGGGACCTTCTGGCAAAGTCCCTTTATAGTCGTCTTTTTAGCTTCCTGGTGAACAGTGTAAATAATTACCTACAGAGTCAGGATGATGGGGAAGGGTAAGTGTCATTGCTCATGTTTGATACTTCCGAGTTCATTCCTGAACTCTTTGAAACCAAAATTGCTAGTTATTTTTTCCATCTCAATTAACAAAGAATTTTGGAAAAGAAACTGATCTCTGACAGCTTCATCTGCGGTGAACTTCAGACTATGCTGTCATAATCCCGTCTCCTTATCTCTCAAATACAACTAGATTTAGGATTCAGTAAAACAAGGTGTGGAGCTGGATGAACACAGCAGGCCAAGCAGCATCAGAGGAGCAGGAAGACCCTTCTTCAGAAAATTACTATCTCAATCCTACTATCTCAATAGATATAGGATTCAGCTAGGTATAGTTAAAATGCTACTTCAGGGATAATGTGGTACTATGATTATGTCCGCACCTTTGGGCCAGGAGGACTGAGTCCAAGACTCAACTGCTCCAAAGATGCTTAATTACAGCTCTGAACAGTTTGGTTAGAAAATGCCTACAATGCTACGTCAGTCCTAGAGGTCATCATTGCAAGTATAGTATTAATTTGTCAATAATGTTACTTATCTATAACAAACATTTATGGTTATTTTTCTTGATAATTATCTGTGAATGAGACTGACATGGCCATATTTTGTCCCAATTATTGATGTCTATGAAATTGGAACCTCTATGTTATGGGGATGAAGTCACACATACACATAAAGTGAGTAGTGATAGCAGATCTTCTTCCCTGTAGGACATTAATGAACTATGTCAGTAGTTAAAACACTTCAGCAGTATTCAAGAGTGTATCTGCTTGGAGGGCTCTGTTGTATTTAATTGCATACATTATATTTGAGTTGGGTTTCTGCATATCCAATTTATCTCAGAGTATTGGATGGATTACTCCAGTTTTAAATCCAAATATTTATTTAGAGAACTTAGAACATTATCGAAGTTTCACATGCAAGTGTCTTTGCTTGTTCCTATCAGAATATTGTATGTGTGTTTGTGTGTTTGTGGAGTCAAATACAAGGAACTTTCACCCCACACACAAGTTAAAGCAATCAAGCGATGTAAAAAGAATCAGTCACCGGGCGAGCAAAACAAGCACAGGTTAAAACCAAACCATTAAATGTTGTAACAATCAAATTAGAGTGCCATTTAAGCAGTGCTAATTCTTTTGGAATAAATTTGCCATCTGTCATAATGGTTAGGTTATAATAATCTCTAATCTACAGTTTGTGAATTAAAGCACAGAAATCAGATTAAAGCCAGTTATTTTGTTAATTACAATTTAGTCAATGTTTGGCCTTATAATTCTTTCTATGTTACCTCCTTGGTTAAATTTATAGAATGTAAATGCTTGAATAAAAACAATAACAACTGTAACTTCTTTTTAAAAATGCTTACCTACAAAAGCAATGGATAAGTTCTTTCAAACTTTAGTGCAAGTTTTCATAGTTAAGATTAAGACATATACAATTGAAGAGTTTAAATTTGCTTATTGTTTTCTTCTTTACCAGATATCTTGGGCATGGTGAGGACATTGGGAGGAGGGGTAAAAGGGAAAAATAAGGTTTTGGGAGGAAAGAGGAGGGAAGTCAAGTGTTACCAAGTGTTATCATGTCCTTCCAGTCCCTCATTGTATTTTTCTCTTTTATTTGGATTGTATTAAAATTTCCTCCAGTAGTCACTAGCTGCTGTTTTATGAATGTATGATTTGAACCAATCGGTCTTTGTAACATTTGTATATTCAAAAATGTATGGTTTTAAATGTGACAGACAAAATATATTCTAAAGGTAGTTTTTAATAATCCACTATGATAGATGTGAACAGCCTGAATATTTTGTTATTTTGAGAGTATTCTCAGTCACATTTTGTGTAAACATAACCCTTATTAATTTATACAGATGGTTGAGATGAAATCCTACCATGGATATTGGCACATTAATGTGTAAATGTATTTGAGTGACACTCTTGACATTGTTGTGCAACAGGATCTAATTGTATAAAATTTAGCCTATTGAAATCAATGGAAAAGAAATTTTGGGTGATGTATGAGTATCCAATGGACTATTCCCAGCTCCATGTAACAGGCTGCAATGAATTTCTCTACCGATATTGTTAACATAGTGGACAAAGGATTTCATTTGATTTGGTAACACAGTCCATGTTGTATGGTACAAATTACTTGTGCCTCATTATACAATTTAACAAAACCCAGAAGCTTTGATTAGAATTTGATCTTGATTTTTTTGAAATATGTCGTGTCTTGTATAAATTGAGTCTGTTCAGATAACGAAGGAAAATTTCTTTTAAGCACAAATAAGCATGCCATATAAATCTGAGTCCATGTTTGCAAATTCTTTGTTTGGCTCGATTAGGCTTCATTTCTGTCTGAATTTTAGGACAGATTAAACTTGCTGATTCATGAAATGCACAAGCTCATTACAGTCAAGTCAAATATCTTTAAGTATTAATTAAAGCTTTTGTTAGCAATATTTCCCATCAGTTCCCTGGTGACATGCCACATGCCTTCATCCTGAGCCAGCCTCCTGCTGTCACCATCCATATACTTCCAAGAAAAACCAGAAGCTGGCGGTTGGGTGATGAATACTCTCTCAATACTGATAGTGTGACCACTCTGCCACTAACATTAGGCTATAGCCATTAATTCCAGGCATCCAAAGACCACCTCTGTCTCTGCCTCAAGTGCATTCAATGATTGAGCATCCACCGCTGTCTGGGGTAGAAAATGACAGAGATTTGCAAGCCTCTAAGTGAAGAATTCTCCTTTTTACACTCTTAAATTGATTAGCTCCTTATTATGAAACTGTGCTCCATTGTTTTAGATGCTCCAGCAAAAGACAAAACCTCTCAGCATCTAGCCTGTCAAGGCCATCTAAATTATGCAGGCCTCCATGATACCACCTGTCATTCTCCTAAATTCTAGAGAGGAGAGTTCCAATCTATTCAACTTTTTACAGAATCATAATTTTGTGTAGAACAGTAGCAGGAGTAGGCCATTTCACTTCTGAAGCCTAATTGACCATTTGATAAGATTATGGCTGATCTGATTGTGGTGTTAATTCCCTTGTCAATCCAAAAATCTGTACGATTCAGCCTTGAATATGTTCTGCTTTCATGGGTTTTTGGGGAAGTGAATTCCACAATCCAGTAACTCTTTAGGAGAAGAAATTCCTCCTCTATCGTAAATGGGAGATCTCGTATTGTCAAACTATTGTCTTTAGTTCTTGATCCCTCCATAATGGGCAACCATCCGCCCTGTCAAGTCCCAAAGCAATCTCTCATGTTTTAATAAGATAACCTTTCATTTCTTCCTATCAATTTAAGCTTAACCTGTTCAAACCTTCCACTTCATCCCTGAAATCGGCCAAACATACCTTCTCTGAAAACTTTTGAAGAATTACATAAATTGTTAACTAAGGAGAACAAAACTATAAATAGTATTTCTCATTTAAGGGCCTATACATCTGTAGCAACCCTTTCATACTCACACACTTCGTTCATCTTGCAACAAAGAACAATATTCTATTTGTCACCCCAACCTCTTACTGTACCTATGTGTTCATTTTCTGTGAACAAGGTTCATATCAGACTCAAAGTGTTAAATCTGTTTCCCTCTCCACATGTGTTTGCAGACCTGATAGTTTTCTCCAGCACTAATGTCTTTTGTCTTTTTTTTGCCCAGTCTGATTGAATAAATATTATTTTATAAAATCGCCATCCAGTTCAGCCACTTTCCTCATGACATACGTTAGGCTATCTGGCCTATAGTTTTGTTTCACCCTCTTTTCATGAAAGAAGATGCTGTACTTACAGTTTTCCAAAATTATTGTAGGACAGCACTGTCATCTTGGGAATCAGTCGATGACCCTGTGCTGTACTACCTCCAATACAATATATCCTTCCTCAGATAGGGTCGTCAAAATTATACATTCTATTCCAAGTGTACTTGCATCAAAACTATGTAGGACTGTAACAAGACTCAGAGCCATAGCCTCAACCACTTTCTCTGGCAGCCCATTCCATATACGTACCGCTCTCTGAATGAAAGAATTGCCCCACAGGTCCTTCTTAAATCTTTCCCCTCTTACCTTTAACTTATGCCATCTAGTTTTCAATTCCCCATCCCTGGGAAAAATACTATATGCATTCCTTACTCTTGTACTTCAGTCCACTTGCAATAAAGCCCTACTTGATGTTAATCTTCCCAATTGCTTTCTGTACCTGTATGTTGGAGTGGTGAGGTTATTTGAGACCTCTGAAGTGGTTTTCCTTGCCCGTTTGCCAGTTATGCCAGAATGGTGGCAAAACCAGCTTCTTTTCAGTGCTGATGATGGATGACTTGGAGTTTTTGAGGGTCAGCAGCTGCTTACAGGGGGAAGATCCTTTCATAAGAGAACTTGTGTTTCTTCAAAGCACTCATGGGGAAGGTGACAGGGAATCACATTAAGTATTCTTTTCTCTTGTCATTGTTGCTGATTGAAATTGAAAATGGGAGGCTTTTACGAGCAACTGATGAATTACAAGACTGTAAGGTGAGGAGATACAAGCCAACAATGTGCCCTTTGACAGATTTCCACTGTTAAACCAGTGAGCTACCTCTTTATGTTTCTTGTTTGAGGACACTCAAGTTGAAGCACCACCATTTAATAAATAATCTGCTTTTCTACTTTTCCTGGAAAATGATGAAGACTGAATAATGGTGTAAATAACACCTTATTTGCATAGACCTGACTTCCCCATGTTATTCCAAACAATGTAAAATTTGGACAGCTGTTATTCAGGCAAGATGACTTCCATGCCCAGTTGTCTGAAATGTCATATGTACATGATACAAATTCTACCACATTGCTGTGGGCATCTTAAACGTGTTGCACGCCTCTCCATGATGTTTCAGTCAGGAAGATCAATAACTCACCAACTCATCGGTTTACAACAAATTACCAAAGTTAAGTCAATGTGGAGTTCTAAAATAAACTGTCCCATAATTACTGTCATTAGGAACAATTCCACAAGCGAACATTTTTCAGTGACAAACACCTACACTGTTTGACCCATACCAGTATGACCCATGTTTGCAATCCACTGCTCACGCAGCTCCCTCTTTTCCACTACCACTTGTAAATGAAGCTGGGGTATAGTTATGGCAGATCTTCAACCATCTGTCGATGTTACCTCTGTTACTTTAATCAAGACAGAGGAATGTTCCCTCTGACTTGACCTTTACTTATTTTGCTCCTTAATTGTTGCCTCAGATTATATGACAACAGCTTCTCTAATCTACAGACACTTTTCCTTCTTTAGCTAATCAAAGCATCCCTTCAGGTGTTGTCAGATGTCCCTCGCCTTTAAGAGAATTTGCCTTTAAGAACTGTGTGAATGTAATGTTGTGACTCTTCCTACTATTTAGCCTGTTTTGGGTTTGTGAGCTGCACCTGGAGAAATCAGTTGGATGATCTGATGTCTGCTTTATAACTTGGTGTGTTTTACTGGTTGAAAATAAATTAGCCCATGGAAACAAGCAATCTCGGCTAAAAAAGCAATTAATTATTAGACCATGAACATCTTCATGACATGATGAAGAGCAGTGGATGGCATTATATTGATTAACATGACAGGTGTTACGTCAGTGTTGTACTGCACTGCTGCCTGGACGGCATTTGCAGGTTTTGTCTTGCAAATTCCACCACAAATACCTGATTAATTCTGTCAGGATTACCATATCGCTGAAGGGACCCAGCCACAGGGAAATGGTACGAGCTGAGTTGCCTCCCTTGTAATTGTCAAAAACTTCTTTGAGCCCCCAGAGAGATCCAGGGAAGGTTTCCAAACCTAAAAATGCAAATTGTCCACTTCAATAATTACATGCTACTCCTAACAGTATTCGACCTAAAATAAACCAAACAGTGGCTGGAAATCGGAATCAAAAACAAGAATTGCTGGAGAAACTCAGCAGATCAGGCAGCATCTATGGAAAGAAAACAGAGTTAACCTTTCAAGTCCAGTTATGAAGAAGAGTCACTGACCTCAAGACATTAACCCTGCTTTCTCTCCACAGAAGCTGCCTGCGCTGCTGAGTTTCTCCAGCAATTTCTGCTCATGTAGGAGTATTAGACCCAAATTCCTTTCTGCTTCATTTTTAATTATTTCTGCCCAGCCGACAATATAATGTCACAACATTTTTGTACTGCTTTACTGCACGTGTCACTTTACTGTGATGAATTTCACTGGTTTGTCTGTTTGTATATGTTATCAATTAAGGCCTAAAGCTGTTTTCTGCTTCTGCCACCTTGACACCTCCCTCCCATCCCACCTCAACTCCCATATCCCATAGAGGAAGATCGGAAATTTTGACGGGTTTTCACTTGGTTTATGAACCCAAACATTAATGAAGACTTGGACCAGTAAGGACATTGATCTTTGAAATTAGAAATTCCCTAACTTGCTATTTGTCCTCTCACAAACATCAGTTGTTTTTCTTTTTCCAGTAGTTCCCTGCTCGTACCTCAACTTTCCATTTCAGTTATCAGTGGCTGCTTTTCATGAGGAATTTTATCAAAAAGTCATCAGAATGATAACCAGTGAATGTCACATTCTTTTTCTGTGTCCACGTGGAGGTGAATTTTTTTTCTGACAGATTAGCTTTGTCATAGTGATAAGGGTGCAAGGCTGCACTGGAAACCAGTCAAGAAATTCCACATTTCACCCTTTAGCATTTGTAGGGAACCACCTGATTTGTGAAGAGCATGACCTTCGAAAGAGCTCACATATGAATGTCAATCGTGGTGCCTTATTTGCTTAGTATTTGACTAGCTAAAGCCAATGCAAGCTCTTTTGATACACTTAGGGAAAAAAAGCTGTAACTTTTGGATAATATGAAAGGACGAAAATCTGCATTGCAAGGTCCTTGCCCTTTTTCCTCCACGTCATGTCCAAAGGAGAATCAACCCTGCACATTCTACTGTAATCTGACCTGTGAACTGTCTCCATAATGGGATGGTACTGACCATAGCAGTTGAGTGACCTTATTCCAAACGCTTTCAGGAGACATTGCTAATTTTAGTCAATCCACAGGTACCCCAGAAAGATCAATCCAAACTTTCTTCACTTTCCCAACAGAAACCTAAAGAAAAGAGAAAAGATGATATGATTTTTATAATAATGTTTGGGAGCTTCTTGATGACTGTTGTCTACATGAACCTCAAGTTTCTATTCAGTTGGTTCAACATTAGCTGGCAGCACAGGCTCATGTGGGTTTGCACACAATTCCCAGGCAGCAGGCACAGTTCCACCATTTCAAAGGAACCTACTGTGCCTGCTTGTTTGAAAGAGAAAACAGACTGGAAATTAAGCAAAGTTTGATGTCTTTTAGCTTGGGTTCTTGGTATCATTGTGACAGGTAGGAACAGCAGTTAATCAAAAGGACACCCAAATGAATCAGCCTCCAAGATTGGTACTGCATTTTCTGAAGGCATTTTTCTTCAGCTCTGCAGACTGTTGGACAGATTAAAGTTTGTATCACAATGTAGTCGTCTCTAAATCTCCAAGGTGCTGGTACTGAGGGAGCTAACAATCATTGAAGGACCCTGAGTCCATTTTGAACAGCTGCTGAACTCCAGTACTGCGATTTTCAGAGCTGTGATAAACAAAACTTGTGCTCTCACAATTCCACAGCAGTCCCAATTCTACCCATGGTAGCATCAGATAATTGTTGACCAAAGGCCTCGTGGTTAATAATGGGAAGCAGTTAATTGCCTTGCAATGAACATCATTTAGCCTTCAGCCACAAAAAATATTGATCAAATGAAAGACTGAGTAAGCCAATCAACCAACCACTCTGTCAGATGGGGCAAAGATAATGTAGAATGGCACAAAAAAAAGGACAGGAACAAAAAATACTTCATGTTAGATCACTCTGATGAGTTCTTTTTGACATCACAAACAACAGGCAAATGCTTGGCGTAAAAACTTGGCTGTTCTGGCTCTAAAGATCCCCTTAAACTTGATTGAATTGAATCCCACTGGTGAACTGTCTGTTAATTGCTGCTTGAGGCAGCAATTCAATTAGAATTAGGCTCTTATCAAAACCCACGTAGGACTCCCATCCCATTTTTATGGGTGTTGCCACATAAAATTATGTGCTACATTATTACAGTAAAAACACCCTGGAGCTGTAACATAATAGATTTTAGTTATCGCAACAAGATTACAAGAATTTGTTTCAACACATTTTATTTTAAATTGTATAAACAAGGCTCAGAATTCTCATTACCAATAAGACAGAAGCCTATTACATAAATTTATTCTGAAAATATCACCTCAGCCAAATGCATGAGGTTACACTCCTGTCAAATAGACGACTTTTAGTTTGCAATAAATAGATAGTGGTTTTGTACATCACTTTTGCTCTCTTCTGTTTGCAGCAGTTCAGCATTTGAAATTGGGATATTGGACATCTTTGGCTTTGAAGAATTTCAGAAAAATGCTTTTGAACAGGTAGGAGTTCTTATATATGGAGTCAGTAAAGTATGCACACAGCTCCCAGAGGTACGGCCAATGAATGAATACTCAGCATTGCATCTGCTGAAAATCTCCAGTTCTAGGACAATACAAAAAAAAATTATGTGGAGATGCCTGTGTTGGGTGGGAGTGAACAAAGTAAGAGGTCACACGACACTATGTTATAGTCCAACAGGTTTATTTCAAATCACAAGCTTTTGGAGCACAGCTCCTTCATCAGGTTAAGTCAGTTCACTGTTGGACTATAACCTGGTGTTGTGTGACTTCTGATTTAATACAAGAAAAGGATTTGAACATGATTAATCCCAGCCAGCAGGCAAAATAACAATCATCTACAGTGTAATCTAAAGTGTTTGCACATAGACAATATAACCATAGAGTTCATTACTGTATGTGGTTAAAGGGCTAATTACTTCAATTAACATTTAGATGGCCAAGAATATGTGTATTTCCTAATGTAATTGCTAGTTGTCAGTCAGACAGCTGTTTTGTGAAATTACATTCATTTCATCCTCATGACTGGAAGGATTGTCGATTAAATTTTATTGAAAATGTTACATAGTGCTTCATGTAAAGATATAATCAACACAAACGTTTTGCATTAAACTGCAGTGCAGTTCTGAGACAGAACAAAGGGAAGGAGAAAGTTGCAAGGTAAAGGTTGGGCATGGCAAGTCCATGGAAAGAATAACAGACAAGGATCGATACTGTAGGGTAAGAGAAACAGATTGCACACCAGGGTAAGATGTAAACAGTATTACTGTTGGATGAAGTGAGGACTGAGAAATATAGGATGAATATGATTTTGTGAAGGTTGAAGCGCATTGAACAACCAAGTCTGCACATCTTTGGACTGTGGGAGGAAGCCAGAGCACACGGAGGAAACCCACACAGACACAGGGAGGACATGCAAACTCCACACTGACAGTCGCCCAAGGGTGGTACTTAACCTGGGTCCCTGATGCTGTGAGGCAGCAGTGCTAACCACTGAGCTGCCATGCTGCCCCCTGTCGGGAGAAATTGGAATTTACATTTTGAGTCCAGTAACCCTTCCTCAGTTTAGAACTTTTCCACATTCGTTGTGATTAAGGAATTGAAACACATGATGGTACAATGACAGCAGTAGGCAGCCTTGATAGTTGAGTGGACATGGTATTAAAACTTGGGTTTGAATAGTACATTAGGTTACATATTGCCATAGTTGATTAAAGTAAGTATCCAGGAAAGAGAATATAAATGTAGATTTAAACAGAGTGGATGCACAATTCATATGAATAGCGCAGCATCTAGCAGCAGTACAAAGGCAGCTAGCTTTACTGGGGCAGACAGCACCACTAGCTAGTTCTTTTTAGATCCTGTGGCATCCTTGGAGGATACGGACACATGAAACTTGATTCTGTATCTTTGGCTATGCCAGGCTGTTTTTGATGGGTCAGAGAGACAGCCGTCTTAATTGTTGTACAAGCCACTAGATGTCATGGGGAGGGTTTTGTGTCATTATTGGACTGGTGGTGTCAGTACTGCGTCTAGTGCCTCGATCAATGTTGGGCTATCATTATATATATTTCTTGCTGCTAAATTATATGCTAAACTACTTCAGAGGTCAACTAAGAGTCAGGTGTATTGCTGTGGTCTGGAGTCACAGGCAGACCAGATCAGATAAGGATGGCAAATTTCCTCCTTTAAAGAGAATCAGAGAGCTGGGAGATCTTCTTATGACAAACATAGAACATAGAACATGTTTTGAACGTATTTATAGAAGACACAGAAAGTCAGGAATAATAGAAAATCAAGTGGCAAAAGAAAGAGAGAAACTTAAAATAATCATAATTATGAGAACAAAAGTGACCAGAGAAATTAATTGGACTAAAGTCTGTTAAATCCCCTTAATTTGATGGCCTGCATTGTAGCATCTTAAAGGAAGTGACTACAGAGACTTTGTAATCTTCCCAAATTCTCTGGATTCTGGAAGAGTTTCAGCAGAGTGAAAAATCACAAAAATAACCCTACTATTCAAGAAAGTTCAGAGACAAAAAGCAGAAAAATACAGCCCATCTAATCTAACATCTGTCACAGTGAACATGCCTGAATCCATTATTGAGGGAGCAGCAGCGGGACATTTAGAAAATTATAGAACAATCAGGTGGAGCCAATGTGTTTTTATGAAAAGGAAATTATATTTGACAAACCTACTGGAGTACTTTGAGGATGTAACATGTAATGTGGATAAATGGGAACATGTTTCCTTTATTCTTTCATGGGATAAGGGAATTGGTGGAAAGACTATCATTTGTTGCCTATTAGCCCATGAACTAAGAGACTTACTGGGCCATTTCAGAAGGCAACTAAGCGTAAACCATATTGCTCTGGGTCTGGAGTCACGTGTAGGCTCAACCAGTTAAGGATGGTAGATTTCCATCCCTAGAGAACATTAGTGAACCAAATAGTTTTTTTTAAAATTCCAGACGTAGCAATTTAATTCAAATTCCAGCAGTAGCATGATGAACTTTGATCTAGCGTTTTCTTTCCAGGACATGAATCTAAGCCTCCAGATTACCAGTCCGGTGAAGTCACCATTATGCCACTGTCTTTAGATTTCGAATGAGCATTTGATAAGTTGGCATATAAATCATTACATTATAAATGAAGACCTCAAGTTATTAGAGGTGATAGGTTAGCATATATCAGGGATGGTTTTAGCTCAGTGGGCTCGATAGCTGATGCAGATTAATGCCCCCAACATGGGTTAAAATCCTGCACCAGCTAAAGTTACCATGAAGGTCCCACCTTCTCAAACTCTCCCTTCACCGGAAGATTACTTGCTCTCTAATGAGAAAGCAACTGATTTCCTGGTAGGACTATGATGATTTTCCCTTTACCTTTATTAGCATTTATAGAGGATTGTTTAACTAACAGACAACAGAGGGTCAGGATGAATGAGCCATCTCTGGTTTGGCAGACTGTAACAAGTGGGGTACCAAAATTGGTCCTTGACCCTCAACTGTTTATGCTTTGTATTAATGGTTCAGGTGATGGGATAAAGAGGCTGCATTGTAGCCAAATTTGCTGATGATACATAGATGGGAAAACAAGTTGTGTGGAGGCCACCATGAGTCTGCAAAGAAATATAGATATGTTAAGTGAGTGCACAAAAATGTGAAAGATGGCAAATAGTGGAGGAAAATGTGATCTTGTCTACTTTAGCAGGAAGAATATAAAATCAGGAACATTATTTAAAGGTGAAGGAGCTGTAGAATGCTGCAGTACTGAGGAATCTGTGTTCTAGTACATGAATCACAAGAGACTATCATAGTTAGAGAAAGTAATCTAGGAAGGCAACTGGAATTTGCAATGGCACTCCATCATAAAAGCCTTGCTACAGCAGTACAGCGCATTAGTGAGACAGAAGCTAGAGTAGTTTCAGTACCCATTTTAAATTGCCCCATTTTACATTGATTTGCTTTAATATTGTTGAGATAATGAGATCTGTATTTCTGTTTAGCCTTGCAAAATTAATGTTAACATCATTTCCCACTGGTTTTAAGTAAGACTGTAAGAGTTAGGCACAGAAATAGTCTATTCAGTCCACCCCCACATCCCCGACGGAGCCTGATCTGCCATTCACATCATTTTCCTGCCTTTTCCCCCTTACCCTTGATTGCTCTACTAATTGTGAATCTATCTCAGCCTTAAATAGACACAAGGACTCTGCCCCCACAGCTCTCTGCGGCGAGGAATTCCAAAGACTCACAACCCTCGGAAGAAAAAGTCTTCCTCATTTCAGTCATAAATTGGTGGTCCTTTATTCTGAGGCTATGCCCCATGGTCCTAGACTCACCCATGAGAGAAAACATTCTCTCAGCATTTACCCTATCAAGTCCCTTAAGAATCCTATATGTTTCAATGAGATCACCTCTCCTTCTTCTAATCTCCAGCGAGTGTAGCCTCAACCTGTTTATCATTTGCTCATAAGACAATCCCTCCAGACCAGCGATCATCCTAGTCAGCTTACGTAGGGCCACAAGACCTGTTGCTGGTGATTTGGTGATCATCTTTGATTGCCTAGTTAATCCTCTCTCAGATGACACTCCAAGCCAGCAGCCTTGCCTGCTTCCTAACCCACCTTGTTGCTGGGCTAATGACCTCATCCATTCCCTCACACACTTTCTCAATGCCAGCCCTCTGAGCTTGCAGCTTCACTTATTCCTTGACTCGCCCCCTTTCTCTGACCTTTTTGTTCTCACTAAGCCTCCCACCCCTCAACAAGTTGGCACACCGCACCCCCTCTCCTGAATGCTCACAAAGCGAGTGATTCTGCACATGAACAGCATGAGGTATGTGCAGCAGCTTCGACCTGTGGGAAATAAGTTCTCTCCAAATGTTTCTGATCAGAAATTTCTGATCCTGACAATGAGGCAATTTACTCAAAGGATTGAATATGTTTGGGATCTGGGCCAGTAATACCAGTGAGGCAGTGGTCGTGTTTGCTCCCTCTCCCTGTTCTAAGGACATGGAGCTACTCCAGGCAGCTTCACACCTGGAATGGGAGATTTCTGTAATGAAGCACAGAATAGGTTGTGGAAAGATAGTTGAATGGTTAGCGCATGGACCAGAATACAGTTGAATGAGCAAATATGAAGGAAGAGGAGGCTATTAATGACTGGAAGAGGCATGAGAGGCACAAGACTACAGATTGCTGTTGGAAGGAGTGGGGACTGAGGTGAGGAAAAATATTGAGGCCATTGACTGGATTGCCTCTATTTTTGAAATGAAGGAACTCATAAGCTACTTAGCTTTGCTTATAGCGGTGAAATGCGAAAGGAGAGTTGAAAGAGATGGCTGCTGTTAGAGAAGAGTTTAGTTAGTTCTAATTCTCTCTGAGCAATAGGAGGATTTGACCACCAGGGAAACTAATGGACTTTTCAAACGTTACCAAAATGTTTGGTGTTGTTGCTTACTGACTTTGACTCTATCTGCACCTGTGTCAGTCTGTAAGCCTGAGCAAGGAGGTTAGCATTCAGTTCTGGATCAGTCACAAAGAGTAACCAGACTTGGTTCCCCCTTGATGATTCAACTTGCAATGGCTGATTCACTGTTAGCACAGTAAGGGTGATTTGCTGGCAGTATTTCACAAGGAAGCTAGGCTCTACTGGGTTGCAATTTCACTAACAGAAATGCATCTGGTCAACCATGAAATTTCCAATCCAAATTTTCATCACTCAAGTTCATCACAGCCCCTGCAAGTTACGGTGAGCAAGATTTCATTTGGGCTATTAGAATGAGTGAAATAAAATATGTTGTTGCCTTTGATTATAGGAAAGAAAATATTAAGATTGTTTCCCTAACTGTTGATAAATCCTCATATCCTTTGAAATTCAGCTTTTCAGAAATAGTAGCCTTTTACTGTACTGAGTAATTTACATCCTTCTATCAGTGATGAAAATGTTCTGCAATCCCTCTAGGATTACACACCACGAGGTTTAGTTGTGTAACGTTTTTAGTATTCAATTAGTTATTGTAATTGTACTTGAGAAACATCACTAGCTATTTTTGACAATGGTGTTAACTGTCTCCGAATTCATTCAACATTAGCCACCAGAACTTTGCTTAAGAATTTGCCCTTCTTATTATACATTGAAGTTTATCAGATATTTAAAGGTATTTTGAGCATTGAGATGTGTCAACTTTAATTGGCAAACAGCGGGGTTACTGTTGGGTTCTTAGATCAGTAACGTTAAATTATTATTGAGTGGTAGACCTTTTGTTTGAGGTTTTTAGACACCTAAATAAGGGAAAACTGCAACATTATATAATTGTCTCAATTAACAAATATTTTTAAACGGTACGTTGTGACAAATCAATTCTTTACCTAGATTGTCCCATGCTGGTATCAAAAGAGGACTAAGCATTGAAGAAATCAGGCCAGGTTATAGCCAAATTCATGATATTCTCACTCTGAGCAAGCTCTTTGTACCAGCAACATAAAATCAGATCATGAAAATTAGAAATGTACACATTTTAAAAAGCTTGAGAAATAGTTCATATTTGGGAATAGTGATCAGTAAATATCAGCAGTAATTTACCGCTATTGCTACAAACATTAATCTGCACTAGAAAAAAGAATGAAATGAGTGCTTTTGTCCCTCAGCTTTGTACCAACATGACGAATGAGAAGATCCATCAGTATATACACGAGACACTCTTTCAACAGCAGCAGGTGGAATATATGCAAGGAGGCGTCACCATGGAAACAGTGAACTCTCCTGGCAACCACAACTCTGTTCTGGACTTCTTTTTTCAGGTACACTTTTAATACTTGCGTTGAGATGGTGAATTTGCTCTTTGCAAATGATCCTGACTAATGCTAATTAGATTTAGCAAAGTAATAAACAAAACAATGTTTGCTCACGATATCTATTCTGTGTCAAAGCTGCCTTTGGTACACATTTGAGTCATATACCATTTCTTGTTGAATTGTGCAAAACGTTTGTCCCATCTTGAAATTGGTTCCCAAATGTAATTGTCTGAAAATGTCACAAATTATACTGAAGCCAAATTTGGGGGCTTGGCTCTTCAAGCGTGTGGATAAATAAAGATTGCAGCCTTTAATTTTCTTGTCTGGATTGACACCCAATCCTCTCTTAATTCTAGTATGCGTCAATATCTAACATTTTAAAGAAACCTAATGGAAATGTATTGTCAGAATCTATTTTTCAGACGACTGGTCTGAAAAAGGGGCAGGTTGTCTTTTGCAAATTCATCCTTCTTAGCTCATACAAATGCCTGTGTGAATAGAACATTAAATCTTACATTCAAAGCGTACTGAAGGCTGCTGGGCTTCAACATCCAGGTGCAATGTTTATAAGTCACCCGGACAGCACTTTACTCTCTATAATATAGGAGCATCACTGAACCTTTGCTCTTCATCCCCACTCATCCCTGGAGATGTTGAAGGCCAGACAGAAAATGTCTCCAGGCTTCAGCGACACCTCCTCAGATGTTCTTCTGCAGGCTGTCTGAGAGAGGAAGGATGTACCACTTCTGAAAATTGGTGACAGGATGCCATCCTGACTGGCAAAGACAACCTGGAAGGAGGTGGCAATGGAGTTCAGTGTCTATGGGTGGCTCAAGAGAATCTGACTTCAAGATTGCAAGAGGAACATTAATCTATTGCACTCCACCTGCATTAGTGTCACTCTCCACAGAATGTGAGTTCGCTTGGAATGTGAGTTAGTTTTATAATGTTGCCAGTGCAGAGGATTGTCACAAACAAATTTGGATGGGAGGATTCTCCATCAGATGCCTCACAATCATTGTAAATGTCTTAATTAACAAGAGCTATCAATGCTACGTTAATGAACTACCTTGCAACTGGCTTTAACTCATCTGCCAAGGCTCGCAGTAAAAACATAAAAGGAGCTACAACACTCAGGAGCCCTGATACCATCAGGTCATAGACTTTTCGTCTCAACTGGGAGAACCCAGTTGTGAAACATTTTCACCAAAAGGTTAGATGCTATGGCCCCAAGATGTTCTATTCACACATTTATTTGTAATGACATAAGAAGAATGAATTTGCAAGAGACAAAGGAATAGAAAAGATAAAAGCAGGGAGATTGTTTCCACTGGTGGTTGAAACAAGCACTGGGCGCATAGCCTCAAAATAAAGGGTAGCAGATTCAAGACTGAGTTGGAGGAACCTTTTCTCCCAAAGGGTTGTGAATCTGTGAAATTTCCTGCCCAGTGAAGCAGATGAGGCTACCATGTTGAATGTTTTTAAGGCAAAGATAGGTAGATTTTTAAACAGTAAAGGAATTAAGGGTCATGGTGAGCAGGTGGGTAGGTGGAGCTGAGTCCATGAAAAGATCAGCCATGATCTTAGTGAATGGCGAAGCAGGTTCAATGGGCCAAATGGCCTAGTCCTGCTCCTAGTTCTTATGTTCTTCTGGATAGAACAAGGACATAACTGCAGAAAGTGGCTTTGGCTCAAACATCTCCGAAATATCTCAGTAACGCTGTTTTATTGTCTTTTACACTCTAATACTTGGATGAAACAGAAATACAGTTCATTCGGAACACATTAAATCTGTGGTTACCCCAAACCACATTCTTCTTACTGGTGCAAGGAGCCTGCATCTAATAACTCCTTTTAGTGCCGCTTTGCTTTAACATCATAAAGAAATTAAGATTAGAAATTTCATTGAGCATCGTAAGATTTGTCTACGTTATTTACTGCAATATTGTATATTACATGACAGTCACCATTTCTCAGACCTTAACAGCAAAAAATCTTGGAGCCAAAGTGGGCCATTCTACCCATCAAATTTGCCCTGCCATTCAATGAGATCATGTCTGATCTGATTATCTTCAACTCCACTTTCCTGCCTTTGTTCCATAACCCTTGATTCCCTTGTTGATTAAACATCTCAGCCTTGAATATACTTAATGATCCAGCCTCAACAGCCCTCGGCAGTAAAGAACTCCACAGATTCACTGCTCTGAGAGAAGGAATTCCTTCTCAGTTCTATTTTAAACATATGACACTTATTCTGAGATTACACTCACTGGTCCTAGACCCTCCCACAGGGCACACAACCATTCTGCATTGACCCTGTCAAGTCCAAGAATCTTGAAAGTTTCAATAAGGTTGTTTCTCATTCTTCTATACTCCAATGGGCACAGGCCCAATCTACTCAGCCTGTCCTCCTAAGACAGTCCCTCCATACCTGGTATAAGCTAGTGAAATATCTCTGGATTGCTTTCAATGCCAGTAAATCTTGCCTTAGATAAGGAGCCCCAAGCTGCTCACAGTTTTCCAATTGTTGTCTGATTATTGCTTTGTATGGTTTTAGCAAAAGCTGCCTACTTTTATACTCCATTCCCTTTGAAAGGAAGACCAATATTCCATTCAACTCCTCTATTACCCATTGAACTTAGATGCCAACTCTTTGTGATTCATGGATGAGGACTCTCAAAACCTTCTGTAGCCTTCTGCAGTCTTTCTCCATTTAAATAATGCTTCTCTATTCTTCGGGCTAAAATATTTAACCACACATTTCCCCACATTATATTCCATCTGCCAGTTTTTTGCCACTCATGTAACACATCTGTATCCCTCTGCAGGCTCTTTGAGTTATCATCACCATTTGCATTCCCACCTATTTTTGTCTTATCTGCAAACTTGATGATAGCACTATCACTTTCCTCATTCTAGTCATTAGTATACATTGTAAATAATTCTGGTCCTAGCACTGATCCCTGTGGAACATTACTACTTATAGTTCACCATCTTGAAAATGTGCCACTTATCCCAATTCCCTTCTATTAGTTAGCCAATCCTCTATCCATGCTAAGATACAGCCTCCAACACGGAAAGTTCTCCTAACCTTCTGACTTGTAGCCATTCCCTGTGCTGTACCCCTCCTGAGGTCTTCACTAGGCAACCCTTGCTCATTGTGCTCCAGGGCAGCCAAAACCCAACAACATCTCTTGGAGAGGCTACACATGCCCCCTCAGCCCTCAAGGCTCACCAAGACATATCAGAGCTGCTCCTTCTGGCTCAAAGAGTGCTAGCCAATTCCAACAGAGTGTCCCCATGCACTTCTCCTCTGCCCCAACCATCCATCCACCCCACCCATCCTTTTCCTCCTTAATGGTCCATTGGCCCACAGCAAAAGGCACTACAGCAAGTCACTTGGAACAGCCCACTGAGCAGTAGCCCATACAGATCCAGGAGGTGGCAGTAGCTAGCAAGAAAGGGTGTTGCAGACACCCAAAAAGACACCACCAGGTACCATCATCTGGCCGGGAACAAGTAAGGGCACCAGTTGCTGGCCCAGGGTCGAATAAGCAAAGGCTTCCCTAGTGCATTCTGGGGAATATATCCAGCTCTCTTTACAACCATTTTTATGGAATCCGCAGCCACCTCTGTCTCAGGTAGTGCACTCCAAATCCTAACAAGTCTCTGAATAAGGAAGTTTCTCCTCATCTCACTCCTAGCTGTCTTGCCGGCAATGAAATTATAACTCCTAATTACTGGCATACCAACTTGTGGAAACAGAATATCTTCCATACTCTTCAAAATTGTTCATAATTTGCATGTTTCAATTAGGTCACCTGTTAATCTTCTCTGCTTTACAGAGAATAAGCACAATTTCTCTAAGATAACAAGCATGGGGCTGGATGAACACAGCAGGTCAAGCAGCATCATAGGAGCGGGAAAAT
>JAHRHZ010000009.1:10713117-10735756 GCA_024137785.1 Ginglymostoma cirratum
CAGAAATTGCTGCCTGTGGCCATAAATAGCTGGATATTGAGGGGGTGAAATCCATTCCTTTTTAGAAATCTAGCTGCATGATGCCAGGGAGCTCTCTCCACGCGCCCTTCATAAATCTATCTAATTACTTCCCCACCAAGGCTAGACAGAATGGCCTGAGATTTCTTGGTCTATCCCTTCATCCCTTTATTTTTTAGAAAATGATAGAACACCATTAGCAGTCCTTTAGCATCTCGCCTGTGGCTAGAGAGGATTTCCAAATTACTGCCAGGTTTACTTGCCTCCCTCCCCTGCCTGGGATACATCTCGTTGCTTTCACCAGTATCTTCACTAAAGGAACATGCACCAGTGATTTGTAAGAAAATAACCTTGGTGTCGTTATTCTACAGCTTTGCTGCTGACTATTTTTAACTTGTATTGCTCGCCAATTAAAAGGTGGCTGCATTTACATATACACAGACAATGCACACTCACAGAGACACACACTACATGCAGACGCACTCTCACAAAGACACAAACTGCACATACAGAGACACGCGCTCACAGAGACGCATACTACACAGACACACACACTGACAGAGACACACACTACACAGACAGACACACACATTCACAGAGACACACACTACACAGAAACACACACTGACAGAGTCACACACTACACACACAGACACACACATTCACAGAGAAAAACATTACACGGACAAATACATTGACAGAAATACACACTACATGGAAATGTACACTGACAGAGACACACTACATACGGACACACACACTACACAGACAAACACAGCACACACACACACACAAACTGACAGAGACACACATCACACGCACTCACACAGATGCACACTGCACAGATACACATACTGAGAGGGACACACACCACGCTCAGACACACACACTGACAGAGACACGCACTACACACAGACATGCATATCCACAGAGAAGCACACTGCACATATACACACATCTCACGCGCTCGCAAAGTTTCAACTCACAGACCACTTTGAAGAATGCTTATGTACATGGCTGTGACAGCATTTGAAAATAGTTATTTTTAAACTTTCGTTTTATTCTTTGATTTAGTGATAACCTCGTGCAGGTTGTTAATGCAGTCTCTAACTACATTTTCATGAAAATTTAGTATTTTTAATCTGCATCACCTATCAGGAACCAAATTTCAAATAATGGAAAATGACTACAATAATCAGTTTTATTAGACAATTTTGAGCAATGTAAGTAATTTTAAAAGGTGTCTCCTACTGCCCTTGCATCAAAAACAGTTTAGTTTTGAGAAGTAGTAAGAACTGCCGATGCTGGTATCAGAGATAGCACAGTGTGGAGCTGGAGGAACGCAGCAGGCCAGGCAACATCAGAGGGAGCAGGAAAGTTGATGTTTTGGGTCGGGACCCGTCTTCAGAAAAAAAGTTTTGAGAGGCTTTTTCAATTAATGCCACGGTAACTCATTCAATCCTGGGGTGTGTCGATTTTCAGTCTGATGTTTGTTAACTAGTGCAAAGTATCATGGAAATTACATTTTCTGACGGGTATAATTTGCATTTGACTCTGTGCGATCTGTTGTGTTAATTTGTAGATTTTGCGAGTAAATTCCCATGCAATCTAGCTGATAGTTCATGCTGTATTTTTTAACCTGTACTTGACACACAGAGGGCGCTACAGTTCTCCCTACAGAGTGAATTCCATCCAGTTCACTTCGTGGTTACAATGTAGATATTTTTCGCTACTGTCAGAAAGAAGTACTACAGTTGCTGGTTTAGTTCCATTCGACACACAAGAAAGTTTGTACTGTACGATATGCCTGAATAAAGCATTTAAATGACAGCAAACCCTGAGAAGGGAGAAGCAATTGCAGGTGCAACTTTATCTCACCAGGGAGAGATAAAGATAGTTTGTCTCTTTTAATTTAGCACAACGCTAGCTTTGTAAATTAGTTTATTCTTGAAGCGTATATGTGCCTCGCTAATCAGCATGTGGAAATTGTGCTTATGCAACATAATTTAAAATTTGTAGGCTTTAAGATGGGAAAATGACATGAAGATCAAATTGTCTTCTGTTAGTCTACATTGGGAACCTTGAGTCAGAGTTGATATAACCAAAATATTAATGCAGTAAACCCGGCCCCCAGCTTCACTTACTTTAAGCCAGTGAGTTAACAGTGCAACCCTGAAAGCTCCAGTGAAAGTAGCTGTAAATTAAAGCCGGATTGTCCTGTAAGGAAATAGGAACACGGGAACAGGATTAAGCCATTCAGCACATTGAGCCTGTTCTGGTATTGAGTATGATCATGGCTGATCAAACACTTCTATCCACTGTATCCCCGTAAACTCCACAAACAAGATAATCGAAAAGTTAAGCAATCAGAAGGGCGTGGAGCAAATTACTGCAGATTCTAGAATGTGTGCAGAAAACAAAAAAAAGCTGGAAATCACAGCGGGTCAAGCAGCATCCATGGAGGGAAAACAAGCTAAGTAGTCATAGAATCCTTAAAATGTGGACACAGGGCGTTTGGCCCATCAAGTCCACTCTGACCCTCCAAAGAGCATCCCAGCCAGACCCAGCCCCTATCCTATCCCTGCATTTTCCACCCTCGACACAATGGGCAATTTAGCATAGTCAGTTCACCTAACCTGCACATCTTTGGACTTATAGAATCCCTACAGCATGGAAGCAGGCCCTTCAGCCCAACAAGTCCACACCAACCCTTGGAGCATCCCACCCAGACCCATCCCCCTATAACCCACACAGCCCTGAACACTACCAGCAATTTAACATGGCTAATCCACCTACCCTGCACATCTTTGGACTGTGGGAGGAAACCCACACAGACACAGGGAGAACATGCAAACTTCACACAGACAGTCACCCGAGGGTGGAATTGAACCCAGGTCCCTGGTGCTGTGAGGCTGCAGTGCTAACCACTGAGCCACCAGTGCAAGGAGCCCTGCACAGACAGGGGAGAATGTGCAAATGCCACACAGACGGTCACCCAAGGCTGGAATCAACTCCATGTCACTGGTGCCGTGAGGTAGCAGTGCTAACCACTGAGCCACTGTGCCAACATTTTGAATCTAAATAACTCTTCATCAGAGTTGAGGATATTGGGGGGTGGTGAGAGTGGTGTGACAACAGTCTTTGGGTTGCTTTGGGAGCTAATAACAGTAATTTTCCTAGTTCCACTTTTTAGAGAAATACTTTTGGAAAAAGCATTTTGGAGATGGACCCTAAAGGTCCTTTTTGAATCACAATTTGATCACAAGTTCCATCTATTTGCTTGAATGCAAGGCAGCTCAAGTTCAGGAAGGGGTCTTAAAACTGGCGCAGGGGTCCCAATGTGTACATTTAAAGAGTGTGCCTTCTATTTTACACACATATTGTTAATCCTTTAAGACTGCAATGAATTTTACCATATTTAGATGCTCAGGCAACCATTTCACATGAGCAATTTTGAACTAAGCTGTCGCCAAGTAGTTGTACCTCACTGTTGTCACACCATGTTCTGAGATTGAGTAGAATTCTCAGTTTAATAAATAGAGAAAATTGCAAATGTGAAAAGAGCCAGTGTTTGGCAGGAAATGATGAGTAGTGAGCCAACATCTCCAAATTAAGAATAAGCTCCCACAAGTAGCCTCCAATTAAAAACTCATTTCCATTCATTTTTATCATTGAGCTGATCATCAAACTTAGTTCCCGTTCCCACTTCCTCCCCATATCTTTTGATCCCTTCAGCCATAAGAACTATATCTAACTCCTTGAAAGCATTCAATGTTTTGGTCTCAACCACTTTCTGTAGTAGAGAATTCCAGAGGCTCATCAGTCTCCGAGTGAAAACTTTCTAAAAGACCTACCCCATTTCCTTAGATTCTGACCCCTGATTCAGTCATGTCAATTTGGACTCCGTCAGATTTGATGTAGTGAAATTGTTTGTTGGAGGAAGAATATAACATTAGAGTAAAGGATGAGAACATCTCCCAATAGGATTGATTACTAATGATCTCACTCAATGACATCAATATCCCCGTAGAATTCAGGCACAACCAGTTGAACAGGTGCACGGTAATCCTTTTGTTACATAAGGGACCCAGTTTGTGTCTGAGGAATGATAATGATAGCCACAGTAGGCAACTATCACTTTGAGATACAGAGAGACATTGCTAAAATAATGAAGCTTCATGCAGTTAGTTGAATTGTTATTTGGAAAATAATCTTCAGTGTAAAATCTGGACCTGTGGCACTACTGGAGATGGTGCTGCCAAAACCTGATACCTCTCCAGCCTCTTCTGGCTGCTCCCATAGGATGTCCAGTGCTGAGGGTGGCATATGGGCATTACATTAATATATCCGAAACTTTCCAAGTGATGCCAGCTGACTTGATGTTCTCGTCACCATGTGATGGAGGTCTAGAAGTAAGCCATTCAGTCCATCAAGTCTGCTCAATGAGATAATGGCTAATCTGATAATCCCTAGCTGTACCCTTCTGGCCTTTCTCACAAAATCCTTGATTCCTTACTGACAAAACATTTATCATTCTCAGCCTTGGATCTTCTTATAAAGAGTTGGCCTCTACAGCCCTGTCAATTTCATCCTTGAATATACTTATAAAGACCTGGGCTCTATAGCACTCTGTTGTAAAGAATTCCATACATTCACTATCCACAAAGTGCAAATTCCTGAAAAATGGACATCTCTGTTTTAAATACGTGACCCTTTACTCTGAGGTTATACCCTCTGGACCTAGACTGTCATCTAAGGGGAAATAACCTTTCTGCATCTAATCTGTCAAGCTCCCTAAACATCGTTTATATTTCAATAAGGTCACCTTTCATTCCCCTAAACTTTAACCTACTGAATCTCGTCTCATAAAAAATCAGTCCTCATCCTGGATGAATCTAATGAATTTTCACCCATGTCATTATATATTTCCTTAGACAAGGGGACCATAACTGTTCACAGTATCCTGGGTGCGATCTATCTAATGCCTTTTATAGTTTTAGCAAGACTTTTGTTTTTAGTACTCTGTTTTCGTTCAAATAAAGGCTGACATTCAATTTGCCTTCTCCATTATTTCCAGAACTTGTACGCTAGTTTTTGTTTTGTGATTTTTATACACAAGGTCCCCCAAATTCTGCTGTGCTGCTGCTTTCTGCAGTTTTTCTTCGTTGAAATAATATTCAGCTTCTTTATTTGCCCTACCAAATAACGTAATCTCATACTTTCCGGCATTATATTCCACCTGCCAAGTTTTTTTTTTAACCCCCTCACGTAACCTTTCAATATCCCCGCCCAGACTCTGTGTCACAAACTTCACCACTTACCTTCCCAACTGTTTCATGTCATCTGCAAACTTGGTGATTGTTTTCTTTCCTCTTAGTCATTAATCTGGACGCTGCATACCTATTCAATACATTTGGTTTTGACTCACCAAATAACATGCATTCAACTCCAGGAGAGGGCCAAATCTCTGCTTAAAGGGTCAGACACTGAAATTGACGACAAGATCATTTAGATTAACTCCTGTCACTGCAAAGTCTCTTTGGAGTATTTTTACAGCTGTTTTGGTGAGTTTCTGAATTTCATATGGACAGTTGCTGCTTTCTTGTAGGGAGGGCAGAGTTTTAGTGATTTGGTCTCAAAGTGTTGCACTGTTGTGATAAGATGTGCATTTAAGAGAGTGTATCTTAAACCACTGTCAAGTGTTGATCTGAGACAGGATGTGACATCGTAGCCCCAAGAATCTGAACTCGGTTCATAGCAGGAGCTTGTAGAAGTGACATGTGCATATTTAGGTTCCAAGTTAACATTAGTTGAAGAAAGGCCAAATACAGACAAAGAAAAAATGTTTGATTTTGATTTGAACAAAGAACAATAAAGCTCAGGAGCAGGGCCTTTGGCCCTCCAAGCCTGCGATGTCATATTTTACTATTCCATACTAAAACTGTGTTCATTTACAGGATCTGTATCCCTCTATTCCCTTCCTATTGATGTGTTCGTAAGTGTTTCTTGAATGCTGCATTGTGTCTGCTTCCGCCACATACCTCAAGTTCACATATCTCAACTCCTTCACGTGCAACAGAATAATAGTGTGAAATTTAAGAAAAGAACTATTGAGTACTGACTCATTGTGTCTAAGTAATCCTGCAGCTCTAAAGTAATTCTCTACCCAGTCATTTCAATTTGGGACATCACACCTTGCTCCTGCCAGTGAGTACCAGGTTCTGGTAAAATTGCTTTAATTTGGGAGAACTTCACTAGAACAATTCTACTTGCTGCATTGAAAGCTGCTGCAAGGGCACAGGTCACAGATTGGACCAGGCTGCTCATTTGGTCTCTTAGTGCTCACCCACTTAGCACATACCTGCATGCTTGCAGCATCTATACCTTGCCTTGTCTGCCATGCTATGTCAGTTACTGGATTGGTGCTGCACTAAAAGCCAAGGGCTGGCAGTACAGGACAGGAAGTATACACTTAATGGTAAGGCTCTGGGGAGTGTTGCTGAACAAGAAGACCTTAGATTGCAGGTTCGTAGTTCCTTGAAAGTCGAGCCGCAGGTAGACCGGATAGTGAAGAATGTGTTTGGTATCCTTGCCTTCCTTGGCCAGTGCATTGAGTATAGGAGTTGGGAGGTCATGTTGCAGCTGTACAGGATATTGGTTAGGCCACTTTTGGAATACTGTGTTCATTTCTGGTCTCCCTGCTATAGGAAAGTTGTTGTGAAACTTGAAAGGGTTGAAAAAAGATTAACAAGGATGTTACCAGGATTGGAGGGTATGTGCCTAAGTGCAGGATATGTGTGTAGCCTGATGGTTACATGGTGACGAGAGTGAGACAATGAGTTTGTATGTGTGAAGGAGTGTCAGCCGTGTTGGCTATGTGCCAGGGCATCGTGACTCTATGGCTACCATGGCATTACTTTGCCAGTGAGTGACACAAACAGATCACCAAGATTTGTCAGAGTGCACAGATGGGACAGGCACAAGGGATGCTGGTCTTTCAGTACATATCTGCTGGGTGATGAGTTGTTTAGGGAGTGAACGTGATAACTTGCAGACTGAGTCAGATGTAAGGGATGCCATTGGAGTGGGATACCATGGGAGTGGGATAGGTTGTTAATGAGTCATATTTGGTAGGATATGTTGAGAAGCCTTGTGACGAGAGTCTCTTTGAGAAATTCAATGCAACTCATGTTTAGTTAACCACACGCAACATTCATCTCAATATTATTTTGTTTCGCTGCATCATAATAAATCTGATTCTTTTAAGGGTAAACCTCTGGCATAGAGAAAAAAAGGGAATGTTGTGACTTGAAGTGCATGTACCTTTTAAGTAAGTGTTTCTTAACCTAATATCACTCATTACTCATCTGGAGTCAGGATCTGATGTTGTAGCCCCATCTCTCTGAGCTCAATGTGTAGTAGCAACCACCAAGGTAAGCTGTGTGTCCCAGTTAACACTGTCTGTGTGTATTGTTACGTTCAAAAAAAATGCACTGAGTTATGGTTTTAACAATCCTTGTCATAGGATTGGTTTGTTTCATCAAATAGCAATGTTGTCTGAGTTTGCAGCAGGAAGGATATTATTAACCTGGAGAGAGTTCAGAAAAGATTGACCAGTACGTTGCCGGGAATGGAGGGTTTAAGTTATAAGGAGAGGCTGGATAGGCTGGGACTTTTTTCACTAGTGTGGGAGGTTGAGGTGTGACCTTATAGAGGTTTATAAAATCATAAGGGTTACAGATATGGTCGGAATGTACCGGTTGGACCAGAGGGTCTGTTTCCATGCTGTGTGACTCTATGATACAGCAGGGAGAAAGAAAGCTCATGTCAATCCACTGTGCCAACTTGGTGCCAGACTCCTCCAATCAGCTTAACAGCAACAGGCAACAGTAGGTTAGGATCAGCAGGATCTCGCTAAAGTAAAATAGGGTGGATGCTGGAAATCCAAAACAATGAAAAAAGCTGGAACAATTTAGCAGATCTGGCAGCATCAGTGGAGAGAAACAGAGATAACAGACAACATCTTCTGCTCTTCCCACTGATGGACTTGGAAGCGGCTGGCATTGTACCTGGCTGTCTTTTCAACTCCACCAGAGTGAAGTTCTGGGCAGGAAAACCAATGATTGACCTTCCATTGAACCATTTATAAAGCAATTTGATGATCCTTTAAGAGCCTCATCCTTGCAGTGTTTTGATGAATCCAGCTGAGAGCAAACCGTGCAGCTTGCACAACAGGTCAAACAGTGTGGCTGCTCAGGGGAAAGGGTTGTGGAGGCAGTTTTTCAATCAGTGAATATTCAAAAGGGACAGGGCACTGAGAGCCACCTCCCTAATATTGCTTCTGACCCGTCGTCCGCCACTTCAGGCCTGCCAACCTCAACCAGCTCCTGTCCACCCGCAACATTACTTCCCTGTCGCCTGGTTCAGCCTATATTCGAGGACTTTGGTGGTGTTCTGTCAGCAAGAGCCATGGTCTTCTCAATGGTGCTGGTGAACCTAAGTGTTGAAAGCCTCTTGATATCAAGGTAGATGGGACATCTACCACTGGGACCTCAGTTCTAGGGGAGGAGCTGCCATTTGCCTCACCACTGCTCGACTGGCCACTCTGATGTGTGGGAAACTGTGATAATTTGCTATAACTCTGGCCTGAGTCATCCCTCCCAACACAAGAAGGACAAATACAGTAGACACATAGGACTACCATCACTTCCCAGGTCACACACCATTCCGACTTTGATATATATTAGTAGTGATTGGAACCAGGTGGCTCCATTGACTATGTAGTCCTTGATTGGGGTTGTTGACCTGGGCCAAATGGGGAGCCCTGGCTGACGTATATAGACAGGGGATTCAGACAGTCTCCTGACTTCAGGGACTGACTCCGAGCTGGCTGGTCATAACCAGTGAATTGTACACATGTAAATAAAGGATGACTTAGTGATGGATACTGGCCTCTGTGCAGTTATTCCAACATTTTAGTCCATTAATTGCTGGATCAAAATCCTGGAACTCCCTACAAAACAGCATCAAGAGGCACATTCATCAAACAAGCTGTAATAGGCCAGAAAGGCTATTGGATGAGAAATACCCATTTTGCCAGCAATGTTTGCAATCCCAAAGATAAATAATAAAAAAGCACATATTCATTAATTGAAAATGTCAATAACACTTTTCAGAAGTGAGGTAAAGCAGAAACAGAAATGCTGCATTGCCCAATTAAATAGATAGCTATGTATTTTGGTGTAGGTTGATGATTTATTGGGCTGTTATGCCAATCAAGATGAAAGATGCTGGTGCTAAACAGTGAAACAACTTTCTGCTTTTGACAGTGTCAGGGTCAACCAGCCCTGATAAGTTTAGCACAGCTTGATGAAGCTGCCTCATTTTGGTTGTTTTTGCACAGGGGGTTTTCCTAAAACCATTAAGGCAGAGAGAAAAAATATGCTTCTTCACGCCAGAAATTGTCAATTTTTGATGAAGACATGTCCAGGGCACTAATTATCCACTTTCCACATAGGACCCTTAACACACTATCAGCCCTGAATTAATTTGCATGCAAAGCCCAGCTGTGAAAGAGCAATGCATTAAATAATGTTTTTTTTACGTTTTTGTGTTCTGGTTAATAATTCATACACGTGCATTATTTCTGCATACAAATGTAAAGAACATAATTGTGGAATCATGTTAAAGGTCATGTACATTTCTTGTTAGTGATATACTTATTAAACTTCTTAGCTGACAGATTGAATGTGTTACAAAGATGACTATGAAATTATGATTATAGTGCATTTGCTACTAAAATTACATAAAAGGTAATTAGGTTGCCCATTTCATCCATATTTACATAAGGTTGAGCAATTATGAGCCTTGTCACTCCAGTGTATTTTGCCACATAGGAACCAGCTCTAAGAAACAAGGGTTTTACTTGGAGAGGAAGTTATGCTCATACCTCAGGCTTGAACCTCCTATTTCACTGTTTTATTTCAACTATACATTCTGTTTTTAGTATCTTCGTGTTTGGCAGCAACTATGGCATAGATTTCGACTTTCCGATAGTTGTTCAAATAAAGAAGGGGGTTGCCAACTGTAGTGGATTTCTGAGCATGAATCACCCCATTTTCAGCTTATTAAAGAGGCATATATATTGACAGCAGTGGCAACATTGTCAATGATCCACACTATAAATCATCGTTCTCCTAATCCCACTGACCTAACTTTTTTTATTCATTAATGGGATGAGGGTGTCACTGACTAGGCAGCATTTATTGCCCAGAGGGCAGTTCAGAGTCAAAGACATTGCTGTGGGTCTGGAGTCACATGTAGGCCAGACCAGGTAAGGATGGCTGTTTCCTTCCAGTAAAGGACATTAGTGAACCAGAGGGGTTTTTCCCCCAACAATCAATTCACAGTCATCATTAGATTTTCAAATCCAGATATTTTATTGAATTCAAATTCCACCATCTGCCAGGGCAGGATTCGAACCCAGGACCCCAGAATGTTATCTGGGTCTCTGGATTCACAGTCCAGCAATAACACCACTAGACCATCACCTCCCTGTTATGTCCAACATTGAAGCCTGTTGTCACCTCAAGACCAACAACTTCAGATGAAGGAAAGTCAACCTCAGTCTCAAAGGATTTGAAAAAAAAAAATTGTTTACCAAGATTAATGAAAAATAACGCTCCTTGTAGAAACAACTGACCCCAGAAAGGCATGGTCCTGAGCGCCTCCATTTTCTAAGGTGGATGGCACAAAGCCAATAACGATATTCAAGTCCGAAACTCTTCCAGAGAGGAATTTCAAAAAAGAAATGTTGGTTGATGTTCCATGAGAAAGACAAGATAGATGAAAGAAATTGATTAAAGAAGTGTGAAATAAATGATAGAGAATGGATAGGGATTTTGTAATGCTGATAGTTTTTACTTTATTTCGCAGTGGCAGTCTTCTATTGAGTACAAGCATGAATCCCTCAAAAATATTACCCATGTAAAAGACAACCCCGTGAATCTTACCCTAAAAATTTGGATATCTACATGAGTCCTTTGGGCTACCCTGTGAACCTGTGGCATTACTCTCTTGTAAATCCATTAAATTTTGCTAAATTTGTCTTTTAGGTGCAGGGCCCTTTAGGGAACACTGGTGTTTAGTCTAGTTGGTATTTCATGCTTTTTGGTTGAATAGTGAATAATGAGGAGGTTAAATGCACAGTAATTTTAGTAATTTTGAATATTAATTTCATGTCAGTTGGTCATGCTGTCTGATTTCAGGATACTATCCACTTAAGGTTTTCTAGTGTATGCTGATAACGCAGTTGCCTGTGCTGTCCTCATCCAGCTGCTCCGATGTACAGGCAGCAGTGTGCAAGATAATTTCACGCTCCTGGAACTTAATCACAGGAAACCTGGTTGTGCCAGTCCTCATTTTTCAGCTGCAATGCTATTTCGTGGCCATTTTCCGATATCCTTTTTTAGTTTTCTTCTTAAAATGTGTCGCCCACATTCTTTTATGGATTCCGGCTCAAATAGTCACTTATTGTAAAACTTCGACTGAATTTTAAACAGTAATGGTAAACTGTCTGTTGTCAGAAAAATCTGATGGACTACTTGTCATTCTGCTCCTACAGCCTATTGCCAAGCATTGATGTTGAAAGCTCGCCCCATGTGTTCCGATTATTTTCATTATGTTGATTTAAAATACTCACATTCCACATTACAATTTGCTGTAACCTTTCCTTGCCACCAGGTGGTGAATGCTGAAAAGATTTAGATGAGCTGGACTTGAATCTCAGCTCTAAGTGGTCCAGGTATAACAGTAGTCAAAGAGAACTGGAGTTGTGCCTCGGGATCATGCAAAACCTCCATCAAAGCCGACTGTACAGGACTTTCCCAGGAGACTGGAACCTCCAACAGGCTTGTGTCTTAAAGTCTCCATGAACGCCTTTTAAAGTGGGAAAATTTAGAGGGTTGCAAATCAGTTAAGTTTAAAAGTTATCCAGGAAAGGTTAGAAATTTAAAAGTCTACTCTAACCTCCTGGTTAACTACTAAACTGAAACTCACCACTCACTGCACTAGCTGTAAAGCTACAAGTTGTTCCCCTGCTACGTGTGCCCCTCTGGAATCCTGAGAACTACTCTCCAACCAGGGCCGACCAGATTTCACACCCTCCTACACAACCCAGTACTACCCACCACTACCGCTGACTCGGCAGCAGTGCCACCCTCGACCCCTACCTCTGGCCTCAGCCATGGACCAAAACCCACCTTCCACCTGCTGGATCCCCACCCCGGCCGGATCCACCTTTCAGAACTGACACCTTTAACATCGCCACCTGTGCCCCACCCACTGCCCCAAATACTTGGGCAAACAGACAGGCTTCTCTCCCCCACCTACCCTGGGGTGACCCTTCCCTGGAACTGATGCACAACCCTGTAATGTGTCAGACCCCACAACGCCACCCACCCCCCGCCCAATCAAATATAATCACTCTATCAGTTATCTGGTATTCTGGCACCTACTGAATCTATCCACCTGATCCCTCTCGCCCCCACCTCCCTGGGCCTGGCCGTCGTACAGGCGCCCATGTAACGGGAATTGAGAAAATGGAAGGAGATGCTTCTTGTGCCCTCCCACTATTTCCTCTTCTTTCATTCCACAAGTACCAATATTCAGCGTTATCTGTAGGAATAATACTTCTGGGGCCAGCATCGGTAATACTGTGGAGCAGAACAGAGCGGAAAGGAGTGTAGTCCTGTGACAATATGAAAACAGGAGGATGAATAACATGCCTTTATTTCCCTGAATAATCATTCAGCTTCAGGCTCCAGTTGTTCCCCAGAGTGTAGTAGCCAGATGACACTGGTGCCAGCAATATAGTTGTTCTTTCATTCTTGCAGACCTGCAACTAAGTTTACTGTCAGAAGGCTCAAGCAGTTATACAGACTTCAGATGGGAATCTCTCTAGGCTATATTAATCCTCTGAAATACATGTTCCTAGGCCTAGACAGGCATTATGCACTTAGGCTGTAGTACTCCTGCCCAGAATGATAGCAGGCGGGGGAAGGAGACTCATTGCTATAACGGCCACAGTTCAGGGATTTACACATTGAATTCACAAAAGCTGTCTGGATACAGGAAAAGGCTGTTTCCCCTCCTAGCTTCTCCCACTTCACCTGCACCAGCACCACTTGCTTCTTTTTTTCAGTTATTACGCACCTGTTCATTCTCTACAGGCTGAGATATGAAAAGTGTAACATTTCAAACAATGCACATGCAACTTCTATTTAATGAAATAATGTAAACTTGCCTGAAATTTGCCTTAAATATCAGAATAAAGTTGCCATATTTATGCTTGATGATTTTATTGCTTAGTATGAAATCAAGCCAGTCTATCGGCTCAATTATAGCTATCTTTGAAGCTCCTTCATTAAATACTTCTTTAAACACAATTGAAATTATGTTCCTTACAGGTTCGCGTCTTGTTTGTGGATTAAGTATTGGACCATTATGTCTACTTCCAAAGATTTAATGTGTCTTGTTTTTAAAAAATAAAGTGAATGATCATTTTGCGGGCATAAGTGTACAGCAGCTTTTATACGAACCATTTTAGTAGGTTTAAAATCGAATTTTTCTTAATCCAACCAAATGGATATCACCCAATTAAGGAGTCATTCAGGCTTCATTGCTAATTTATCCAATCTATTTCTTTGTCATCTCAGAAACCTAGTGGCTTTTTATCGATGCTAGATGAAGAAAGCCAGACTCTTCGATCAATGGAACAAAGCCTCAGCAAACGGCTGCAGTCCCATTTGGAAACAGCTCATACAAATGCTGTTTACATGTCTACAAAGGATGGAAATGGGAACATTCCATCAAAGGATCCAGGCTCAGCATTCACTATCATGCATTACGCAGGAAGGGTGAGTTTACAGAAATGAGTGATTAGTCACATATGGTTAATTAAGGGCAACATTTAAATTTGAAGAAGCCATTAGCTGTATTGATAAAATTCAAGAATAATTACTAGATTGTCTTGCTGCACAAAGCAGTCTCAAAAACATTTTGCGCAACATAATCTAGTCTGATGAAAGCAAATGAGAGTATTTCACTTGTGATGAATAGCATATTGCATACGAAGAAGCCATGGATTTGCTTGCTGGCAGCAAGCTCAAACATAGGCGATATATGAACATTGCTATGCAACATCATTAAATAATAATGTGGAGGAGTTGTTATTCACTCATTCTGTTTAGTTGGTTGTGTTATTTTCACACTTGGAGATTCATGTAATGTAGGCTGTAAAATTTTATGCGATTCATTTTATTAGAAAATTGAAGTGTTTTAATGACGAAACTTGCAGGTTAATATTTCAGTGCACTAATGAGAAAATACTGCCTGTTCAATAAAATTTTAATCTGGTTCTCTGTTCAATGGGGAAAAGAGAACCCCCCACCCCGGCATTATTCAAAGTTCTCCCTGTATCCTGGCCAACATTCTGCCCTCAGCCATTACCAGCACAGATTAACTCATTATTGTGTGGAGTATGAGAAGGATCAGTAACACAACAACTGCCAGAAGAAGGTGGAAAGTGAGAGGACACTGAGCAAAGTGTTGTTGCTTGCTGAAATGTTCAGTGAGCACTTCGATACAAACCTTATGCACCAGCAATGCCTCAGCTACAGTTGCTTCATCACAAAACCTGTCACCAATTATTTCTCCTGCGGCACTCACAACTCAAACCTGAGTCTTGGACAGCGCTGCTTGTAGATGTCAGGGTTGCTGCCAGCTTTAACTTTATAGTTATATCTCCTCTATGACTGCAGAAAGTGGCACTAGCATATCCCGTAGTGCATTGTTTTACCACAAAGGACAGCTCAGTATTTCTTTTCCCCTAATTGGACAGAGCAATTCAGGGCAAGAGAGCATTGGAACATTTTTGTGTGCTCCCTATCATCATCCTAACAAGATCAAATGCACAGGATTCCATTCCGTCAACATATAACTGCTTAGTGACTATAAGCAGCAGTAGCAGGCAGCTCTGCGTCTACAACCCTGGCAGTAGTCATAACATGCATCTTGTTTTGCCCCCTGCACTGCCTTCATTCCTATCAGGCCTTTATTTTACAGCTAGATTATCAAGTGACAAAGCCTATCCTCTTGGTTCATGACCATGCTTAGGAATAGGAGCAAGACAGATTTCCAGTGAGAATTATGATGAATATCATCAAGAAACAACCATCCTGCTCAAAAAGAAGGTTCCACCGGCTGGTCTGTTCTGGATAGAATTTCCAGCTGAACACCAAGCTGCTATCCAGATTTGTGCTCACTTATTCACAACTTGTCCATCACAGCAGACCTGTCCTTACCATCACCTGGATAGCCAAGCCTGCATGAGATCTAGGATCAGAGAGAGAAGGAGATGAGAAGCAGTGAACACAATAGCCCCTGCAATGCCAGGACCCAACTTCCTTTACTTCAATTCAAGGATTTTATCCTCACCTCACTACCGATGTAAACTCTAACTCAGGATCCAGAACTAAAACGCATTTATCATTCAACCCAGTTGTGCTCTTTTGGGATAAACATATGCAACCATCCTTAATGGCTATCGTGGAGTGTGTTTCTTTTTCATAACCTATGCTCTGGAAGTATTTTTCCTGTGGCCTTATCAGCCAAAATGCATTGCTTCCCCTCAACATATGGTTACTTTTGGACCACAGGCTACTGGCAGCAGTCCTGACCCTTTCCACCTTCACCAGCTCACTATACTCTCTTTACCGAGCCTGTAAAGTTACTGGAATATCGGACAACATGGTCCATCCGCTTGGCTCATGGCTACTAGCCGGAATAGATTGTGACGGAGTTGGCGATGCTAGGATTCTGAGAGAAGACAGCAGGCACCACTCTCATTAAATGAAGACCACTGTCCTGTAGAAGTTGTTTCAAAACAACTAGATGACTAATATGCTTTGGAAGCTCCGGTCAATATGACTTTTCACAGTCAATGCCAGCTGTAGTCATACAGCATAGAAACTAACAGCAGAGGGTCCAACGGCATGGCAATTACTGTGTTGTTATTGGAGGAGACAGTTACATCCGTATTGGATAGAATACTCCCTGTGTGAGGGGCTGCAACCAGATGCTTCATTAAGATTCCTTGATAGAGTGTCACTGCACCTAACATTCTCTAGCAAATACCCATGCGTTTTCTTCGATCATCTCAAACTTTCAATACAGCAAAGGTTTGCTGCAGTATGCAAAAACACCAGTGCAAATCTACAAGCTGGTACATGTGGCAACTTATCCCCAAGTCCTACATTCTACAGATTTGTGCCAACTGAGTCACCTCATGTAATCACTCCCATAAATGTCTGCATCTGAGCAGGCACTTTTGGATGTCAATACCAAGAGAAATGGTGAGTTTTCTTAAAGAATTTCATTCCCTTCTTTGACAAGCACAGAAACTTCCCCATATTTGGAAGCTTGTAGAATGAAGGGAGAACAGAGGGAGTGAAGTGGATCATGAAATCACCTGAGTTTGCCATGCAAAATGTTTGAAGAGAGATCAAGGAGGATAAAGAGGAGTGGTTCTGAATAAACCCTATAAGGCCTGTCCCCCAGACACAGTAGTTGCCACAGCCTCAATCTTCCCCTGCTTAGAATGGCCAGCATATACTCTCTGAGCAGGAAGATAAGTAAAGGCAGTCTCTTCCACTCATTGTATGATGCTGTTATCTAGAATTATGCACATCTTTCTCCTGTCAGAAAGAAGCTACTGTGTGAGGTATTTAGAGAATGTGCCTCTCGTTGTAGTCAGCATGTAGCATGAGAGTCGTGGGCAAATGAAAGGTGGTTAGTATGTATGAGAAAACAGGTGTAGGGAGGTATATTACATTAAATAGAGGAAAGTTAAAGTAGTAGAAAGAGGAAGCATATGAATATTATCAGTGTGAAAATGATGAAAACACAGGAAGTGTAAAGACAGAGTAAAAGAACAATTCTCTCACCTTAACTCTAGCTGTATAACTGAATTTCTTCCAACCTTGTAGTTATATCTTGTATGCAGTGCTCCTGCTAATCACATGAACTACAAATTGTTTCAATGATTGTGGAGTAGATGCCTAGAGAATTTCCTATCTGTTGAAGAGAAAAAGCATCTAGCTCTTTATCTTCATTTCTGTACCAGGGCTTCCAAGGTAGGATCAAAGAATCACAATGCTCTCTCTGTAGTTTCTTCAGCAATATTTTCACTCAGGACTGCATTCTTCCTGTCTAGGTTGCAAAATATACCTCCTTCCCATTGAATAAGTGTTGGTTGGGCTCACGTTCAAGTCCCACCTACTCCAGAGGTGTGTAATAAGTTCTCTGAACAGGTTGATACGAAAAGTAGGTTAATTTAAAGAAAAAGACGTTGGCTGTCTTTAAATAGCATCAAGAATGCCAAATGTGCAGCTTTCATTGGCCAGTGATCTTCTTGCTGACAGTTTGCATGATGCTAATAATTAAGTTACACAAAAATCACCCACTAATGGAGTTGCTTGTAATGGCAAACTCCAAGTGAAGCTAGAAAACAGAATGAGCTGCAGGTGACTGACACACAGTTTTTGAAGATCAAGGCCTGCATTTTTTCCTCAATCCTGGACTAGGCAGCTGCCCTGTCTTTGTGAAAGGCCAAATTTGTGCGAGTGAACACTGCCTTTGTGAAAATGGTGGTTGAGCCCAGAAGTTTGCAGTTCCACTCACAAGCAGGTTTTCTGTGGCAGCAGGAATGTGGTCAGGTTGGGCTTTGTGTCTGCACGGTTCGCAAAGACACATAATCCATTAAGTCACTAACTGTCTCCAGTGAAGTGGGACTTCGATAACCTTGGAGTGTGAAAGCTGGAGCATTCAGAGTAGACATCGTAACTGCATTTACACTTTGTGTATTTCTTTGGATACCCAGGCAAGGTACACAGTGATGGGAATAATCCCAGCTCCACAAATCTGACCTTAAGCATTGGGTGCCAGGATGTTGGATTTTCAGTCAGGAAGTTCGGGCTGGATAGAGGTGAAGGTAGGTGACCCCAAAAGTACTGTGGATGCTATAGGGTACTGAGCTCTGCTGTACAGTAGACCAGCCTCCGAGATCCAGCACTGTGTCCGGAGCTTAAAAATATGAATTAAAACATTAAAAATCCTTCTACCATTTGAAATCTCAAGCTCCAGATTAAGTATCCTAATCATTACACCGCCATATAGAGTCATTAGAGTTGTACAGCACAGAAACAGACCTTCGGACAAACTTATCCATGCCAATATGGTATCATAAATTAATCTAGTTGCTTTTGCCAGCATTTGGCACATATCCTTCTAAACCCATCCTACTTATGATGCCTTTTAAATGATGTAATTGAACCAGCCTCCACCACCTCCACTGACAGCTCATTCCATACACACCCTCTATATGAAAAGGTTGCCTCTTAGGTTCCTTTTAAATCTTTCCCCTTTTGCCTTAAACCTATGCCGTCTAGTTTTGGACTCCGTTACCCTGGGGAAAAGACCTTGGCTAGTCACCCTACATATGCCCCTCATGATTTTATAAATTTATAAACCACGCTCCAGGGAAAATAGCCCCAACCTATTAGGCCTCCCACTATAGTTCAAACCCATATGTTAGAAGGAGCAGTTGTTAGGTTTAGACTGGAGCTCGTATTTTAGTAATATTACTCAAGAAAAGTTGAATTGGGAGATACGACTTCATAAGGATTTTTTTGTTTCAATTTGACAGGATTAAAACAGAGAGAGCTAAGGAGGCTTGTCTTCTGACTTGATAATAAATGTAAAAAAGGCAACTTTTAATCATTTTAGCTGATTGTGAATAATAACGAAAATAGCTCAGTCACTTCCACAAAGCAATAGACTTATGAGGTAAAACCACTGAATTCAGAGAGATTTAACAAGGTGTGGAGCTGGATGAACACAGCAGGCCATGCAGAGGAGCAGGAGAGCTGACGTTTCGGGTCTGGACCCTTCACACCAGCCCAAGGCCTCCTACCCTCCCTCGACCTCTTCATCTCCAACTGCTGCCCCCCCCAGCTCTCCTGGACACCATCCCAAGGCCTCCTACCCTCCCTCGACTTCTTCATCTCCAACTGCCACCAGCTTTCCTGCTCCTCTGATGCTGCTTGGCCTGCTGTGTTCATCCAGCTCTACACCTTGTAATCTCAGATTCTCCAGCATCAGCAGTTCCCACTGTCTCTGAATTTAGACAGAGCTCTTGTGAACTTGGGTGTGAAAGTCTGAGAGACACAATCCCAGATCTTCCAGTTAGCAACAATGCATGTAGAGTTGTAGCCCCACAGTGATGCTGCCTCTTTTCAGCTGCAGCTTCTAATAATGGATAAAGCTGCAATTGATGCATTTGGGAGTTGTTAGTTATACGTTAATAGTTGGGATACATCATCAACAATGTTGGGTCATTTGATACTGGAAGCTGAGTAGAGAAGACTCTAATGAAGTCTCGTTCAACCATGCCTCTGTGTCTAGTGCAAGTGGTTAATAAATGTTCGTTAGTTTTCACTAGAATGGTATCATTTGGTCCTCATCCGTCAAAGGTTTCCAGAACATGCTGTTGATGTTTATACAGAACTATATCAGTGTTGCCTTTCAATCCGGCAAGCAAAATAAAAGACAACAAAAGAGAAAAACATGAAACAACACAGTATAGAGCTGGAGGAACACAGCAGACCATGCAGAGGAGCAGGAAAGTTAATGTTTCGAGGCGGGACCTTTATTCAGAAATGGGCCTTTCTGAAGATGGGTCCGGACCCGAAACGTCAACTTTCCTGCTCCTCTGATGCTGCCTGGCCTGCTGTGTTCCTCCAGCTCCACTCTGTGTTATCTCAGACTCCAGCATCCGATGTTCTTGCTATCTCAGAAGAGAAAAACATATCTCTTTTTGATGAAATGTCAAGTCTCAAGTATTTTAATAAATGCATGTGGATTATCAGTGTATGATAAGATAGTTAGTTAGGGTAGATATCAAGGGGGTAACCCAATAACTTCAGCTGCAGATGTGTCCCAACATAACAGTTTTTCAGTCCAATTCTAATTTCAGTTTCATTCATCTTCAACACATTTTGTCAGTTCTCATAAAGCCTTTACAAATTAAACTCGACCTGTACCTCTGACGGAGGAAGTTACCTTTAGTGGCCTCCCGCAGTTTGAAATAAAGAACAGGGGAGCAGGGAAAGGTAACAGCAGCCCAGTTCATATTATCCTGTCTTCCCAGCTGAGTCTAGAAATCCACATTTGGGAAGCAATGATATCAAAGCCTGTTTGGGGGGATTTGTAATTGGGTTGAGGAGAATAGGGGCTGGATGTGTGGTGGTATGGTCAGGGGTCAGGTTGTATGGTGGTTGTTGGTCAGGGGTAATCAGGTAGGATTGAGGATCATTGGGTTGGGTGTTGCTGAGTCAAGGTTGAATGATCAGGCTGGGGGATGATTAGCTCAGGTGAGGAGGGGATAAGCAGGTGGGCTGCTCAGATTGAATGGGGGTAGTCAAGACAAGGACACAATCAGAACAAAGGGAGGGATGTGAGGAAGCAATGAAGCCATGCATATTCAGGTTGAGGTAGGGTAGGAGGGTCTGGGAGCCAGTCAGTGAGGGGGGTGGTCATTCAAAGGATTTCAGGTCAGGTTGGATATTTGTTAGTCTGGGTGGGGTGTCAGGTAGGGCCAGATGGGAGGTTAGTCAGTACAGAATAGTATGGTTGGATGGGAGTTCCATTTGGGGGTGGTCAGGTTGGAGCGACAGTTTATCTGGTCAGGACATTGCAGGGAGGTAATGATCAAGTTGAGTCAGGGCAGCGGGGTGGGGGCTTAATCCTGCGCTCACTGTTGGATATTCTTGAAGAGGGCCCTTAGTGACAGAAATCAGAATTTTAAACTCCTCGGAAGTCACATGCACCTAAAGGGTGTCAAAATGCAGATGGAATCCTGGGAGGGGGAACTAGTTGTACAGTTCATTCTTGGGACGAGCACTCTTTCCACCTGTAGATTCTGTCCTCAAGTCCGGCATTTGCTGTTCCCTTCCATGACCACTTCCCTCACTCCCTTCCACTGACTCACCCCACCCCCCCCCACCCCCACCACCACCACCACATCAGCCACTCCCTACCCAAACTCTTGTTCTTGTAGTTCTCCCCCTCCCTCTCAACCCTGGAGCCCCTGCCTGACTTCTCCAATGTTGACACCCCTCTCCAACCCCTCCGCTCACTACTGTCCTCCTCAATTTCCCTGCTTTCCACTCTTCCCTAACACACCCATTTCCCTTTCCTCGAATTCCACCGCCAGCAGTTCCCTTCCCTATCTCCCCACCAGCTGCTACTACCTCCACTCTCCAGCTTGCTGCCTCCCTCTTGACATTCCTAATCCCTGCTTCCATCATTGAAGCTCCGACTCCTCACTGCCTTCCATTCACCACATCCCTTGGGAAAAGGACGACAGAAGGGAGGAAGTGAATGCGGTAGTGTCAAGAAGGAACAGAAACCAGGAGGGAAGTGGGGAGCAGGCAGATGGTGATGAGTGAAAGGGAAGGAAGCAATGAATGGGAATGAAGTTGTGAGCTAAGAGTTCAAGAATGACTGTGCAAAAGACAGAGTTTCTGGATCCAAGGATAGGTGAGAGAGAACATTGGCTGCAGAAATTCGCCAAAGATCCTCAGACAGCACCTTCCAAACCCACAACCACTTCCATCTGGAATGGCAAGGGCAGCACATATATGGGAACACCACCGCATGCAAGTTCCCGTCCAAGCCACTCGCTGTCCTGACTTGGAAATATATCGCCATTCCTTCACTGTCGCTGGGTCAAAATTCTGGAAGTCCCTCCCTAATGGCATTGTTGACTACAGTGGTTCAAGGAGGCAGCACAGCACCACCTTCTCAAGGGCAACTAGGGATGGGCAATACATGCTGACCAGCCAGTGACACCCACATCCCACAAATGAATATTAAAAAAAATTCCACCTGATTAATCATGTCAGGCTTGGCTTTCATCCTTTAGTTTCCTGTTGTGGAGACGTCTATTATTCCTTTACCAATGGGCTATAGCAGGGCTTCCGAATGTGGGGTGTGGTAGTCTGAATTGGGGGCCTGCAAGCTGAAATTTTGGAGCCACAAAATCTGTAGTAGCAGGGGACACCATGGAACCCTGATTGAGCTGAATAAAGCCGTTATCATGTTATAACAGGCTCCCATTCTCACAGGCTCCCATTCTCATAGGCTCCACACACTCATACTTCTCACCGACAACAATTTTCAAACCTTGAGATAGAGTCACAGTGGGAAAATGTTTTGGTTTGTAGTGGAGTAGAGTGAGAGTAAGTCCCACTTTACCATTGGGATGTGCACAGCTGTATTAATTCAGTGTGCAGCTCTTGATGGCCTGTTACATGCATATATAAATGCACAGCGTGGCAAGAATGCTGCTAAGAGGGAAGGGAGCATTAAAGAGAGGTGTGGAAGAGTTTAAACTTTGGACAGACCCTCTGATAGGTTCCAAGGGGGGACCATAAATGAGGGCTGCCACTTGCCAACAGAAAGCTGCTGGACTGGGCTCATTTGCTGGAGCCTGTCCTGCCTC
>JAHRHZ010000009.1:10745756-10756559 GCA_024137785.1 Ginglymostoma cirratum
AACTCTGTTTTTTCCTTCACAGATGCTGCCAGACCTGCTGAGCTTTTCCAGCAACTTTGTTTTTGTTCCTAATTTACAGCATCCACAGTTCTTTCAGTCCTTGGAATAAGGGCTAACATTCCAGGTGCCTCTACGTTTACCCCGCCTGTGATCCCCAGCAGTATAGTAGTTTCAGGCAAAGACAAGCCTGTACCTAGCCAGGACACACTCATCATTTCTGGGCGGTCTAATCATAAATGCCTTGCAAGCTTGCCTGCTCAAACCTTCCAGATCAGCAGGCCCCGCTACAGAGCAGGCCTCCCTCCACTCTAGCTGTAGACTGCTGTGGTCATGGGGGAGGTGGGGGCAAGGGAAAAAATGTCTGAGGGCACATAGGTGGCAAGAGCAAGTAATTGTAAGTACACTCATATTTGTAAAGATATATGCATGGTATATCATCGCACATTCAATTAGCTGCCATTTTAGTTGTAGGGCCTGGGTTACACCGATTACTGCAATGTCTTAGTTAAACAGCCTTTACAGACATTCCAAGGATGATAAACGCACTTCCCATCTGGACAGCAGCAGATTTTAAACACCCTTCATCTCTTGCATTCAAGAATATAGTCTTAACATCTCTTTCAAGAGAGAGAAGTCTGTAGTCCTCTGGGACTGTGGCACCTTTCACTTTCGCTTTAGTGTGGAGATCACTGAGCCTCGGGTTAATGTGAACATTTAGTGAACAGTTCCTTGCCTCCACTCACGTTCTGCACTTACTGTCAGTTTGCATGTATGGCCACATACTAACTCAAGAGGGCACATTTCTCAGTGGCAAAGGTTAATTCTCCTTGTGTGTCTTACGAGTCACACCCATTCAAAGATGGGTAGTGCCCAATGCTACATTAACAACTAGTCTGTTTTAGTGTATTGTTCTGGTGGGAAGAGATGCTCTCAGTGCAGCTTTTGTCATTGTAGTGAAGTGTACTTGAGTATCACATGCTCATTTAGCAGTGCGTATGAAATTGCACACCTGAACGATGCAGAGGGTCAAAAGGGTCTACATGAGGATGCTTCTCAAACTGATAATGATCATCAGACAACTCTCTATACAGCTGTCTGATACATGATCATTAAGGAAGCTTCAGAAGCTAATTGTCCTTGGCGCCATATGATGTTGTAACCCCTGTTTTTGAATGATTGCTACTCTTCCCCAGCGCTCAGTCAGAACATGGAATGTTCTCCTTCTTGAATATAGGAGCAACAGATGTTGTGAAGCATTCAACCAGTTGTTAGTAACTTTTAGCGCACAACAAAAAGGCAAAGAAATGCCAAACAAAGAAGCTGTATTTACTTTTGTCACTAAATGGGGGTTGCCTGCCTTTGCAACAAAATTAAGTTCACTGAAAGGTGTCTTCACCTACCGGGCACATAAGTGATAGGGGGAAAGTTTACAGGAGATGTATGAGTTAAGTTTTTTTTATGCAGAGGGTGGTAGGTGTCTGGGACCCTCTTTTTTATTAATTTATGGAAATGGGCATTACTGGCTGGACCAGCATTTATTGCTCATCCCCTGGTTGCCCTTCTGAAAGTAGTGCTGAGCTTCGTTCTTGAACTGCTTCAGTCCACCTGCTGTGGGTTGACCCACAATGCCTCTGGGGAAGGACTTGCAGGATTTTTGACCCTGCAACAAGTGAAGGAACGGCGACATATTTCCAAGTCAGGATGGTGAGTGGCTTGGAAGGGAACTTGAAGGTGGTGCTTCCATGTATTTTCTGCCCTTGTCCATCTAGCTGGAAGTGGTCTCGTGTTTGGAACGTGCTGCCATGGGAATCGGTAGAAGCAGATACGATAGCAATAGTTAAGAGGTATTCAGACAGGCACATGAACGGGCAGGAAAAAGAGGGATATAGACCTTGTATAAGCACGGGATTAGTTTGGAATGACGTCATGGTCGGTACAGACACTGTGGGCTGAAGGGCCTGTTCCTGTGCTGTTTTGTTCTAGATTCTATGTTTTATCTCCTGTCTCTTGGAAGCAGCTATCGAATGTTTTTAGTCTGGATTGCTCTGCCCAATGTGACAGCACTCTTATCATGCTGAAGGTGGTGATCCTCCCAGTCATTGTTGACATCTTCCTCCTTGGAAAATTGCTGCCACTTTACCAGCTCATCAGCATCCACATCATCGCTTTTGCCTCTTTTGGTTTGCAGAATACATTGTGCCAGGGTTATGGAGCACACTGTATCTAGAATGTACTACAAGGAACCTCCCGAGTGACCCAAGAATTGGAATCTCATCCTGAAGTAACCCATTCTGTCCTGCACAGTGACACAGGTAGAAGAGTGGGCTGCATTGTCGCTGTGTTCTGACTCAGTCACTATTCTGCGAAGGAATCTTTGGCCGTGTTTGGAAAGTGTCATCCTTCTCTCTCAGTTAGCTATTCACGGATGGTATTCAACCCTTGGAATGAGGCATGTGCTTGAGAGTTGTCAAGAATATAGGCACCATGACAGCTTCCTGGGTACCTGGCACAGAACACTAAGACATGGCAGTGATGATCGTAAGTGAGTTATACATTAATCCTGTTAGTGAATTTTGTTCTATCATAATGCAGCACTCTCGATGTGTGCATTCTTCAGTGCTCTGTACAGGGATGGAGGGGCAGCTGGCAATAATGGAAAATCCCATCACCCAGGCTGTCGCAATGACCTCATCGTGGGGAAAAGAAATGAAGAGATATGATCTTGCACTGACTGCATTTGTATTTGCTTAAACACATTTGTGAGTTGAGCTTTGGGAGACCCCACACAGATCCTCAGATCCCCACAGCTCCTTGGAATGATATGGTTACATAAAAATTAGGCGCTGCTGCTATCTTGATGGCTACCCACTCCTTCAGAGCCTAGGAACTGCTGCAACTGAGAATGTGGTTTTGTTATGGTGTTCCTGAACATCCCTCAGTCTGTGCCTGTGCTGTGCATCATCATCCAGATGAAATGATGACAAGAACAGTAAATTCCAGCCTCCTTCAGTCTCCTCCACATTCTGAAAGGAATTTCTGCCGCAGCTTCACTCCCTGGAGGTTATGTGCGAGCTGCTGGAGCTTGCTGCTGTTCCTGTGTTTGCTGACGTCGATATAACTCCTACCGCCAATTGAGTTGTCTTTGTAGAACCACAAGAGCTACGATAGCACCTGCCAATGCTGGATTCACTCAGCAATTATTCTCCATGTGAGAACAGCAGAAACAGAATACCTTCTGAAAGATATGACTCCCCGGGCAACCATGCCTAACAGAAATGAGGCTTCATCATAGGCTCGAATACACTGTGACAAGTAAAAGGAGGGAAGGAGGAGAGACATTTCATGTCCCTCCATTGTCCGCTGATTTACAGTCATAGAGCCATAGAGATGTAAAGAATGGAAACAGACCCTTTGGTCCAACTCCTCCGTGCCGACCAGATATCCTTAATAAATCTAGCGCCATTTGCCAGCATTTGGCCCATGTCCCTCTAAACCCCTCCTATTCATGTACCCATTCAATGCCTTTTAAATGTTGTAATTGGACCACCCTCCACCACCTCCTTTGGCAGTTAATTCCATACACTCACCACCTTCTGCGTAAAAAAGTTGTCACTTAGCTCCCTTTTAAATCTTTCTCCTCTCAACTGATACCTTTGCCTTCTAGTTTTCCGTATACTACTACCCTCTGAGTGAATTACACCTTAATCAGATTCAGGTAGCACAAGTTACGTTGCAAAACAACATTGGAATGAGTACTCCTTCCTTGATCACGAATCTCTCTAGCCCCAGTTGTCAACCTAGAAAGGCAATAGTGGACATAAGAGTCCATCTTCTCACATACTTACAGAGCACTGTGAGAGCAAACCAGATGCGAGTCCTTGTACAGCAAGAGATCTTAGGAAATTGAGAATTAGTGATTTCATGTGACAATTTTACATCTGCCTGTGATTGCTTCTGCTTTACAGAAATCAAAAGAATTAATTTGTCATGTGTAATGGCATGGTATCCCAACCTCAAGGACAAGACAAAACAGGCTTACTTTGCCTTCTGTGTAACCCATTGGCAAGTAGCTATTTTTGATCTTTTTTGCCGAGTTCAGATTGGTGGAAGATGGTATGGCTTTCAGGTTGTGCTTCTGAGAATGAGCTACGGGCTCCACCTTAGTTCAGATTATCCCTACACCCAGCCCAGTCTGGGGACACTACATGTCTCCTTTTGTGTTACTCACCTCATGAACTCCATTTGCTATAGCCCACATTCCCATTCAACTCTTTTTTTAAAACAGCATTCATGGGATCTGGACACTGGCTGATCAGTATTAATTGCCAATCCCTAATTACCCTCCAGAAGGTGGTGAGCTGCCTTCTTGCACCTCTGCAGCGCATCCCACAATGGCATTGGGAGGGAATTCCAGAATTTTGCCCCAATGACAGTGAAGGAACGGCGATATGTTTCCAAGTCAGGATGGTGTGTGGAACTTGCAGGTGATGGTGTTCCCATGTTCCTGCTGTCTTTGTCCTTTAATATGGAAGTGGCTGTGAGTTGAGTGAATGCTCCCCCAGGAGCCTTGGTGAATTTCTACAATATATCTTCCTTAAGGTGTACACTGCTGTTACTGTCCGTGTGGAGGGATAGAATGTTTATGGATGTAATGCTAATCAAGTGGGCTACAATTAACACACTTGCCAGCGTTGGGTTCACTCAGCAATTATCTGACACAGAGAATAGCAGAGACAAAACATGATTCCCTGGGCAGTCATGGCAAACATAAATGAGGCTGGATGGTGTCAAGCTGCTTGAGTATTGTCGAAGTTACTCCCATCCAGGCAAGTGGGGAATATTCCATCACACTCCTGACTTGTGCCTTGTAGATGATGGATAAGCTTCGAGGATTTACTCGCTGCAGGATTCTTCATCACTGACTTGCCCTTGTAGTCACAGTATGTATATGGCTGGTTTTCTGGCCAATAGTCATTCCCCAGGATGCTAATAGTGGATAATTCAGTGATGGTAATGCCATTGACTTTCAAGGAGCAATAGTTAGAGTCTCTCTCTTGCCATTTGTCAACACAAACCCAGGATACTGTCCAGGTGTTGCAGCATCTGGACACGGACTACTTCCGCAATTGAGGAATCATCAATGGTGTTTAACATTGTGTAATTGTCAGTAAGCATCCCCACTTCTGACATTATGACGGATGGAAAGTCATTCATGAGGCAGATGAAGATGATTGGCCCTAGGGCATTCTCCTGAGGAACTCCTACAGAGATATCCTTGAGCTAAGATTGCTGATTTCCAACTGCCACAACCATTTTCCTTTGTGCCAGGTGTGTCTCTAACCAGAGGAACATTTTCCTCCTGATTCTCATTGACTCCAGCTTTCCGTGGCCACACTCAGTTAAATGCAGCCTGGATGTCAAGGCAATTACTCCCACCCTCAACTCTGGAATCCAGTTTTTGTAACTGTATTTGAACTGAGTCTGTAATGAGGTCAGGAACTAAGTGGTCCTAGCAGAATCCAAGCTGAGCATCAGTAAGCAGGTTATTGCGATGCAAGTATTTTTTGATATGCTGTCAATGATGCCTTCTATCACTTCAGTGTTCACCATTCTTTGTCCCATTACGTACATCATCAGATTCTGGCTTATAGATCATTTCATGTGTGCACTCCTGCAGGAAACCAAACAGTTTATATTGTAACTTGAAGATATTCTTAGTGCAAGGTCAGTTTGTATTTTTTTCACCAGTTTGTGCTCCAGTGTACTGCCTCTGACAATGGTCTTTTCTCGTTCATGCCAAACAAAGTTGATTGAAAGCTGGACATTTCCTTGTTGCATGCAGACCACATCTACCAGATATCTTGCTGTGTTTGAGTGTTGTTGTAACCGTGCCAACCTTCAGGTTTGTACATAGGACCAGTAAGCTTTGGCAACCTGCAAGATTGCTCTATACTTGCATTCATCCTTCTGTAACTCTTTAAAACCACAAGTCTTCAGATTATCTTGCAAATATTTATGGAAAATTGCATCATTTTGGATGCAATCGCAAAATCATCAATTCTGTATGCTGACTCCCCAAAATCATAAAATGAGCTCTTTTCTTTGCATTAGCTCAGAAAGCAGTCTATGGATTCTGTAAGCCTCTGTACAAATGACATGAATTGTAGTCTGTGAATGTTGAAGTTTAACCTGACTCTGAGTTAGTCTTCCAATGTAATCCATAACTTTTAGAGATCTTTAGCTGTTCAGCTGTTAATCCTGACATGTTACGTCTACAGACCTTCAATCCCAATTGCTAAGCAAATTGAAATGGCCTATTTGTTTTATTGATACATGTAAATCTAGAAACCATAGCTCTGAATGCTTTTTAGGCATTTTAAGTTCTGTTATGAGGTTTGCTGTGTCCCAATTTAAAATAGGGAATTTCGTAGACATTCTGTCAATATGCCTTTGACCTCTTTTCCTTGCTATTCATCTAGCTCGCACCCTGATCACTTTCCTTTCTCAAGTAAATTAAACTTCCCTCTCAATTGAAATTGCTTGTTTATTGCTAATCTTTGTTCATAACTGTGGTTTAGCTTGCTGATTGTTTAAGCTCATTAGGTCTCATCAGGACAATGCTTTTCTCAGCTGTTCATTTTAATTCATGTTAACAGTAATGGTTTAATCATTGATCACTTGGCAGGGATTGATTGGCTCCATGCGTTATTTTATTTAATATTTAACACAGTTATAAAACAGACGTTATATCAAACGAATGAATTTTTATTGTGCTAACTGCAAACCCTTAGTAGACTCACTGAGAGGCAGTCGCGACATTGTATGTGCACAGCATATGGAGTCTTTAAATATGAAGTCTCTTAAAGACAAGGTACACATACAATAAGAAACATGACATTCAGATTAGAAAGTAGAAACACATTTTTTTAAATCTCCAAAAGAGCTACACATCTAAACCCATTAGCATGCTCCTTCCCATACACTTTAATAATACTCTTGACAACTTGATTCTCAAATTGAAACTGAAACAATGTTAACTGGAGCTTCAAACTGCATTAAATTATGTTAGAGATAGTTTGATACCAGTCAAAGCTGGTACTATAGCACCCATGATAACAAGCATGGGGCTGGATGAACAGAGCACGTCAAGCAGCATCATAGGAGCAGGAAAACTTGACGTTTCGGGCCTAAACCCTTCATCACCAGCCCAGATTGCCAGCAGCATCTAGACAATTGGCAGTTAAATTTAGGCCAGTCCTACTCCCATTCTGTTCTAACCAGGTTACCTGTTCTTTTCTGCAGAACATGCTCAGGAAGGCAGGAGTGTTCCTTTAGAAATATCTAAATCAGATCTAATTATGTATTCATACACTTTTTACATTTGCACAAGCGGATTGAATAAGAAATGTAACGTCACAACATTACCATCTGATTCACCTCGTGTGGACATGTTAGAGAATTCTCAGTTTCCAGCATGCATGCAGTGTAAGGCACAATGATCTTCATGAATGAAGTTCCAGTTCCCTTAGTCCTTTGATCTCTTGTGACCTGAATGCTTCCAACAGCTCTCATGTCCCTGAAGCCTTAAGCTCTTCATGCAGTTCCATTTTCATTCAATTCCGCTTTATCGAAACATCTTTTGAAACTCACCGTTGAAACACTTGACATTTATGTATGGCAGTCACTTGATGCTGATTCTCAGATTAAGAAATGACAGGGACACCTCTGTATGCTGTCACTTTAACCTCTATACTCTTTTAAAACTTTGTCGCTACTTTAGGTATCTTCTAGTTTTAATTCTGTTTCTAAAAGCAAACATTTGCTTGTTGCCTTTATGCCTGTTTTTCTAATTTCCTGAACCAATTTGAATTTTCCCCTATTGCCTTTATCTGTCAATTGTCTCTTATGACACAGCGTGGTTAAGCGTGGTTCCAACAGCACTCAGAGGTTAACAACATCCAGTATAAAGCAACGCACTTCACTGGCATCCTATCCACCAGTATTCATTTCCCTCACCACTATTGCACAGTGATAGCAATGTGCATCATCCACATGTTGCACTGCAGAAACTCACCAAGGGTCCTTTGAAAGAGCCTTCTAAACCCACACCTAGAAGTGTAAAGGCAGTACGTGCATGGGAGCATCATCACTGTCAAGATGTGCTCCAAGGCGATCCTGACTTTGCACCATATTGACATCCCTTCACTGATGCTGGGTCGAAATCCCGGAGCATCCGTCCTAACAGCACCGTGGCTGTTCCTACGCTGAAATGATGCAGCATTTTAAGAGGGCAGCTCACCACCATTTTCTCCAGGGTAATTAGGGATGGACAATAACTTTTGGCTTAGCCAATGACACCCATATCTCAAGCACAAATATTTGTTAAAAGTTTGCTCGTTTTAAACACAAGAAAGATTTTTGAATAAAATGGGGAAAAAAAGTTGGCAGGCAGTCTGTCCAAATCTCACTTTGTACTTGTAGTTATACTCCGTACAGTAGGAAGGTACTTCGAAGAATTTGTTGTCTGGTCACTAGATCAGGTAGAAAAGCTGGAATGTAAAGAAGAAACATGTGACATCATAGATCAGTGATGTAAGTAAGAACAAGACGGAGGAGATCTAGGACAAACTTGATGGATTAGGAACTAAATTAAAAGTCAAATCCTCCCAGAGTTATTTCAAGTGCTGAGCTGAGAGGAAAAGCAGAACTGGAGAGACAGAATGGAAATGAAGATTCCTCAGACATTGAGATGACTTCAAGGGCAAGGGAAGTGATTTGAATATAATGGGTTTCATCTGGGGTGAAATTAGGCACTTTATAGCTCACCAACCGAATTGATGGAACAGTGGAAGAAGAAAGATATTGAACAAAATACGAACAGTTTTATAAGCGTCTACTTTTAATTAATAGACCTTGCTTCAGGTGTGTCCAAAATGATTGCATGCTACCAGCTGAGAATGAATATATTTTTACTTCTGTGTAGTATTCATAATCATGTTTATACGATTTTTCCTACATTCATTTTAGCACTGTTGCATTTCTAGTATTTTCCCTTGGATTTATATATTATGGAATTTCAAATAGTGAGCATTCCGATACCGTTATCTATCAATACGTGTACATAGGCAAGCTCACAGGCTCCTCCTCTGACACTGCTATAAGTTTTGACCTTAAACAGTCCAGATGGAGAAAATAGTCAGAGCTCACAACTCTTCTTTTAATTGATCTTTGTAATGTTGATACATTTGCAAATATCAGGAACGTGCTCCCCTTTTAAATTCAATCAACATTTGCAAATGTACTTCCGTGTATAACAATTAAACCAGTGTCATTGTCAAATTTCCCTGAGAGCTCAGTGCTGTGCTGCCAGCTGATGGTTTCCCAGTTCCCTTTGACTGCAATCGCTACATTGAACAACATACAAACATATTTCACAAAAATCCCAAAATCACATCCGTGACAATAAAGGTCTTCCCAAATCCATGTCTTCTTACAAGCAGCAATTTTATGAACAGACCATTTTCACATGAAGGGAGTTTTGATGGGATTGATCCAATTCATAGCAGGTAGAGGTGAAATTTCCATAGTCCCACTGGGCTGCTCTCATTCAGGAGAAGTAACTGGCAGTGTTTTAAGCTGAAGGTCACCATGCCTCAGATGAGGGGAGAGGTTGAGAAATCCTTCGTGGTACCCTCATCCATTGCAAGAACTGAAGTCATGCTGTTGGCATCGCTGTGCTTTACAAACCAGCGATCCAGCCAATGGAGTTAACCCAAGACACACAGAATAGTCTGGCTACAGCCTGCGCAACACTGGGAATTGAAATCACCCCAATGTTAGAAAATATTAAGCAAGTATTAACAAAATGGCTAGGTTTGCTTAGTACATCAAATATTTTAACATTTAATTAGATAAGGAAACAAGTGGTGGCCAATTTTATAATTAACCTGAAATGGACACTATGATGGAGGATTTGAAATTTTATTTGGACAGATGAGCTCAATAGGTAGAGTGACCATTTTATTCATACAGAGGATTGGATATTGGTAAAGCCTGTATTATTGCCTCTTCCCAGTTGTGCTTGAATAGATGCTGGTGATGATCCACCTTCTCAAATGGTTTACTCACAGGTTAGCTATTTCAGAACGCAATTAATTGTCAACTACATTACGATAGGAGTTGAGTCACTATCGGCCAGACTGATTAAGCTTGGTGCAAAATTTATCTTGGTCAAGCTCATTACTGAACCAAATGGGCTCTTAAGACTATCTCGTAGTTCTAACACCAGTTTTATTTAGTTAAATGAATTTAAATGCCCCAGATGTAAGAATGTCCTTATTTATTCACTGTCTGAACCAGCAAATCACTAATTACACTTTAGAAGATTGTGCTAAGCCATTTTCTTGAACTGCTGCAGTGTTTGGGCTGTAGGGCCACCTACAGTGCCATTAGGAGCAGAGTCCCATGATCTTGGCCCAGCAATGGTGAAGCAACAGTGGTTTATTTTCAAGTCTGGGTGGCATGTTTTACGGGGGAATTTGTAGGTGGTCTTTCTGTAATGCATCTTCCTCCCTGGTCACATCTAAGGCACTACCCTGAGGTACTCCTGAAATGATGTAACATGCCTGACCTTTAAAAAACACAACCTTTTTTTGAGGGAGATAGTAGGAACTGCCGATGCTGGAGAATCTGAGATAAAACGTTGTGGAGCTGGATGAACACAGCAGGCCAAGCAGCATCAGAGGAGCAGGAAAGTTGACGTTTCGGGTCGAGACCCTTCTTCAGAAATTTCTGAAGAAGGGT
>JAHRHZ010000009.1:10756959-10796013 GCA_024137785.1 Ginglymostoma cirratum
GCTCCTCTGATGCTGCTTGGCCTGCTGTGTTCATCCAGCTCCACAACGTTTTATCTCACAACCTTTTTTTGCATTTGTTGTAACTCCAGCTCAATTCTTTACTTCAATTCCCATCAACTCCAGTTTTCCTAGGATTTCATAATGCCATACTTGGTTTCAAGGGCAGTCACTCTCCCCTCACCTCTGAAATTCAGTGCTTTCCTCTGCATTCTTATCAAGGCTCTAATGATGTCAAAAGCTTCATATCTTCCCTTTGGCACTGATAAATCCCACCCCCCCATCATTGAGGATAGGATATTTATAATGCCTCTTCCTCCTGTTTATTGCTTAATTGTCATCCACCATTCATGAATGAATGTGACAGGATTGCTACCCTTAGATCTGATGGGTTATTGTAGGATCAGTTTGTTCTGCCTATCACATCCTGCTTCCACTGTTTGGCATGCAAGTGATCTTTTGTGGTAGTATCACCAGGGTAAATCCTCAGATTAAAATTTGCTGATGATGTTCAGGACATGTTTTCCTACATTCTTTATTAAATATTGGTTCATTCCTTGGTTTGGTGACAATGGTAGAGTAGGAATTGTGCCAAGCTCAGAGGTCACAGGTTGTGGTCGAATAGGATTCTGCTGTTGTTGATGGCCCACAGCAACAGAATGGGTGCCCAGTTTTAAATTATTAGATCTGTTCAAAATCTATCCCAGTAAGCATTGTGGTAATGCTCTATAACATAATGTATATCCTCAATGTGAAGAGGGGTCTTCATCTCTACAAGGTCTCTGTAGTTGTCACTCCTACCAACCCTATCATGGGCAGATGCACTTGTGACAAGTAGATTTATGAGGACGTGGCAAGTAGGTATTTCCCTTTTGTTGGTTCCTTCACCCCCTGTCTTGAACCCTGTTCAGTAGGTTTGCCCTTTTGGATTTGATGAGTTTATTCAGTCGTTCCTGACATAACCACAATTCTACCAAACCATTCTTCGTTTGTACAAAGTGATTCTCTGATTGTAAGATTCGGGGAAACTAAGGTGATCAATTTTAACTGGACAACAGGGCAGAGAATTCCGGGGATAAATGTAAAAGTCTTTAATATCAGAAGGACAAATTGATAGCTCATAGAGAATTCTCAGCTTTAGAAATAGAGGCAAAGAGTAGGATGGCAAGGAGGTTATGTTGAAACTCTTGAAGGTTTGGAAGGACATGAGCCAGGAGCAGGCAGGGGGGTACTAGTTTAATTTGGGATTATGTTCAGCATGGACTGGTTGGACAGCAGGGTCCGTTTCCGTGCTGTATGACTCTGCGACTCTAAGTAAATTAGTTCAACCCCAGCTGGACTACTGTGTCCAGTTTCGGGTTACCACCCTTCAGGAAAGGTGTAAAGACTGTTGGGGGAATAGGGATGCAGCAGAGATTTATCAGAATGGTTCCATGGATGAGAGATTGCAGTTACCTGAATGGAGTGGAGAAACTTGAGTTGTTCTGGTTAGATCAAAGGAGGAAAGTATTTAAAATCATGAATGGTTTAGATACAATAAATAAAAACGATACTATTTCCAAAGATTGGAGGTTTGGTGGGCACGGATTTGAAGTGATTGTCAAAAGAAGCAACGCTATTATGACAAGTGTTCTTAAATGCAACAAGTGCTTAGGATTTAGAATGCATTACTTGATAATGTGTTGAATACATCAGCGATCAATAAAGCATATGAGATCTTTGGCTATGTAAACAGAGGCAAATAGTACATTGAAAAGGAAGTTGTGCTTAACCTTTATACAATAATGGTTGTGACCAACCTGGATTCTGGACTTTGTGAGAGAACAGTTTTGATTTACTAACGTAGCTTCTGAGATTATACTGAAGGAGTGGAGAAGCTCAGTTTTTTCTCCTTGGAGCAGGAACATTGAGGAGGAACTTGATGAAGGTGTTCAAATCCACCAAGGATTTTCATCAAATAATTAATTGGGGAAATTTTTCCAGTGAGACATGTAGTTAACCAGACAACCCAGATTTAAGGTAATTGGCAAAAGGAGAATAGGCAAATATGAGAGAGATAACAACGGTGTAGATCTGGATGAACACAGCAGGCCAAGCAGCATCAGAGGAGCAGGAAGGCTGAAGAAGGATCTAGGCCCGAAACGTCAGCCTTCCTGCTCCTCTGATGCTGCTGGGCCTGCTGTGTTCATCTAGATCTACACCGTGTTACCTCAGATTCGCCAGCATCTGCCGTTCCTACTATCTCTGAAATATGAGAGATTTTTTCTAAGGTAGTATTTAAGATTATTTCACTTTAATCAATTTATTCATAGAAATCAGAACAAATTTCTGAGAGAAATCAATGTAATCAGCGAGATGGAAATTTGGCAATCTAAAACTAAAGTTATATAAATCACGTTATTAATAATACTCTTCTCTTGAATTTGCAGCCAGCGAAAATGTTGTTATTCACCAATTCTTCCAGTCCAAACTGACCCAAACTGGTTCTCTTATTCCCTTACATCATCACTTGAGCCTTAGAGGGTCCAAAGCATTGATGTTGTCACAGAATCGATGTTCTACATCACGAACCAAAGGACCGAAAAAATTTCTGGACATTAACAGCAAGGTACTGGGTACAGGCAATGGGCAGTAAAGACTGTTGTAAACATTCATCTTTCTTCTGAAATTGTCTGAACTCTTCTTATATAAACATGCATATCAATCTTATCATAAACTGACGGCTGGTATGATGAATGTTAAATTTGCAGGGAAAGTAAAGCTTTTTTTTGTACAACACTGCAAATCTCTGGACAATTTTTACATTTTCAGCTGATTGGCTTAGTTGCAGAGTACCAGGCTCTAATTAATTGACTAGAAATTCAACAGCTGATCATTAAGTATCCCACGTTCAGTGAAAGGTGCTACGGACAGTCTAAACTCAGAAAATAGCTCCATTAAGTCCAAGATACCAAGGTGTAGAGCTGGATGAACACAGCAGGCCAAGCAGCATCAGAGGAGCAGGAAGGCTGACGTTTCGGGTCTAGACCCTTCTTCAGAAAAAAAACTCTCTCTCCCTCCATTAAGTCCAATTGACATTAGATTTTTTTTAAGCATTTTTCATAGAGGAATGTAATTCATAATGATGACCTTACAATGCGTTCACCCATTTATTTGAGAAATGCTGCATTGCGTTCACATGTATGTGAGAGAGGAAAATGTTTTAAAAAGACTGGAGGGATAACTTTTTCATGCAGAGAGTAGTGCGAGTGTGGAATGGGCTGCCAGAGGAAATGGCAGAGGCAGGTACAATTACAACTTTTAAAAGGCTATCTTAGAGTCATACAGTCATATGGCACAGAAACAGATCATTTGGTTCAACTTGTCTGTGCTGATCAGACATCCCAGTCTGACCTAGTCCCATTTGCCAGCATTTGGCCCATATTTCTCTAAATCCTTTCTATTTATGTACCCATTCAGATGCCTTTTAAATGTTGTAATTGTACTAGCCTCCACCACTTCCTCTGGCAGCTCATTCAATACACGCATGACCCTCTGCATGAAAAAAGCTGCCCCTTAGGTCCCTTCTAAATCTTTCCATCTTAAACATATGCCCTCTTGTTTTGGACTCCCCTACCCTGGGGAACAGACCTCGGCTATTCACCCTATCCAAGCCTCTCAGGATTTTATAAACCTCTAAGAGGCCAGTCCTCAGCCTCTGATGCTCCAGGGAAAATAACCCCAGGCTATTCAGCATCTCCTTATAGCTCAAACGCTCCAATAAGCCAATGTGATGCAACGTGTTTTGTAATTTAATATAGGGGATTATGAAATAGAAAGATTTCACATGGTTTAGAGCGACGATATGAAAGTCATAGGAACTAGATAGTATTTTTCCCATGCATGTTGTTGAGATGAAATGTTACAATCATAGATAGAGATTTTGCAGGTTAGGTATTTTTACACCAGTGTTGAGATGGTTGGTGAGTGAGTGCTAGGGATATCTTGGATTATCAAACCAAGAAAGAGATAGATTGCTTCTCTTGGTTAGTGTGATGATAACAAGGGAACAAAAAAAATTATTAAATAAAAAGAGTCAAAGAACAGATTAGCAAACCATCTGTAATTTTGGTACAAAAAGCAGAAGGCAGGTTGGGAGATGAGCATTTGGGAAGTGTGGATGTCTGAAAGGAAATGGCTACCATTGTCTATGAGTCATTAAAAGCAGGCATGCAGTGGCAGCAAGAAATGTGAAAAGCAAACACTATGTTGGACTCAGTTAAAGAGGATTTGGGAATAGAAGTAAAAATGCCTTGCTACAGTTGTATAGAAATTTGGTGAGACTTTGCCTGGTATATTGTGGGCAGTTTTGTTCTCCTTCTCTCAGGAAGAATATACATCCCATAGTGAGAGTACACCAGATTAATCTTTTGAGATGGTGGAATTGTTTTACAAGAAGAGATTGAGGAAACCTAGTCTGTATTCCTAGAGTTTTGCAGAACATTTTGAGATGATCTCATTGCAACTGACAGAATTCTTGAAGGACATGACAAGGTGGAAAGAGAGTATGTCCCAGAAAATAGTTTCTGAAGAAGGATCCAGACCTGAAACGTTAGCCTTCCTGCTCCTCTGATGCTGCTTGGCCTGCTGTGTTCATCCAGCTCTACACCTTGCTATCTCTATGTTTCCCCATACTGGTGACATTAGAACCACGGTAAAGGTATAATAGTGATTCAAAATGATTATGCAAAAAAAAATTGTGGACCTTACACACTTGATTTCTCTGACAGCATAGTACTTGCTGTGCAATCCTAACTCTGAAAATAAAGCCTGTTTGTATCTGAGGTGGTAAGATCTGATAGCTATAGTTTCTCTCTGCGTACACGCTGCATGATCTGCTGAGTATTTCTAGTCTTGACTGTGTTTTTCTTAATTTCATTTTGAATTTTCAGTATCCATTGTATTTTGTTTGTGAAGAATACATTAGGAGCTAAATCATCCTTATGAAGAACCAAGTCATCTGTTTTTTCAATTGTATTGTCTCTCCTTTCTGTAAGTTCCTGAAAAAGAAGACAACAGCAACGTTTCTCCAACGATTAGAGTGGGGTGGACCCACAACGCTGGCTTCCCAGCTTAGGGTAAGTATTTTAGAGCAGCCAGTAATCTTGAATGAATAGAATGTGTTTATGTTCATTACGTGCATTAACCAGCATCATTTCTTACTTGCATGGTTTTAAAAGCAGCTTACTTGCTAACGTCAAATAATGAAAATGGATTTTCTGATTGCTATTTCTCATGATGAATAATAATTTTGCCAAAAATAATCTTTTTTAGAGATCCAAATGAAAAAGAAGTATTAAATCCTTCTTGCTTTCTTCCTCCTTGTAGAGTTCAATTCATGATATAATGGGAAAGCTCCAGAATTCAACTCCTCACTTTGTGCATTGCATCAAACCCAACACATCCAGGCAGGCCGAAATGTTTGACAACTTCTATGTATCAGCTCAGTTGCAGTACATTGGTGTCCTGGAGATGGTGAAGATGATCCGCCATGGATACCCTTTGAGGCTATCTTTCAGTGACTTCCTCACGAGGTAGGCTCTTTATAGAGTAACCAAGGATCATGTTCTGAAGTACAACCATGCTAGCAGCATGCTTCAGTGGGATAGCTGCAGCACCACCTAGGTTTAGTTTGCAGTGAGTATTTGTAATGGGAAAATGCCTTTATTGTTTACACTTAAAGAAAAAGAGCTTGCATTTACTGTAATCCTGCTTGTGTACAGTTCTGTGTGGTGTGTGGGTGAGAAGCTTGTATTAAATGTATCAGTGTGAGGTGAAGCTATGTCTGTTATGCAGGGAAGATACAATGGGAGAGCGGGCAGGGGTGGGGATTGTAACATCAGGTGTCACTTTACCCCATACAAAACTATCAGCCCCCGCTTCTGTAACTGTTTTACCCATGTCGATGGAGTCAATTTACCTGCCCATCCATGGTGAATTGATGCCTTAAAATGGACAATTAATAGCTACTTAAAGGTCACCTCCTTCCCCAAATGTAATTTTATCTGCTCTGGGTCAATGCGGCACCAATTGCCCAGCCCTTTCCCTTTCACGGGCCAGGTTCGTGGCTGGTCTAGGAAGGGACCTGGCCTTGCCTCCTTTCCCCATTCATCACCACCTTCTGCTTGCTTGGTGCCTTATCCACCCCAACCTCCCCTGCCCTTCCCAAGGCTTGTCAGCCAAGCCCAGCAAGACCCCAGACTTACCTCAAAGTCCAGCTTCATTGCATTAAACTATCCCCCAAGGCTCAAAGTGCTCACAAACCTTTTGTGTTTCCTTCTGGCTGCAGGGTGAGGTGGTCAGCCTGATGTCCAAAGATGTGCAAGTTAGGGTGGATTAGCTGTGCTAAATTGCCCCATAGTGTCCAGGGATGTGCAGGCTGGGTGGATTAACAGGGTTACAATAGGAGGGTGGGAGTGGGCGGGATGCTCTTCAGTTGGTGTGGACTCGATGGGCCGAATGACCTGCATCCACACAGTTGGGATTTTAAAGCTTGACCCTGACGTTACCTCAGAGGTGAAGACCCTCTCTCCAGAGTAAAATTCAGTTCAGTGGGTCCAAGTTAGTCTCCCATTACAAAACACATTTTTAGGGGCTGTCCATTTCAGTTTTACTGACTACAAGGACACCCCTACCCACCCCCCCCCACCCCATCCCCCACAACCATTTCTGATCACTTTTTGATGTAATGATATATTCCAAGAAAACAAAATATTGTAGTAAATGTTCCCCATTTAATTCCTGGTGTGTCTACGTTCACCCAGATACACAGATGCTCTGGCTTTTAAGTCTGAAAGCTTTCTTTGTCAAAGTGGTTGGCAATGACGAGCTCAGAAACAAAATGGCACAAAGAAAGGTGGAGGGAGAGGTCATGTTGAGGAAGCAGGGAGGCTGCAGAAGGACATGGACATGCTGAGAGAGTGGTCAAAGAAGTGGCAGATAGAATACAACGCGGGAAAGTGTGAGGTTATGCACTTTGTTAGGAAGAATAGAGGTGTAGACTATTTTCTAAATGGGGAAAGACTTTGGAAATCTGAAGCACCAAGACTTATAGAACATTACAGCGCAGTACAGGCCCTTCGGCCCTCGATGTTGCACCGACCTGTGAAACCAATCTGAAGCCCATCTAACCGACACTATTCCATTATCATCAATATGTTTATCCAATGACCATTTAAATGCCCTTAAAGTTAGCAAGTCTACAACTGCTGCAGGTAAGGCATTCCATGCCCTTACTACTCTCTGAGTAAAGAACCCTTGGAAACCCTAGTTCAGGATTGTCTTAAAGTTGCCATACAGGTTCAGTTGGCAGTTAGGAAGTCAAATGCAATGTTAGCATTCATTTCAAGAGGACTGGAATACAGAACAGAGATTTACTGCTGAGGCTGAATAAGGTCTGGTCAGATCGTACTTGGAATATTGTGAGTATTTTTGGGCAACAAATCTAAGGATGTGCGGACATTTGGAGGGGTTCCAGAGGAGGTTCACGAGAACAATCCCAAGGATGAAGGGCTGGTCATATGAGGAATGGTTGTGGACTGTGGGTCTATACTCAATGGAGTTTAGAAGGATGAAAGGGGATCTGATTGAAACTTACAGAATACAGAATGGCCTGGACAGAGTGGACATGGAGAAGATGCTTCCACTAGTAGGTGAAACTGGGACTGAGGGCACAGCCTCAGAGTGAAGGGACACTTTAGAACTGAGATGAGGAACTCTTAGGTTAGAGGGTGGTTAATCTGTGGAATATTCTAGAATACACCTCCTCCCACCTACCTTCCTGCAAAAATGCCATCCCCTATTCCTAATTCCTTCCCCTCCACCCCATCTGCTCCCAGGATGAGGCATTCCACTCCCAAACATCTCAGGTGTCCTCATTTTACAAGGACTGCAACTTCCCCACCTCAGTGGTCGAGAACGCCCTCGACCGTGTCTCCCGCATTTCCCGCACCTCATCCCTCACACCCCTTCCCCGCAATAACAACCAAAACAGAATCCCCCTCGTCCTCACGTACCACCCCACCAACCTCCGGATCCAACGCACCATCCTCCGACACTTACACCATCTGCAATCCGACCTCACCACCAAAGACATTTATCCCTCCCCACCCTTATCTGCCTTCCGGAGGGACCACTCCCTCCGCGACTCCCTTGTCCGCTCCGCACTCCCCTCCAGCCCCACCACACCCGGCACTTTTCCCTGCAACCACAGGAAGTGCTGCACCTGCCCCTACACCTCCCCCCTCACCCCCATCCCAGGCCCTAAGAAGACCTTCCACATCAAGCAGATATTCACCTGCACATCTGCTAATGTGGTATACTGTATCCGCTTTTCCCATTGTGGCCTCCTGTACATTGGGGAAACCAAGCAGAGGCTTGGGGACCGCTTTGCAGAACACCTCCACTCGGTTCGCACTAAACAACTGCACCTCCCAGTCACGAACCATTTCAACTCCCCCTCCCATTCCTCAGAGTACATGTCCATCCTGGGCCTCCTGCAGTGCCACAACGATGCCACCCGAAGGTTGCAGGAACAGCATCTCATATTTCGCTTGGGAACCCTGCAGCCCAATGGTATCAATGTGGGCTTAACAAGCTTCAAAATCTCCCCTCCCCCAGCTGCATCCCAAAACCAGCCCAGCTTGTCCCTGCCTCCCTAACCTGTCCTTCCTCCCACCTCAAGCCCCACCCCCATCTCCTACCTACTAGCCTCATCCCGCCCCCTTGACCTGTCCGCCCTCCCTGGACTGACCTATCCTCTCCCTAACTCCCCACCTACACTCACCTTTACTGGCTCCATTCCCGCCTCTTTGACCTGTCTATCTCCTCTCCACCCATCTTCTCCTCTATCCATCTTCTATCCACCTCCCCTGCTCTCCCTATTTACTTCAGAACCCCCTTCCCCTCCCTCATTTCTGAAGAAGGGTCTAGGCCCGAAACATCAGCTTTCCTGCACCGCTGATGCTGCTTGGCCTGCTGTGTTCATCCAGCTCCACACCTTGTTATCTCAGACCTCTCGGGCAGCCTGGATCACCCACCACGTCTCCGGTTCTGACACTGGACTTAATTTAGGAATGTGAAGTGAAGAAGGCAGTAGACAGTTGTTTCAGGGCAAAGAATCTCTGTGTTTATTAAGTACAAAGGTGAGGAGATCACAAGAAATAAAAAGGCAAAAGTAATAAACAGAAATAACGCAAAGGTGAAGGAAATACAAGAGATAAAAAGGCAAATTCAAAACAGTGAAACCGACACTATCAGCTATTAACTTAACACAGGCTAGTTACCAGTAGAAACCTAAATAGTAGTTTCAAACACAGACACTTTAATCAGACTTCCTGACTTTGGTGTGCCTTGTGCTGTCACCAACCCACCTTCCCCTCCCTGCGAGCTCAGTTGGGCACTTTGGGTCTTGAGTAAATAGGCTCACCACTGGGGATAAACATGATTTTGAAACACAGCTGGCTGTTTCTACTTTCTCTAGCTGGTGCTTCACTGAAGACTTTGGATAGTGTAGGCCCTCAGGCTGGTTTGAGAACTTGGGTTTTCTCACTCTGTGGTGGTTTCATGAGCCAGTTTTCACCTCAGGATGTGTCTGAGACCGTGTCAGTCATATCGGTCGTCAGATCTGCTGGTCGTGGTCGGTTGCCATAGGTTCCCCTGGTACCGAACAGCACTATTTCAGGGATATAGCTGTGCAGATCGTTCTCAGGGAGAGTAGCTGTCTGGGATCCCTCTTCTGTTGGTAGCTGCAGAGATGACTCTCTCTCCCTCTCTCTCTCTTTCCCAGATCAGAGCCAGCAGTTACACAGACTTTGTGCTCCGTTATCACCTCTCAAATCTGTGTTATCCATTGTGTTTCTGTTGTCCCCTTTGTGGTGAATTGGCTTCCTGATAGTTTAGAGTAGGTGTAAAGGTGTTTTGATTCAGTGGAATGTCCAGTATCTCTGCGAATGAATATTAATTGAAGTTGAATGCCTTGGTACCTCTGAAGAGTCCAAGATGTCTGAAGTTGTTGTCTTACGTCTGGTTCATTGTTCCTTTAGGGTTGAGGTGTGAATAGGATTTCTAACTGAACCAAGGTTCCAGACAGCTATCTCCATGATTGTGTATTCCAGAGCATTGCCTAGGGATTTTGGTCCAGTGTTCTAAATGACAGGGATTTTTGCTCACTCCTACATAAGCCACTCCTTTCCTCCTACTGCTCACTGACTTAATCAGTGTCACCTAAACTGGTATAAAATTCCCATTGACCAGTGTATCTCTAATTGTTGTGTCATTACTCCTGACTGGTGTAACCTGGACTGGTATAACATTATAAGTGCAGGAAAGCTTGACGTTTCGGTGATGAAGGGTCTAGGCCTGAAACATCAAGTTTTCCTGCTCCTATGATGCTGTTGGCCTGCTGTGTTCATCCAGCTCCACACCTTGTTATCTCGGATTCTCCAGCATCTGCAGTACCTTTTACCTCTGGTATAACATTATCCCTGATTCATGTAATCCCAACTGTGTAATATCTCCCTCAGACATAGTAAGAACTGCAGATGCTGGAGTCAGAGATAACACAGTATGGAGCTGGAGGAACACAGCAGGCCAGGCAGCATCAGAGGAGCAGGGAAGTTGATGTTTCAGGTCGGGACCCTTCTTCAGAAACAGGGAGGGGTTAGGGACCTCAGAAATAAATAGAGAGGAGGGGTGGGGCTGGGGAAGGTGGATGGGATGGTGATAGCCGAATGCAGGTAGACAGTGGTGGGGATTGGCCAGTGAGGTGGGAGTGGCGATAGGTGGGAGAGAAGATGGACAGGTTGTGTCAGGTCAAGGAAGCAGGGATGAGAGGGAGGATTGGTCATGGGATGAGGCCGTGGGTGGAGAGATTTTGAAACTGGTAAAATCCACATTCAGACCATTGGTCTATAGGCTCCCGAGATGGAATATGAGGTGCTGCTCCTCCAGTTTGTGGGTGACGTCATTCTGACACTTGAGGAGGCTCAGGATGAACATCAGAGATAGTAAGAACTGCCGATGCTGGAGTCAGAGATAACACAGTGTGGAGCTCGAGAAACACAGCAGACCAGGCAGCATCAGAGGAGCAGGAAAGCTGACATTTCGGGTTGGGAGCCTTTTCAGAGATTTTTCAGAAATGGGGGAGGGGAAGGGGGTTCTGAAATAAATAGAGAGGGGAGGGATGTTAGCATATAGATAGTGGAGCGGATAGATGGAGAGAAGATGGACAGGTCAAGGAGGCGGGGATGAAGCTAATAAAGGTGAGTGTAGCTAGGTTGTGGTGGGTATTAGTCAGTAAGGTGGGAGGAGCGGATAGGTGAGAGAGAAGACGGACAGGTCAATGAGGCGGGGATGAGAGGGGGCTGGTCTTGGGATGAGGTCGGGGTGGGGAGATTTTGAAGCTAGTGGAGTCCACATTGAGACCATTGAGTTGTAAACTTCCAAGGCAGTTTCCAGGTGGCATCGTTGTGACACTGGAGGAGGCCCAGGATGGACATGTCGTCCAGGGAGTGGGAGGGGGAGTTGAAGTGGTTCACGACTGGGAGATATTGTCATATGTTGCGAACTGAGCTTAGATGCTCTACAAAGCGGTCTCCGAGCCTCCGCTTGGTCTCATTGATGTAGAGGAGGCCACATCGGGAACAGTGGATACAATGTACCACATTAGCAGATATGCAGGTGAACATCTGTTTGATGTGGAAGGTTATTTTGGGGCCTGGGATGTTGGTCAGGGGGGAGGTGTAGGGGCAGGTGTAGCTCTTCCTGTGGTTGCAGGGAAAAGTGCCAGGGGTGGTGGGGCTAGTGGGTAGTGTGGAGCGAACGAGGGAGTTGCAGAGAGAGCCGTCCCTCCGGAAGGCAGATAAGGGTAGGGAGGGAAATAAGTCCTTCGTAATGGGGTCAGATTGCAGCTGGCGGAATTGGCAGAGAATGACGTGTTGGATCCGGAGTTTAATGGGGTGATACGTGAGGACAAGGGAATTCTGTCTTTGATTTTATTGTGGGGAGCGGGTGTGAGGGCTGAGGTGGGGGAAACACAAGAGATGCGGTCGAGGGCGTTTTCGACCACTGAAGGGAGGGAAGTTGCAGTCCTTGAAATACAAGGACATCTGGGATGTTCAGGAGTGGAATGCCTCAACTTGGGAGCAGATGCGGCAGAGGCAGAGGAATTGGGAATAGGGGATGGCATTTTTGCAGGAAGTTGGGTGAGAGGAGATGTAGTCCAGGTAGCTGTGGGAGTCGGTCGGCTTGAAATAGATGTCAGTTTTGAGGTGGTCACCAGAAATGGAGACAGTGAAGTCCAGGAAGGAGAGGGAGATATCAGAGATGGTCCAGGTGAACTTGAGGTTGGGGTGGAAGGTGTTAGTAAAGTTGATGAACTGTTCGAGCTCCTCATGGGAGCCCTGTACACTTGCATTCCCCATGCAGATGGCCTAAAAGCCCTCCGCTTCTTCCTCTCCCGCAGGTCCAACCAGTCCCCCTCCATCGACACCCTTATCTGCTTAACTGAACTCATCCTTACCCTTAACAACTTCTCCTTCAACTCCTTCTACTTCCTACGAACTAAGGGGGTGGCCATGGGTACCTGCATGGGCCCAAGCCATGCCTGCCTCTTTGTAGGATACATGGAGCAATCCCTCTTCCACAGCTACATTAGCACTATCCCCCACCTCTTCCTCCATTGCATCGATGACTGTATTGGTGCCTCCTCGTGCTCCCACAAGCAGCTCGAACAGTTCATCCATGTTACTAACGCCTTCTCGTCTCACCCACCTTCCTGCAAAAATGCCATCCCCTATTCCCAATTCCTCTGCCTCTGCCACATCTACTCCCAAGATGAGGCGTTCAACTCCTGAACACCCCAGATATCCTCGTATTTCAAGGACCACAACTTCCCCCTCTCAGTGGTCGAAAACGCCCTCAACTGCATCTCTCGCATTTCCCCCACCTCAGCCCTCACACCCCCTCCCCACAATAACAACAAAGACAGAATTCCCCTTGTCCTCACGTATCACCCCATCAACCTCTGGATTCAACGCATTATTCCCCTCCACTTTGCCACCTGCAATCTGACCCCAGTACCAAGGATATATTTCCCTCCCCACCCTTATCTGCCTTCCGGAGGGACCGCTCTCTCCGCGACTCCCTCGTTCGCTCCACATTCCCCACTAGCCCCACCACCCCCGGCACCTTTCCCTGCAACCACAGGAGGTGCTACACCTGTTCCTACACCTCCCCCTTCACATCCATCCCAGGCCCCAAAATAACCTTCCACATCAAACAGATGTTCACCTGCACATCCGTTAATATGGTACACCGTATCCACTGTTCCCGATGTGACCTCCTGTACATCGGGGAAACCAAGTGGAGACTCGGTGACCACTTTGTAGAGCACCTACGCTCAGTTCGCGACAAATGACAACACGACGCAGTCACAAACCACTTCAGCTCCCCCTCCCACTCCCTGGATGACATGTCCATCCTGGGCCTCCTCCAGTGTCACAATGATGCCACCCAGAAACTGGAGGAACAACACCTCATATTCCGCCTTGGGAGCTTGCAACCCAATGGTCTCAACGTGGACTTTACTAGCCTCAAAATCTCCCCACCCTGATGTCATCCAAGACCAGCGCCCCACCCCCTCATCCCTGCCTCATTGACCTGCCCATCTTCCCTCCCACCTATCTGCTCCTCCCACCTCACTGACAAATCCCCACCACTGCCTACCTGCATTCACCTTTACTAGCTTCATCCCTGCCTCCCTGACCTATCCGTCTTCTCTCCCACCTATCCGCTCCACTATCTACATGCTTTCACTGCCACCCCTCTCTATTTAGTTCAGAACCCCCTTCCTCTCCCTCATTTCTGAAAAAGGGTCCCAACCCAAAATGTCAGCTTTCCTGCCCCCCTGATGTTGCATGGCCTGCTGTGTTCCTCCAGCTCCAGGATGGACATGTCACCCAGGGAGTGGGAGGGGGAGTTTCAAAATTTCTGTATTTATTTGAGCTCCCTTCCCCCTCCCCATTTCTGAAGAAGGGCCCCAACCCGAAACAGCAACTTCCCTGCTTCTCTGATGCTGCCTGGCCTGCTGTGATCATCCAGCTCTTCACTGTGTTATCTGTGTAATATCTCCCTACCGACCAGGACAAGTCTTGCTGATGTGATATTCTCTGCGCAGTGCAAACCCATCACCATCGCACTTTGGAGATGAGTGAGGAGCTCAGTTGTCCTGTTCAATATTTATCACTGAAAAAAAAATCATAAAAACAGATTGTTATCTTGTCATGTTCATATTACTGTTTGTTGGAATTTGATTTGTGAAAAACAGCTGGCTTTGTTCCTACATTATAGCAGTGACTTAATGGCAAAAATTCTTCATTGGCTTTGGGACATCCTATGATTGGGCAAGGGGTTACATAAATGCCAATACACTGCATCCAGGCCCTCAGGATTAGGCTCCCCGGTGTTGACCAACATGCCTTCTGGTCTAAAAAAGAAATAGCTGGAGAAAGTGGTCTCACTGCTTTCGCAAAGTTTGGCTGGAGGGTCTCTGAGCTTCCTGTGAACAAATGACATGACACCTCTTATCAAGGAAAGCCAAGCAGTTCTGTAAAATCTTGAAGACGGCTCTTTGCTACTTTGTGCCATGACTGAATGTTCACTGATTGAAATCACTTTTAGATCGATTTCAAACACTTGCTTTTAGTTGCGATGGTCGTCCCCTTTAATTACTGTAAGCTTGGTTTTCTATAGTACAAACTCAATTAACTCATTTAACTCCCAGGGTATTGATATCCCTTTTCAGGGATATAGTTGTTCAACATGACGCTTAGATGAACACTAAAATCATTAAGTCAGAGTGACGGCATCTTATTCCCTACTCATTATTTAGGCACTTACTTTCAGACCCCATCCAAAATATATAAAAATTCACAAAGCTCTTTGACCTTGTACAACACAACAGATAAATTAGTACAGTCTTGATAGAGGTGTACAAAATGATCAGAGGACAGCCAGAGACTTTTTCCTAGGGTGGAGAAAGCTACTACGAGAGGGCATAGTTTTAAAGTGAGTGGAGGTGGATACAGGGGAGACGTCAGAGGTAGGTTCTTTACTCAGAGAGTGGTAGGGGGCGTGGAATGCATTGCCAGAGAGGGCAGTGGAGTCGGCCTCATTAGGGGCATTTAAGCGGCTATTAGATAAGCATATGGATGATAGTATAAGGTAGGGGTGGAGGTTAGATAGACCTTAGGTTTAGGGTAATAGTTCGGCACAACATCATGGGCCGAAGTGCCTGTACTGCGCTGTACTGTTCTATGTTCTATGTTCTGTGTTGTGGTCGGAAAATGTTGGTTTACAGACAAGTAGCAGACCAGCTTGCTATTGGCTGCAGATCACAAAGCAGATAGTAGGAGTAAAATATAGCTAATGAGAATGGCAAAGAGTTGGAAATAGACTCCTACAGGGATGAGTGTTGGAGCTAGTGCTGTTCACAACTTATATTAATGATTGAAGCTTTGCAATCAAAAATTGACTTCAATTACAAAAAACAAAAGAACTGCGGATGCTGGAATTCAAAAACAAAAACAGAAATTGCTGGAAAATTGGAGTTGATTTCTCTCCACAGATGCTGCCAGACCTACTGAGATTTTCTAGCAATTTCTGTTTTCGTGTAGACTGTGGGTACTCAGGAATGCAAGAACTGGGGGCAGAGTAAACCATGTGGCTGGTCAAGCCTTCTTCATCATTCAACATGGTCAAGAGTGATCTTGGAATTCAGGACCATTTTCCCACTCACTCTTTCTATCCCTTGAAACCTGGAAAGACTATAAGGTTCTCTAGAAGGCCGTTTCACTCCACGCAAAAATTGGGACTCAAACTATGAATGTTACAAAACAAGCGTTGAATGAAATTTCCATTCCCTGTGGGAACCCTTCATTAACCTACTAAGCATTAGTATAGAAGTCACATTTTTAGTTAGACCCACATGCAGAAGCTCAGGAGCTTAGTAATTGATCCGCTGAACAAATTCTTTTGCACAACTTCCTGTAACTGATCATGTCACAGTTTTCTGGCTGCAGACCCCCACTGTACAGCGATGTCCTTGTGCACAGTGGTTTTATATCCCTATCTGAGCTTTGTTCCTTGATATATGTAAGTGATGACTATCACTGGGTCATCCAATTGGGTTAACAATTTGATAACAATCCCAACTTGGCTTTGTAAGAGGACCTTCTTGTGGTAGTATCCTGCCCTCAGCAAGGGATGTCTCTATGGTCATTATATTGATACAGCAGGATGAAAGTCACTTGCACACATCTAGAAAGGCCACTGTTGATGAGAGTTGTTCCAGACTGAGTCTGGTGCTGCAATCAGTCCGGGACACCGACTCAGTGGCATGTCTTGATATGTCTATGTATGTTTTCCTGTTCAATTAAACATGTTTTGATTTTGGAAAATTTCACTGCAAGCCTAAGTGATGTCATTGTCCAAAGTTCTCCTCCCTTCATCCAGATATGCTGCACATTCCATGTTCCTACCACCTGGTGCTGAATTCCATATGCTGGTCCAGAGCACAACTGGTTGCATTTTACTGGCAACCAGGAATACAACAGATATTAAAAGAAAATGCAGCACAGCAGAAATATAAAGGAAAATCAAAATTCTTTGCAAGACCAGAGGTATCTTTATAAGAAATTGCCAGATAGCTTCGATTTGTAGAGTAGGGTGAGGATGTTCAATCAGGACTGAAACAAATTGTAAGAAATTAATAATTTTGCAGAAGACCATCTAATGGGCATGTTAACTTTATTAGTGGTAAGTGTGAGACATTACATTTTAGTAGGAAGATCAAGGAAGTCAAATGTTACTTAGAAGTACCAACACATGAATTAACCTAAAAGTAGCGGTGATCATTAATAAAACGATAAATAAAACAAACCTAGCACTAGAGTTCTATCTTAAAGGTTATGTTAGGCTATATTACACGTATATAGAACATTAATTAAGCCGTTAAGGTCTCTCAACATGAAATACATATTAAGGTACCAGACGGTGCAACCAGATTGACAAGGATGAAACCAGAATTACAAAGTTATACCTATCAAGTATTGTTGAATAAACTAGGGGTCTTTTCTTTTGGAAAAATAAAGTTGTGGGGGGTTATGTATAAGATTATTTTAAAAACTTATGCAAGGTTTTGATAGAATCAATACAAAGCAAATATTTTCTCTAGTGGGGAAGAGCAAAACTAGAACTTAGTCACCAAAAAATCAAATAGGTGTTTCAGAAGAAGACCCAGAGAGTAGTGACAATGTGGAATTTTTGAGCACAGAGAGTAGTTACAAAGAATCGTATAGGTGCATTTAAGGGGAAGCTAGTTAAGAAAATTAAAGAGAGGGAACCTAAAATGTCCCAGCCTTAATCAAGTACAGACACAGGGAAGAGGCAAGGGCCAAAGTACTTGGGAAAGAATTAGTAGTCACGTGGAGAAAAGTGATGTTAATTCTGAGGGGCAAACACTGTTTAACAAAGTCGCTGGAACTTTCGAAAAGGTCAATGAGGGTAATGCTGAGGATCTGGCTTTTGACTCAGTGCTGCACAAAAAGATTTATGAGAAAATTTATAGCTGAAGGAATAAAAGGGACAGTAGCAATGTGGTTACCAAATTTGCTGACCATTAGGAAATGGAGAGTAAAGATCGATAGATATTTTTCAGGTTGGAGGAAGGTTACTAGTGGAATCCCATAGAGAACACTTCCAGGACAGTTGCCTTTCTTGATTCGTTACTGTTGGTATGCAAGGGACAATTTCAAAGTAGATGATACAAAATTTGGAAGCATTGTCAACTGTAAGGCGTACAGTGTAGTCTACCAAAAGAACATAGTCAAGTTGTTAGAGTGAGTGATGAAGGGTCTAGGCCCGAAACGTCAACCTTTCCTGCTCCTTTGATGCTGCTTGGCCTGCTGTGTTCATCCAGCCCCACACCTTGTTATCTCTTATGGCAGAAAGATGACATTCAGTGCACAGAAGTGTGAAGCAATGCACTTTCGTAGGAAGCAAGTGTTCAGATGATATAAAATAAGAGGTACAGTTCTTTATGGGTATAGAAGCAGATCGACCTGGGTGTATATATTCACAGATCAGGTGGAGAGAGTGCAGCAAACTTTGTTTTAACCAGCACCTTGTGAACCAGCACACTCGATAAACTGGCTCAAATACCAGAAGTTTGCTGCATTATTGTACTGTCCGCAATGTCCAAGTAGTCGGTTGAGGGTGCTAGTGAGAAGGCTATCTGCTGGTGAATTTTATTTAAGGCAAAGTTGCATTATTATTTAGGAGATTGATGCTGTACATAAAGTATGACAGTGATGTGTATACTCCCTGCATCACGTTTCTATTACTTAGTGTGTGTTTTTACATTGATAACGTGGATCTCTTGATCAACTGGGATGTTTGACCAACCGGCACGCTCCTGGTCCCATAGGTACCAGATAATAAAATGTTTGCTGTAACTAATAAAACAGACAGTATTATGGCCTCGGAATGTGTGTGGTGAAGTTTCCTTATCTCTGGGCTAGGAAGAGTGGGCCCTCTCCAGAGGTGTGTTATAATATGCAGGTGAGTCATATCGGACTTGAAAAGTTAACTCTCATCTCTCTCCACAGATCCTGCCAGACCTGCTGAGGTTCTTCAGCAATTTCTGGGTTTGCTTCTGATTTCCAGCATCCGTAGTGTTCTGCTTAATTGAGTGCCTGAACAAGTTGATTAAACACGTCTGCAGTATTCTCGGCTTTATTAATAGGGCATAGAGTGCATGAGCAAAGAGATGCTGTTGAACTTGGGCAAGACACTAGTTAGACCTCAGCTGAAGTATTTTATGCAGTTTCATACATCACAGTATAGTGTGATATGAATGCATCAGACGCAGTACAGAAGTATGTACAAATAACACCAAGGATGAGAAACCTCAGTTCTGAGGATGGATTGAAGATAGAGGAACTGTCCTCATCTTTAAGAGGGAAAAAAAGCTAAGAAGAGATAGAATATTTTAAAATCATAAGACGTATGGACAAAGATTGGGAGAATGTTCCCATTCGTAATAGAAACTAAAACAGAAATCAGTGGAAAAACTCAGCAGGTCTGGCAGCATCTGTTGAGAGGAAGCAGAGTTAACATTTTGGATCCAGTGACCCTTCTTCAGAACTGGAGAAATAACATTTCCACACAGAGGGTAGTTAGGATAGGGAATGTACTGCCTGGAAATCTGGAAACTGCGCAGACTTATGAGGAAAAGACAAGTGAGTATAACTCATTTAACTATTTAGAAAGGCAGTGAAAGGCCTGAATTCGGTGAACTGGATAGCCCTCTCCTTCACTGAAACAATCGTGTGAATGAACAAACTGAAATATCTACAAGAGAATGGAAGACGTGAGAGTGAATGTCAAAGATGTTGAAGGTGCAAGGAAAAAGAAGGTGGTAATAGGATGAGTAAACAATCAAAAGTTGATTCTATCAGAACTGTAACAGCAACGCGAGAACCTATGATAATGATGTGGCATTGTTGAACTCGATCTTGACTTTGGAAGGTGATGAAGAGCTGAATCAGGAAATAAGCTCATGATCCTTGAGCTCCTATTGAGCTTTGTACAAGAGCAAACATCTATTTATATAGCATCCTGTCATTGCAATAGGATGCATTAAAATGAATATATCACCTTGTAATATATTCACGATGAATATGTTACTTTTGCAAAGTGGTCACTCTTACTGCATTGACAGGCAAAAATCCTAATAATAGCAAAACATGCAATTCATTAATTTTTGGTGGGAGGAGCATTGATCAAGATGCTAGTGGAATTCTTTGAGAAATGCAATGGGACAGTTTACACCTAAGTAAGCAGTTTAACTTTTTTATGTGAAAAATGTCTTTGACAGCAGCATTCCCTCAATCCTATGCTGATTTGTCAGCCTGGATAATTGAACAGAGTGTCTGCTTATCTCACATGCTCCATACCTGCAGCTACCTTAGAGCTAAAGTGGTCACTTAGGGAGCCATTTCAGTCACAATCTAAAATGAGGTCACCTCCTTAAGTCCTCAAGGTGTCTGTAAGGATCTGGAATGACTTTCATTAGCTTAGTAATAAAGAAAAACAGAAGTTGCTGGAGAACCCAGCAGGGCCAATTCTGCAGAGGGAGAAGAATTAACATTTCAAGTCAAGGGACCCTTCTTCTGAACTGAGGCCAATTTCTTCTCAAATGCTATAATGGATATTATTAGACAGAAAGAAACCAGGGAACAATTTTAAGATGTTCGAACCTAGATGTTGGACATTTGTTCCCTTGAGGTCGTTCAAACTGTTTGCATGTTTTGTTTGGTTTCATCTTACAGTAAACATCCTGTGTGTTGCCTGCATGGTGAACATTGTAAGATAAGAAGACAATATTAATTTCATTGAAACTGAAACAGTGAGATAGAAAGGCATTGTAATCTGATCTCTGGATCAAAGCCAACTCCCCACCTTCCCTTGCCATATCATCTGATGTTATTTTTTTTCTGGCACAGCAACAATATGTTCTGCTGTTGATCAACTGCCAGCTCTCTTGTTAGGTTTCACTGGGAGCTGAGTAACAGAAGCTGATGTTTGTGACTGAACCCTGGTGTGATACACAGTTACAGCATCATGCTGATGTCGAATCACAGAGACAAAAGCTCTCTCAGGGATTCTAAGAGCCGAGTCATGTTGGTTTCAATCTGACCTCTGACTTTTCCATATCAATTAACTAAAGTGAAACTTGGATGAGTTTCGTTTGTGGCTGTCTGATTTTTGTTCACAGCGAGCACATAGAAGCCTTTTGCAACAGTTTTTATTTACAAACAGTGAGAGTGATCCTGTCTGTAGGAATGAACAAGGGTCGTGTATCTACCAGTGAAGCGGAATCAGATGAGTTTGATTCATACACCAAAGCAATAATGCATTGACTTTAGCTTGTTTTGTATAATTGTTCATTGTTTGTTTTGACTATCATATTGTCGATTAGCGTAAAAAAATGTTGACAGGTATGATACAACCTTCACTCTCCCCTCCCTAAAATAAAGTAGCATGGCCTCCTTTACAGCATGGGCGACACAGGCACTATCGAAACATCACTTATTACATTAGTGGCTGGTAATATCGAGGTTGGATATTGCTGGAAAAAGACACATTTTTGAAAGTTTTTTATCTTCTATCAATTTTGTTTTGGGAAAACAGCTGCAGAAGCACAGTTATTGTTGGACACTATGTTTTGAGTTTTGCAGGCACGAGTACAGTCACTGCTCCACTTGTTGTAAGCAATCAACAGGATGAACTTTTTGATACAATCTGTCAGTCTTTGGAACATACAGGGTATATATCTACTGGCTCTGAAATTCATAGCAGATACTTACGTGATAGGCAAAATGTCTTTTTGTTCTGACAGCTGCATAATTTAGTGGTGATTCTGCAATTGGACAAACGTATGTTAAATGATCCTAGGTGTGCGAACAAATTGCACTAGCAAAAAAATTAGGAATGTCAGTTTAGCTCACAGTATAGTGTTCTTGTATGTACTGAAAATTACATAAATGTGTGTACAAGGTCCTGTTTTTTGTAGACAGAAACAACATGCCCTCATATTGTGCCCAGGAATAAAAACAAAGTTGCTGGAAAAGCTCAGCAGGTCCGGCAGCATCTCTAAAGGCCAAACAGAGTTAACGTTTCGATTCCAGTGACCCTTCCGCAGAACAGGAAGGGCACCGGATCTGAAAAGTTAACTCTTTTTTCCCTTCACAGATGCTGCCAGACCTGCTGAGCCTCTCCAGCAATTTTGTTTTTGTTCCTGATTTACAGCATCCACAGGTCTTTCGGTTTTTATCTCATGTTGTGCCCGTTTCTACACAACAAAACAGGTAACAGCCACTCTTCAATTCATTTATTTTTTGGTCAGATTAATACCTTAACTAATCAGAGTTAGTACACCTAGATTAAATGCAAACAAAACTTGGCAGTTAACTGCCAATCATCATCAAATAGCACATGCCCATTGCAACACCACTACCAGCCAGAACCCACCTGCCAACAAATCAGTACTTCCTTCTCGTACAACAACAAAAGATTGATATTTCTTCAAATTGTCATGACAAACACAAGATGGAAAACTTTGACAAAACATGCCTTTATTCATTAGTACTTTACAAACTGTTTTAACATGTAACAATTGATATTTCATAATCAATTACAGAATGGCTATGAACCTGACTGTTAGAAAACTATAATTCCTGGTTTTAAATTCCAGTTGAATGTCAGAGTTGCTCAATGCAGGCAGTGTTGGGAATCTTTCTTGTATGAGCTGCCCAGTAAATTCTGTGAGGAATGCTGGGAGTGATGGTAGAGACAAGTCTTCCGCCTACTGAGGCACACCAGCTAAACCAATTGGACATATGTGGGAGCATCCACTTATTCCTTTATCTAAAAGCAAAAGGACTAGATTTTCATTTATAGAATCGTCCATAAACTCAAAATGTCATAGACCTTGCAATTGCTGATTTTGTGTTTTTGTTTTGCAGAGTGGTTACAATTGTGTTGTGGAGAACACTGTTATTCAGTTGTGCACTGCAAAGCCTCAGCAATATAATCTCTAGAAAGCCAATTTTGATCATTGTGTTTGACGGAGTAATATTAGCTAGGACACAATGAGAACACCTGCACTCTTCAAACTGTACCAAAAACTATTTCATTGTTGACTTTGGAAGGCAGATACAGCCTCAATTTGATGTCTCAATCAAAAGACGGTACCTCTGACACTTTCTTAGCATTGTGTAGAAGGTTCAGCCTAGATTATGCATGTGAGTCGCTGAAGTGCAATGAACTGAGTGAAATCTCATTGAGAGGTTAATGCATTTCTGTTGAGTCCAGGCCGATACCTAGATTTGTGTTTATGCTCTCAATGGATCACACGCCAGCATTGAAATTCTTTGGAAAACTCCTTAACATTTTCCAGCCAGACAGATAGATTAATATTTGTTCTTTAAATGCAAAAATGTTCAAGAAATGGTTGTGTTTGTTCCTCTTTGGCCTGTAAGAACCTCAGAATTTTTGCTAGCAGAGAAACTTGGAGCCACTCCTTGTTTTTGGTCAGAATATCTTTCTGATATTCACTTACATGCATGAGTCTTGTTGTTGGCCCCAATCAACCAGAGTTGTTCATGATCTGCTTCCTTTGCAGTGAAGGAACTTAAACCCTAGGCCACCATGCAATAAATAAAGGAGCTGCTATCTCAACAGATTATTAAAATGAACAATAATGAAAAGGCATCTTTACAATTAAACAATTTGCAATTACTTCCAGCCCAAAAGACTGCTATTGATTATGTAAATATAACTGAAAACCAGTTATTCTCATAGTCTCATTTTGGAAAGTGATGCAGCATTCAAAGAAAAGGACTAATTGGAGCATTGAATGGATAAGATTGATTGTATTTCAAAGATGCATAATGAAATGAACCACTGAAGTACAGGAGAATAGGAATTTGGAGAGAAAAAATCTTTGGCAAAAGCTCATCAGGTCAGTTCTCTGACTGAGCCCATATCAAGGAGGCTTTTTTGGATTTGTACCCAGCGCCAATGAATGACCTGGTGCAGTTTAACATCATAACGTACTGCAATCCACAGCATGTGCCCGTAAAGAAAACCACTCAGATTTCCAGCTGTTTTGCAGACATGCCAACTCACTACACTGTATGCGTTACATGCTCATGATGAAGCTTGCTTCTACTGTTCTCTTTAAGTATAGGAAACTACAGTGCCTGCTTGGTCTAATGTAGTAGAATACTCCCTGGTCCAACGAGAAGAGTTTTGTGTGGTTAGCAAGACATTGATTATTGCACATGAGCAGCTAGTTACGGGTTACATTGTTATGATAGACATTGTTACAGAACATTGAGGAGTTCCAGATGTTAGGTCTTATCCCTTTGAGGTTCTATGTTATTGTACTCTCAAATCTGTATATCATCATTGTTTGTGGTGTTTCTGACATTGCTCAATATTAACCCTTTCAAACCAAATATAATACCTTTAGCATCATATTCTACCTCAATAACTCTATCAAACATAAAGGAATACAGGATGAGACCGTACAGATTGGGATCATAAATGTTTCTGGCAGCTTTTAGTTATTGCAGAAGTGAAAATATGTTTCTCATTTTACATGATTCTCACAGGACCAAAAGGGATATAATGGGATGATTTTCAACTTGTCCTCCTGGATGTTATCACTGCTGGGGAGATGTTCAGGCTTTATGAAACAAGCTTGATTTCTATTCCACTGATTCCAAGAAGATGAAATTTAAACAGGTTTTCACCATGCAACTGTGAGGTTATCATTCAGGCTAAGTTGTTGCTTTTTAACTCTTCTCGTCAAAATAGGTAATTTCATATTTTCACACATTATAGTCCATTTGCCACTCGCTTAACATGTCTCTATGTTTTTGTAGCTATAGCACAGTGTGGAGCTGGAGGAACAAAGCACACCAGGCAGCATCAGAGGAGCAGGAAAGTTGACATTTCTTCAGAAAGAAGGGTCCTCACCCGAAACGTCAACTTTCCTGTTCCTTTGATGCTGCCTGGCTTGCTGTGTTCCTCCAGCTCCATACTGTGTTATCTCTGACTCCAGCATCAGCAGTTCTTACTATCTCTTTATGTTTTTGTAACTTCCTTGCGTCCACTTCAAACTTACCTTCCTACATATCTTTGTGTCATCAGTAAATTTGGCAACCCATGCCTTCCATCATTTTGCCTATGTTATTTATATAAATCGCAAACAGTTGAGGACCCAGCACCAATCCCTAGATCGCACTACTCATTACACCTTGTCAACCTGAAAAAGACTTATTTTTATGTACTCTATGTTTACTGTTAGCCAGCCAATATCATTTCCATGCCAACATGATACACCCTGCACCATGAAATTTTATTTTCTTCAATAACATTTGATGTAGCACCTTGTCAGATGCTTTGTGGATATCTAAGTGGAATATATTCATATGTTCTCCTTGATCCAGTGCAAGTGTTATTTCATCAAAGAGCTCCAATAGTTTGGTCAAACATGATTTCCTTTCCATATTGACTTTGTCAGATTATTGTTATGACACTAGTTGATGTTATTACTGGACAAGTCAGATCCCAGACTGAAATCTAGTTTGATAGATTATGTTCTTTTCTGGTTTTAGTAAGGTGCTCTCTCATTGAAGACATAAGTAATGTTGCAGATTTGGTTTTAATAATAAGCAAAAGTTCGGTATACAAAAGAAATGAAGATAAAATAGAATGAGTATGAATTATTTACATGTAATTCATATTAAAATATTTCAAAATACATGCTGAAAATATAATCTCATTAATCTTAAAAACACCTTTTTACATAAGAGAGAATTTGCTCCTCCACCACCTATGTACAGCTTAATTTTGCAATATCGTCAACTTCTGAGAACCTGACACCCTCTTCCTGGCCATCTTCACACAGAGTTTACTTTCTAGGCTTCAAATAACCTCTACAGTATTTTAAGCAAAACACTTCTGGACTGGAACTTTCACACTAAACTCCTCCTACTGAGATAACCTATGATAAACAGATCTAAATTAACTTTTCAATTTTTCAGGAACAACTGCTTTTTACATTCAGGTTCAGCTAAGAAGCCTGCAGAATTACCTAAGCTGAAACAAAAGAAAACAATTTTTTCCCAAGCTATGATGTTTTTCTCATTTAAAGAAGTCAATCTCTGATCTTCTAAACTGGAGTCAAATACACAACTTTTCAACTTGTTTGCTTGTAAAATTCTCCACATGAAAAAAGAAAATTATTGTCCAGGAAGTCTTTCTCTTGTATTATGCAGAAATCACCATGGTTACAGAAATACAAGTTAATCATTCAACCCCTTCAAAGATACAAGAAACTCATATGCCGCCAGTTCAAACTCAAAAATCCAAACTCAACAAATAAATTATATTAAAATATCTTTAACTCACACAACTTATATCACATTACCTTAAAATTATCGATATTCCCTGCTACAAATTCAGCAATAATAACTTTGAACATCTTCCCCATAACAAATGTTAAGCGAATTAGCATTTGATTTTCTGTGCTTTGTCTCCCTCTCTTTTTGAATAGAGGAGTGACATTCACCATCTTCCAATCTAATGGGACCATCTCCAAATCAAGGAAGTTTTGGAAACTTGAAATCAACACACTATTATCCCACTGGATATTGGGATGAAGTCCATCAGGATCCAGGCACTTGTCAGTCAGCAGCTCAAACAATTTACTGAGGCATATTTCTCTCGTGATTATATGACTCTAACTTTGATCGAGCACATATATTCATAGAGTCTTTAAATTTGATGGTGATGTTCAAAACAGGCCTAGCTGCCACAAGGCCCCGATGAGGCTTGAACTCATGATCCCTAGTTTTTTAGACCAGTGTGCTAACCCTGACCTAGGGGGCTGTCTGCTGATTGTACTTTTGGTTCAGACTGATATGTGCAGACTGTCAGGCAAAGAGCCCTGTATGTTTTCCTAATTTATATAAAAGATTAGATTTACAGAAGGTTAACAGAAGTTAAGTTCATGTGATAGCAAAATCAGTTAGTTTAGAAAAGAACATCTTACAAATGGCAAGTCAAGGTAAATGACTGTTTTTCTGATCGGAGGATGGTAGGCACTGATATGGTACGTTCTGTGCTGGGGCTATTGCTTATTTTGAGATATATAAATAACTTGGATATTCTGGGTGGGATGTTCTTCAGAGAGTCAGGGTAGACTTGTTGGGATGAAGGGCCTGTTTCCACACTGTAGGGATTCTATGATAAGGTACCATATTAGGCTACACAGCTAAATTACTCATATGTTTAAATTATTCCAAGCTTGGCACATAGTCTTGATCATACCAGTCTACTGCAACAGAACATGGCTAAGCCAGCAAAATGGATAGACAAGTGGCTAATAGAATTTAATGCAGAGATGAAAGAGGTGATGCATTTTGGCAGAGGCAATGGGATATCTGGTAACATGTTAGAGGCGTTATATAAGTGCAAGGCTTTTTTGAAGACAGAACTTGTAATAAATAGGGAGAAAAGCAAAGCAGTTGCTTATTGGCTGCTACCCATTTTCATTATCAGATTATGTTAAGATCTACTCATTGCTGTCACTTGGCTTCTGTAACTATTTTTAACATAAGATTTTAACCAAAGAAGAATAAATGTGTTCATTCAGTGTGACATTTTTCCAATGTATAAACAATTTAACCTACATTGTGTGAAGCATATTTCTCTGCAGTAGAGCGTAGTGTTTTATTCCTTAGGAACAGCTCAATTAGTTGGTAACCATGACCCAAAAGGGCAGATCCAAGCTGATCTCTCAATCTGTCTTCATTTCATTGACTTACAGTCAAAGCTTTTTCTCTGGAATGAAACACCAGCGTGAACAGATGGTCACAGTGTAACCTGTCCTTTCAGTGTGACATTTAACCTGGTATTTTTAATGGTTATCAGGACAGGATGCCTTTCCCTTTGCTTTCATCCCCAGTTTTAGTCTATTGATAGGCTAATGCATCAAGGACTTCAGACAATAGGCAAGCTTCATCATTTGTGGAAGGAATTTTTGGTCCATTTTCTTACTGTACTCCTCTACAGGCTACATTTCCACCTGCATCACACATCCTCTGTTATTTTGTTCATGTTTAGCGTTCTTCATGTTTTAACTCCATCAATGAGCAGTCATGTGGTTGACATCACTGCAGACTTCATTCTGCATTCAGTTTAGCTCACAGCCAGGAGGAGCTGATAATCCTTCCATACCCTACTCTCCTACCATGTCCTTTGCCAAGTACCCTAACAAAACTGTCCTCATTAATTGTGACACATGGCTTCATACGCCCAAGCCATTTTAAAAAAAACATTATTTTAATTTTAAAGGGAATGCTTAAAATGCCTTCTGAAAATTCTAAGGACCGAGGGGAATATTCTTGGATAATTATAAGATCGTTGAAATCGAACCAGTTTGTTTTTTTTTTCTTCATCCTTAATTTAAATAGAATTAACAAGCAACTGTACACACAACACTTTATGCTTATTGTTTGGACAGCTTCCATTTTTCAGTCATTCTGGTTATTTTTCGACGACCAGTGGTTCTCTGTCACTTGTCACCCTGTACTGTTCCTTTGCTTCAGGATTTGGGTTCATTCGGGTTCGGTCCTGGCATCATATCACCTGACTAATAATACAGAAAGCAAGATGTGCACAATTTTGGAGAGCCAACTTGCCTTCTAATGAAAACTAAATAATAGACACTTGAGGCAATTAAATCACCAGCTGGTTCACAGTTTTGCTTCCCAATTGGTTCAGTTTTGCTTCCTATGCAATTTTGTGCTGATCTCATGCGTTGTATCAACAGAGAGCAGCTTGGCAGGGTTGACTCAACAGCACAAAAGTGGGATAAATGGACAAAGGAGGACATTACAGTGAAGACAGTGGAGACTGCAGTTGAGACTGTGTGAAGTTCATGACTGCAGAAGAGAATTGTTCTAAATTAACTTCTTGTGAAGTGTAGCCATTAAAGATTTGGTCTGAAAGACAGTCAAAATGAAGACAGGTTGTGACTACAGAAGGACGCATACAGAGCAGCCTGATACAGCAGAGTCATGGGAAGCTGTGAGCATGGGAGTTATGTACTCCATTTGAGTTTCCACAAGCAAAGAGGAGATTAGGGGAAGAAGTAGAGAGCTGCTGGCTATTGGCAGCAGTGCACTGCTGGTCAGCAACTTGTGGGGTCTGATGAAGTTGAAAAGCAGGATGCCACTAAAAGAATAATGGGGACTGCTGCCCAAAGAGAACAGTTTACCCTGAAGTAACTGTGCACAGGCATTACATACGTTACATCCAGATGTTTAGGCCCCTATGTCTTTGGTGGCTACAACTGTCAAGAGATGCAGTCCCATTTATTTGTGAAATGTTCACATGGCATGTAAGCTCATGTTGTGTGACATCCAATGCCAGTTGCACTGAAGATCATGGTTGCATTGAATTCCTAAGGTTCAGAATCATTCCAGGCATCAGCTGTCAACTTCTGTGACATATCATAGCTGTCCGTTCATTAATTCATCAGGCTTGTTGTGGATGCAATGTTTAGAAGAGAGGACAACTACAACAAGTTCTCCAAAAAACTGACCACAGCCATGCCATGAGAGCAAAGAGATTTAAGCCTTTTTTTTGATTCCATAAAGAGCAAGAAGCAATTGATTATATACATGCGACTGCCATCGTAGCCATGGGCCAACAAAGAACAAAGAAAATTACAGCACAGGAATAGGCCCTAAGGCCTTCCAAGCCTGCGCCGATCTAGATCTTCTATATAAACTTGTTGCCTATTTTCCAAGGATCTATATCCCTCTGCTCCCTGCCCATTCATGTATCTGTCTAGATACATCTTAAATGACACTATCGTGCCCGCCTCTGCCACCTCCGCTGGCAACGTGTTCCAGGCCTATGGTGTTTATGGACTGAGAGATTTTGTTTCCTTAATGTGCAGATTGTTTGTAACCGTTGTCTGTGGACCGTGCAGGTGTTTCCACTGGTACCCAGGGAACGGCCATGAGACTTCAGTCCTCAAGTCCTCCTCTCTGGTGCTACGACTCTGCAGCACCAGTGTAACTGAAGGATTGGCTATTTGAAGGCAAAAGCTGTCCATTAAAAAAAGTTCCTGATGATGGTTGTGATGTTGGATATTAGTCATTCTCAGCTCCAGGACATTTCTGCAGGTGTTCATCAAATTAGTATTGTAGGACTAACTATCTTCAGCTGCTTCATCTATGATCTTGCCTCCAGTATTGTGTCAAAAATGGAGAGGTCTGTTGATAGCAAGCATGGGGCTGGATGAACACAGCAGGTTTCCCTGCTCCTATGATGCTGCTTGACCTGCTGTGTTCATCCAGCCCCATGCTTGTTATCTCGGATCCTCCAGCGTCTGCAGTACCTTTTATCTCTGAGGTCTGTTGATAATTGCACAATGTTCAGTACTATTTGCAGCTCCTCAGATACTGAAGAAATCCATGTTGAAATGCAGTAAGAGCTCGACAATATCCAGGCTTGGGCTGGCATGTGGTAAATAATGTGTATGGCATACAAATGCCAGGCAATGACCATCTCCAAAATCAAAGACAATCCTTTGATATGCAATGGTGTTACCATCACTGAATCCCTCACTGTAAACATCCTTGGGGTTGCCATTTACCACAAACTCAGCTTGATTTGCCACTTTAACATAGTGGCTACAAAAGCAGGTCAAAGGCTAGGAATACTGCAGCGAGTAACTCACTTTCTGACTCCCCAAAGCCTGTCCATTATCTACAAGTCAGGAGTGTAATGGAATACTCCTCGCTTGCCTGGATGAGTGCAACTCCAATAACACTCAAGAAGCTTAACACCATCTAGGACAAAGCAGCCCGCTTGATTGGCACCACATCCATAAGCATCCACTCCCTTCGCGACTGATGCGCAGTGACGGCAGTGTGTACTATCTACGGGTTGCACTGCAGAAATTCAGTAAAGATCCTTAGGTAGCACCTTCCAAACCCATGACCACTTCCATCTAGAAGGACAGGTGCAGTAATTACATGGGAACACGATCACCTGCAAGTTCCTCTTTAAGCCACTGACCATCCTGACTTGGAAATATATTGCCATTCCTTCAGTGTCGGTGGGTAAAAATCCTGAAATTTCCTCCCTAACGACATTGTGGGTCAACCCACAGCAGATAGACTTCAGCTCACCTCCACCTTCTCCAGAGCACCCCAGGGGCATGCAATAAATGCTGGACCAGCCAGTGAAACACACATCACACAAGTGAATTAAAATCTTTCTCAAATCACATGTCACAGAGTATGTATCTCCAGTCACTGCCACAGCTCCTCATTATCCCACTGCTGAGAGAAGATTCCTCAGATTCTTTCAGCCTGGGGCTTACTCATGGCCTCTCTTTATCCAGCTGTTTATTAGTTAGTTCTATTTATGCTAGCATTGTCAAGTTTGAGCAATTTCCCCCATTCGGTTTCATGCTTTAATGTGGGGTCTTTGTCTTCTGCAAGAACTATGAAGAGATCAACATCTGCAAGGATCATGCTTCCAGGGTGGTTCCTACAGGCTATAATGCTTCTCACTTCCATGTCTTATCACTCCGTCAAATGTGCCAAAGTAATGGTATTCAGGCTAAAAATTGTTCCAACAATTTAGCAGAGCCTAATGAATCAAGTAGTAGCCAGTGTTCCCAACTGTATAGTTTATCTTAATGATGTGTTTGCATACAGTGATGCTTCGAAGGACCAGTTGGAACAGTTAGATGCTTGATTGAAAAAAGAATGATTAATCTTGCCTTGCAACAGTATGAGTAACCTACTTAGGCATATCATGGGGCAAGGGCAAATCCTGCCGAGAACAGCAGAAGTAAAAGTTTTAGTGGAATTCCCTAAACCTAAAACTGAGTGAGAAACTGAGATTTTTGGGAATGTTTAATTTCTATCATTAAGTTTGTACCAGGCTTCAGCATTCTAGGTGCTCCACTGAGAGATTTATTATCAAAGCAAGTCAAGGCAGTGCCAAGCAGATTAGAAAAGGCAAATTCGGAAATGCAGGGCACTAATTACTGACACTGGAAACCCCATTTTATATCATCCTCCAATCTGAAAAAAAAGGTTCACTAATACTGTCTGTTTCCAGCAATCCTCATATCCAAGCTGTCACCTATTCTCTAAATTTGAATTTAAATCTCAATATGTTTAAATTCATTGAAAATGATCTATTATTATAAATAGTGTCCCATTAAGTAAAACTTCTGGTCTTTGACATCCTGAAACACTGAAACGAATACAAACAGTTGCCCTATTAGTGAGCCATGAACCAGTGAGAATCATGTGGAATGTCCACAACCAAACCCTTCCTTATTATCAGACCAGAAAATTACACTGAAATAGTGTCAAATTTATTTAAAACCAAGCTGATCTGCAATGTCATTGTACGTGAGGAGTGAACACAGAATTACATTAGTAGATCGGGGCTGTTGGTCAATCATTTGGCAAGCTGGGAGATATGAAGCTAAAGTTTTTTAGTCGCAAAATACTAAATCTATAAAAGTGCTAGATAAGTACGGGTGATGAGCTAATTTTATTTTGGAGATTTTCAGGAAATGTGCTCGTTGGAATTTATAATGGAAAAATGCATGCAATAATATAACAAAGCATGATAAAAAAAATAAAATGACAAATGCCGACTTTGATGCTCACATCACATGGAAGAAAATGACGTGTACAGATGTAAAGCTTTTAATATATCAGAGCAAAATATTACACAGAGACCACAGGACATTGTGAGGCATAAGGAATTCAGCTTTCCCCTTCTGCAGAACAACTGTATTGAAGGTAATATTTGGAGATCTGTGGCATTGTAGGGTGCCCTCAAGGAATATCTCGGGTTAGCCACTTTTTGCTCATTTTGGTGAGGCTATAGTTGTAGTTCTGCCATTGCTTGAATGAATCACACCTGGGATTGTTAGCAATATCATTGCAGAAGGTGTTGAGCTCCTTCACATGCAGAGTGGGTACTGGCTGGTTATTCCTGGGCGAAGATGAAATTGTAAAATTTAAGTTTTCGTTGCAATCATCATACTGATTGCAAATTGTGGCCAAACGTCCGTTAATTTTGACAAATGTAAACTTTTCTCCTCAAGTTTCTGCTCAAACTCAGATATATGCCACCAAAAGTAGTGGTTTGGAAAAAAAAAACGTTTTCAAGAATCTTTGTTTAAAATAACATTCATTGATGTATTTAAGAGTGTTAACCTACTTCATTATGTTTAATCAGCTGAAATTGGGTTTTGAAATAACTCCACGGAAGCCGGTGTTATGTCACCAAGTCACACTTTATTTACACGTGGAGAGTCCTTGACACGGACCCAACTCCCTCAGAGCCAGTGTTCAGAGCCCACAAAGCCTCTGACACTCCTGTTTATATCTGTCAGCCAGGGCTCCCTGATTGGACCAGATTAACAGCCCCAATCAGGAAACTCATATTCTATGAGGTCCACCTGGCTGAACTTGTTAAAATCACATAATTTATCATAAAAAATGAACTTTTTTTTGTATTTATTACATGGCCTATGACTAATCCAATGTAAAAATGAAAATTACATTTAAAAAGCACATACAGAAAGAACTAGTAGGAACTGCAGATGGTGGAGAATCTGAGATAACAAAGGTGTAGAGCTGGATGAACACAGCAGGCCAAGCAGCATCAGAGGAGCCGGAAAGCTTGACGTTTCGGGCCTAGACCCTTCTTCAGAAAATCTGAAGAAGGGTCTAGGCCCAAAACGTCAGCCATCCTGCTCCTATGATGCTGCTTGGCCTGCTGTGTTCATTCAGCCCCACACCTTGTTATCTCAGAAAGAACTACTTTGTTTAGTTAAATGGGTGCACAGCTGTCAACTCCTCAATGAATTAAAGCTGAACTATATTCAAAAGCTTTTGATTTGCCTTCTATCCTGCAAGAGAAAGGTAAGACTGTCAGTCACTGTGTTGGACTGTGTTTGGATAATGTCCCCACCATTGCTAAATAGCTGGAGATAGATACAAGGAGCAGGAGCTAGCTATGAGACTGACATCATTGAAATGCCTGTGAGGGTGAGGTGCAGTCTCCGGATTGAGACTTGATTGGTAATGACGGGAGTTTGGTGCATTGAAGTGGGAATTTGGTGGAATGGTATGTACAAGATATCATATGGCGATCCATTCACTGACCTCGACCATCCGAATGAGAATATTAAACTTCTTGTAGCACTGCACCAGGACCTCAGAGCTAGATGCCTTGCATTGACCTTACTTGGCACCTGCTACCATTCCTTGATTCCTGAAGCTTTCCCTGTCTCCTGTTGAACGATGACGTCCTTCTCCCTCTTCACTTCCACCATACTCTGGCTTCTAGCATCACTGCTGTGAACTTCAGAACCCTTGCTCATCCTCAGTGTGTCATTTGCACAGTCTCCACATGCTCCCAATATCAGTACCAGCAGTTCCACAGATTTCAGCCTCTTAGAGAAGCAGATGGCCTGTACCATAACCTTTCAGTGCCTACTCCCACACCCTTGTTGCGCTGAGGTAGGCAACAACACTGGCGCCACTCAGACAAATGTAGTAATCATGTGAATGAGGAGGCAGCACCAAGACTGTGTATTACTGCTGCAACAGTAACAACCATGGACAGACAGTAATCTCTGTACTCAAAAGATGGATGAACTGAGGGCTATCCCCCATCCACTTATAGACACAGCCATATGGTTGAATAAACGTACAGTGTGTTTGCTCGGTAGGCAGCAGGACATGCTGTAGGTGTTAGCTGATGTTTTGATGTATCATTTAAGAAGATGTCTCAACTACACATCCAGACAGGTCCCTAATGACAAGCAGCCTGTCTGTGTGTCTGTAAAAAAGAGCCTGACAATACAGCAGTATTGATAACTTTAAGGATCTGGCTGAATTTGCTCAACTCTACCCATGGCATGTTTCTACTGCTGCTTAGCAAGTTTGTAATTTTGTATTGTAGCATTACCAGATTCATATCTCATTTTTGGGTATGCCTGATGCTTCTTTTGATATAGAACAAAAAACAAAGAAAATTACAGCACAGGAACAGGCCCTTCGGCCCTCCAAGCCTGCGCCGATCCAGATCCTCTATCTAAACCTGTCACCTATTTTCTAGAGATCTGGAAAATCTCTGCTCTGTGCCCATTCATGTATCTGTCCAGATACATCTCAAATGACACTATCATGCCTGCCTCTACCACCTCTGCTGGCAACGCGTTCCAGGCACCCACCACCCCCTGCATAAAGAACTTTCCACGCAAATCTCCCTTAAACTTTTCCCCTCTCACTATGTCTCCTTCACTCCTTACTCCTGATTACAGTCTGGGTAACGGGTTGCTCCCTTTGCTTGATGGTAATGGTAGCTGAGGGATAAGCCAGTCCATAATGATAACAGATTTTGGTGCAATATGTGCATGATGCTGCTGATAGCCCACCCACGGATTACCAGTTCTGAATCAATCCCATTTAACATGGTGACAGAACTACATAACATGATGGAGCAGTGTGAAAATAGGGCTCCCACTCCACTGTCATGAACAGACATATGCTTTGTAGGTAGATTGGTGTAGGCAAAATTGGGTAGGTTTTTTTCTTTTGTGTGAGCCATCTCGCCAACTACAAATGCAAACTGCCAGATATCTCTCTTTCCGCTCCAAGGCTTCAGCTGGTATGTATGTTGCAGTTGAAACACCTCTGTGTCTCCTGTACAGCAGAAGAATACAGATTGCCAACGGGGCAAGCTCTGAGTGATATCCTCTGTCAACTTGGAGTTGAAATCCTCCAAACTCTTTGACTGTTATTAGCCAGGCCAAACAAATACACCCAGCATTTCATTATACGTGCCCATCAGCACTCTCCTGTGTGCCATTCATCAAGATCTTCTGAAGATAAAATCATTTGAAACCTTGCCCCCTAGCAAGTTGGCAAATGACCCATCCTATCATTGATCTGATTGTAGGTCAGTGATATCCAATAACTCAAGGTGAGATCCCAACTCTCCACTAGTCTCTAAGATACATGCAGTGCCAACTCCTGAGCTGGTGGTTGTGGGTACCAGAGCAAGAGATGCTGCTTGACGCCCTATCCCATCTCTCAAGCAAAATTTGGCTGCCAAGTGGTTATATGAATAATATAAAACCAAACATTTTCGCAATTATAAACAATGGGTACAATTGTAAGTGAAAATGGTTATTTACTTATAGCTTTAGGGGAGGCGATGGCCTAGTGGTATTATCACCGGACCATTAATCCAGAGACCCAGAAAACTTTCTGGGGACCCGAGTTTGAATCCCGCCACTGCTGGTGGTGGAATTTGAATTCAATAAATATCTGGAATTAAGAGTCTAATGATGACCGTGAATCCATTGTTGATTGTTGGAAAAACACATCTGGTTCACGAATGTCCTTTAGGGAAGGAAACTGCCATCCTTACCTGGTCTGGTCTACATGTGACTCCAGACCCACAGGAATGTGGTTGACTCTTAACTGCCCTCTGGGCAATTAGGGATGGGCAGTAAATGCTGCCTAGCCAGCGACACCCTTATCTCATAAACAAATAAAGGAGAAAAAAAAGCAGAAGAATAGACTTGAATACTAAGTAGCCTTTCTCCAATTGGTACTCACTTCTCTTCTTTGCAAATTCCCTTAATGGAAAAAATCAAGCTCATTAGCTTCTTTGTGGACATTCTCCAAACAAAAAAATACATTAAACGAATAAGAGTACTGAAGAATTTGTGTACTGTAGTCACATTTCTTACATGAGTAATAATTACAGGTAAGAGTAAACATACAAAGATGAGGTTTTTGATGAGCTATAACTCTATTCTCCCACAATTTTCTGTTTGTCAAAACTCTTATCACCTTAATTCCTTTATCCTCCTTATTCTGTTCACAATGGATACGTTATGCTGGAATTTCCAGGAATCAGTTATAATCACCTTCTCTAAAACCATGCAAAAGCTGAAATGAATTCTACATTGGAAGGTGAGGAATTTTGTTGGCTGTCTATGCATACTGAGCTAACTTCACAGCTTCAGAAGTATCTATGTCATTTGAGATAGATTCTTAAGGGAATACTTGACACAACGTATCCACTAAACAATTTGAGTATCCATTCTCAAATATCATAGAATGTCACCTGCAAAGTGACTTCAGAAGTGCAACTTATTTTCTTCATGTATAGTTTCCTGAAGACACTAGATGTTTGGAATATTTGAAGACTGCAAACCTGGATGTGAATATCTTCCAACATCTTCCATCAAGCAGAAGATACAGAAGCTTGAACACACGTACGAACATGTTCAAGAACAGGTTCCCTGCTGTTATTAGACTGCTGAATGGAGCTCTCTAGTTTCAATTTAATGTCTACCTTGCTTTTGTGCACCTCCTATGCAGTCATAATCTTGGATGCCTCGCTCTGTCTAAGCACCCTATGATCTGGATGTCCTTGTTTGTTATGATCTGCCTGTACTGCTCACAAAACAGAACTTTTCACTGTACTTGGGTATATGTGAGTACAATAAATCAAATCACATCGAAGAAAATAAATCAAATCCAATGTGTAAGTCATGCATTTTCAGCCAGAAAGTCACAATACAGGGTTACCAAGAGTCAAACACTAGTATATCTGTGAGCCAATTACGACTTCCAATAGGTTGGATTTCTTTCTGTCTCCTCACAAAATGTTAATAAACTAACCTGTGAACAAGTATCTTGTATGATTCTCAAGGCGGTCAAGTGGAAAAGGATTCAGAGCAGCACTTCATGGCAATGTCATCCAAAATGAAGGAAGAACGAATCATGAAAATTTCTGATTTTGTATTCTACTTTCCACGCAGGTACAGGGTTCTGGCTGATATAACACTGGGTGACAGAAAAAAACTTTCTGCAGAAGAGAAGTGTTGCCTCATCCTCCAACAGTGTAAATTACAGGGATGGCAGGTAGGTGACTGTTAAAGTGTGAACTATGCGTTTTTTTTTAATGGTGACTGCATTACAACTGGTGTGGCATTTGTGTGCTGTTATATAGATTAAAATAGAAACATTGTCACCTTGAAGACATGCATCCAGCATTTAGCTTATGTTGATTCAGCTGCTGATCAACACAGATATCTAAATCACAAATTGAGGTCTCCAAAAACAGTGCTGTCAGGGAGAACCGGTCACAAAATCACAGGTCCATCAGCAAAACTGAATTCATGTCCAACCACTACAAATTATGAGCTCAATAAAGCAGTTAAATTGTGGTCTGACACCAACCATTGACCATGAAGGTTGCCAGATTGGTACAAAAATTAAACTGATACTTTATTATACATCAGGGACAGTGCTGCCACTCTCAGATGATCTTAACATCAACTTGACATGAGTCTCATGCTCTGTGGTTTACTCTCAAAACAGTTTGGAATTGATTGCAATTGCTGCCTTGATGAAATCGGTCACATCCCAAGACCAGCAATGCTATCACCAGTGCTCCCTGAAAGCAGCTGCACAAGCAATCAGCCTATATAATGTAGCAGACAATACAAATTTGTGCGATCGAGTAGAAATAAATGGACAATTATTAAAACACATATAAAACCCTTCAGTTTAGAATTGTGCCATAGTACCAACAGCAAGAAAAAAATCTTTAGCTGCTAGAAATGTGGTACGGAGAAACAAACTGCAAGAATCAGTCTGCTGGCACGGTAGCATTTGTGGAGAAATAAACATGATTAATGTTTCAGGTCAATGACCTTGACATTTCTCTATGAAACCGCTGCCAGGCTAGCTGAGTGTTTCCTGCATTTTTTTGATTTTGTTTTAGCGTTTCCCAGTGGTAGTATTGTCTTTCAATTGAAGTTCGAATGAAGAAAGATACCAGAATTTGCAGTACGTAGAAAATGATGAGAAATTATTTTGCTACATGGAAAATGTATCTACGCTGGATAAGTTTTCAATCTTTAATGGTCCATTAGTGTTTTTCTTCAATTAACTAAGCAATTTTGATTCAGCTGTGTGTAGTGATTGTACCAGGTCAACAAGTTGGACCCCACAGAATATGAGTTTGCTGGTCGAGGCTGTTAATCTGGTCCAGTCAGGGAGGCCCTCAGTGCCTGACCCAGTGCGAGGCAGCAAGCATGGGGCTGGATGAACACAGCAGGTCAAGCAGCATCACAGGAGCAGGAAAACTTGACGTTTCGGGCCTAGACCCTTCATCAGAAATGGGGGAGGGGAAGAGGGTTCTGAAATAAATAGGGAGAGAGGGGGAGGCGGATAGAGGATGGATAGAGGAGAGGATAGGTGGAGAGGAGGCAGACAAGTCGAAGAAGCGGGGATG
>JAHRHZ010000009.1:10796413-10838083 GCA_024137785.1 Ginglymostoma cirratum
CTCCCCACCCCCCTACCTACACTCACCTTTACTGGCTCCATCCCCGCTTCTTCGACTTGTCTGCCTCCTCTCCACCTATCCTCTCTTCTATCCATCTTCTATCCACCTCCCCCTCTCTCCCTATTTATTTCAGAACCCTCTTCCCCTCCCCCATTTCTGATGAAGGGTTTAGGCCCGAAACGTCAAGTTTTCCTGCTCCTATGATGCTGCTTGACCTGCTGTGTTCATCCAGCCCCATGCTTGTTATCTCGGATTCTCCAGCATCTGCAGTACCTTTTATCTCCAGTGCGAGGCAGAGCTGTTGTCAGTGACAATGCATTTGTAAGTAAAGTGTGACTGGTGATGGGATGCTGGCCTCTGAAGAGTTATTTCAACGTTATTATTTCTTTAGTCAATTCTTGTTTTCAGTGAAAACCTGAGGTTAGATTTTGCAAGTCTCTGCTTCCAGCACAGAGTTTCGCTTGACAAGAGTACAGTATACTACCAGGCACAAAGGTCTGTGCTCACAGAACACCTGATTCTCTGATGATTAAAATGAATTAGCAGAAAATCGAGAATGTCACAGTTTGGTGGATTGCCATTACCATCTGATTTTCTAACCTGTGCTTCAAACAAGACTTGAGCCTCAAAGATTTTCCTGTAGTTATTAGTTTTTTCCTTGCCAAGCATAAAATTGAGTATTATTGCCTCTGAAAGGGCTTCCAACATTGCTGTTCTGTTCTCGTTTCAATTTGTCACCTAGTGTTAGCATTTGACCAGCTTTATAAAGGAAAACATACTTTCAGTACCAGCATGAATTTCAGACATTTCTATCTCCAACAACCTTTAGTTGTGTGTGAGAATATTCAAGACTTCAGGTTTTTTTTTACTACTGTAAGTGAATTTCAAATTCAATACTTTTTTTTGGCATGTTGAAATGCTTCAGAAAGATTGGGCTTGATTTTAACTTTCCAACCCATTTGTTGTGAATGAATCCAGTGTCAATAATGTAGGCATTTCAACAATGCATTTTCAACAAGGATGGCACAGTAGCTCTGTGGTTAGCACTGCTGCCTCACAGTGTTGGGGACCCGGGTTTGATTCCAGCCTCAGTGACTGTGTGGAGTTTTCACATTCTCCCCACATCAGTATGAGTTTCCTCCCACAGTCCAAAGTTGTGCAGGTTAGGTGGCTGGGCCATGCTAAATTGCCTGGAAGTGTCAGGGATGTATAGGTTAGTGGATTAGCCATGGGAAATGCTCTCTGGAGGGTCAGTGTGGACTCAATGGATCAAATGGCCCACACTATAGGGATCCCATGCTTGTGAGCAGTTTGTAAAAATAGTCATGTATTTGCATATTGCTTCTTGGGTTCATAACCAATTGGAATGAACAAGCATGGTTATGAGATGCAGCAGAGCAGTGCCGCAAGATGTTGAATGAAACTCCCTGGACAAGGAATGTTAAGTGGTATGTCATATTCAACTATATCCTGTTATACATTTTATGCCAATTCTGCTTTCTTAAGCATTCCCCTGCACATTAGTCCATACACCAGTAGAATCTGCAGATGCACTCAAACCTCTATGTCAAGGCTCCTTCACATCCCTATCAGAAATTGGCATCATTCTCATCTAAAGACAATGTCGGACCAATCTCTGAATGACTATCTATAAATGTTATCCTTCCAAATTCTCACAACATCCTATCTTTCTTAATCATATTTCTGTTCTTACTCTCCTTACGAAAAAATAGAGCACCAGGGAGAAGTGGAAAATTGGATGTGGTCCTCTAGTAATCTTTGCTTTGATAATTATAGAAGAGGAGGCCTTGGAAGTAAGCTGGGTCTCAGATTTACTGATCACTGCTGATGAAAATGGAGATTTCCTGCTGACAGAAGTAAATATCACACAGCTGCATTATATATATCTATCTATATATTTGACTTGATGCTAGCAGACCACATCTTGCTGTTGAGGGATTGCAGCAAACGTTTACCAGCCTGATTCTGAGGATGGCAGGATGGACATATGAGGAGAGATTGACTAGGTTGGGATTGTTTTCACTGAAGTTCAGGCAAATAAGGGGGGGATCTCATAGTGACTTATAAAACTCTAACAGGATTAGACAGGATAGATGCAGGGAGGATGTTTCTGATGGTGGCTGTGGCCAGAACCAGGGTCACAGTTTGAGGATTCAGGGTCAACCATTTAGGACAGAGATAAGGAGACATTTCTTCACCCAGAGAGTGGTGAGCCTATGGAATGCATGACCACAGGAAGTAGTTGATGCCAAAACATTGACAAAGCCAAGAGGCGGCTCGATATTACACTTGGGGTGAATGGGATCAAAGGTTATGGAGAGAAAGCAGGATTAGACTACTGAGTTGGATGATCAGCCATGGTCATGATGAATGGTGGAGCAGGCTTGAAGGGCCAAACGACCACCTCCTGCCTGCCATCTGCTAAGTTGTTTCCTAAGTGGAAAGAGTTGAAGACAAGCAATGTTAGAGGGACAATGTGTTTTCTCAATATTTTATTTGTTCACGGAATGTGGGCATCGTTAGCTGCATCAGCATTTATTGCCCATCCCTAATTGAGTCGACCACATTGCTGGGGGTCATATGTAGGCCAGACCAGGTAAGATTTTCTTCCCTAAAGGACATTTGCGAATCAGAAATTTATGACATCAGTGGTTACATGGTCACCATCAGAATATTTATTTTTATTCCAGATTTTCATTGAATTCAAATTTCACCATCTCCCATTGTGGGATGCGAACCCACATCCCCATTCTATTAGCGAGAGTTACTGGATTGCTAGTCTAGTGACATTGCCATTATGGCGCAACCTCTCCCTAGTTTCTAGGTAGCTTCCTCATTTTAAGTGTGGAGAACATGAGAGAGGCCAGTGCAGACACCTCTGGCAGTCATGTGTGTGAATACCACATCAGGATCCTTCTCCCCTTCCTCTGTAGAGGCAGACAGCTCAGTATCTCCCTTCTTCTGGAACTTCAGCCCTTGCTGCTGTACAACACTGAGTAAGGCACAGTACCCTCATGTTATTCTAGGTATTACTTATTATTGATGCACATTGAAAGTCTCACTCTAAATCACATCCTGAGTTTTTGCTCTGTTACAATTCTGGTGCTCATGTGGTTTCTGTTCTACATTTCCTGGGCATCACGTACATGTCATCAATCACCTCTTCAAAAGGTAACCTCTTATCTCCAAGGAACCATCTGTTAACTCTGCTTTCAGCTGTGAATATCTCAGCAAAGCTGAACTGATGCTGAACAAAGGCATCATGGCAGCTCCCCAGGAATCTCTCGCTGACATGAATTGTGAAAATTTGCTGGTTGCAGACAAGGTGAACACTTACAGAGTAGAATTCCTTTCAGTTCATTAAAACTCTAGGGTAATCCAGATTGCCAATGTATAAAAGCAATGACTCTTGGGACGTGTGCATACCTGTCAGAGTGGCAAAGCAGAGGGCCCATTTATTCAGACTGACCTTAGCATCTGAGAACGTAGGTAAATACTGATCCCGACAAATATGTCGACAATCTCCAATAAGATGCACTTGTGGCAGCTGGATTTGAGATTTTGCAGATATCACCTGCAGATCCCTGGGAGGAGCCTGAAAGGAGGTGAAGAGCGTGCAATGGTGATTACATAGCCATGTATGCCCACAATACCTTGGCATACTTAGCAAGCAATCTTCTTCTAAGAGGCTGGAAATATCAGTGATATCTAACAGGGAGGTTTGAGCCTCCTGAGGCACTGTACAAGTCCCTGTCTTACACTGGAGTTTTTTCTCATCCCCTCTCCTCACCGCATCAGTGGATGCTGTTGCTGCTCCTGCTGTGGGTACCGCTGCAGCTATTCATCTTACTCCTCATCTGAGCTCCACGGTATGTCTGCATAAGCATCTTCCATGTTGATCTTCAAGTTGGTAACTGGGAAATATTGATCGAAGGTGATACATTTTGAAACAGAAGAACTGACTTCAAAGTGGCTTGAGTAGACACAGTGGATTGATCTACTTTGCATAGATACAACCCTAAGTTGCTGTGTCCTCACAAGCTGGTGTTCTGAAATTCAAACTAACATTGTAGAACCTGCTTTTCTTTCACTTTACTATCCCAACCCCAAGTGTGCTGCTTCTCTGTCTCTACCTTATCTAAGAGTCTAACAAATTATCCAACCCTCTATGAACTCCTTTACTTACATACAGTTTTACAAAATATTGATCTTTTTGTGTCAGCTCTCTAGGACAGGTCTTCCATTCTACTTGCCAGAGTTTTGATGGGATGTGACTGCTGCTGTTAGAATTATAGCATCATATATGTCATTAACATATGCTTTACCATTTTACTCCAAAAACGTAAAGGCATTCCAGTTATGCAGCTACTGGACTATTTGTGCATTTAGACTTCAAAAGGCTTTTCTATGAAAAGGATAATGGTAGTAATTGACTGACCTTTTAAAGGATATTTTTATCTATTATAGTGTTGCCTCAAATTGTCTTTATTGGATCTTTACATATTTTATTTAAATATAATCAATAGATTGGTAATTTTAGCCTGTAATACATTATTTACAAGTTAACGTTAATACTCCATGGAGTAACTTTAACATAGTGTTACAGCTGCAGTTAGAGGGGTGCACCAAATCCTTCCTAGTTCCTCTGGCTCCACTGCTCACAACAAATTTGAAATTTAACCAGAGTGGTGACATGGCAAGACTATAACTCATTCAACATTACCTTTTTATTCCTTCATGGGATGAGGGCATTGCTGGCTAGGCAGCATTTATTGCCCATCCTTAATTGCCCAGAGGGCAGTTAAGAGTCAACCACATTGCTGTGGATCTGGAGTCACATGTAGCCCAGACCAGGTAAGGATGGCAGATTCATTCCCTAAAGGACATTAGTGAATCAGATGGGTTTTCCCAACAATCACCAATGGATTCATGGTCATCATTAGATTCTTAATTCCAGGTGTTTATTGTATTCAAATTCTACCACCTGCTGTGGCAGGATTTGAATCTGGTCCCCAGAACTTTAGCTGAGTCTCTAGATTAACAGTCTGGCAATAATATCACTAGGCATCGCCTCCCCCAAAACAAAGCTTGGCCTGACTTCCTTTACCAACTACAAATAACTAGTTTATTGTAAGTAAAACTTAAACAAATATGTATAGACTATTGACAGAAATGTGTCAGACTGTGGCTTAAATGGAATTGAATGGTGGAACTCTGTGTCCATGCAAATATGTTTTTCAATTTCAGGTCAGGGGTTCAATGAAAGCCTAGCACTGCAAGCATCTATCTCCTGAAGCCAAAACGAAATGGTGCCAAGTTTGATTATGGATCCTTCATCTACAGGGTCATTGAATTTTTTTTTGTCCCAGGTTGTTTAAGAATCCTGGGAGTTGCGCTGCCACAGAAATGACAATAGGAGATCATCCTGCTTGACCAAATTGACCTTAAAAGGGATTACAGAGGATGTGAACAACCACTGTGTAGACACAAATGTGGGTGCAGTGCTATAACAGAAGCAACCTCCTCCAGTCACCACGATAAGTTGATATGATTTTATTTGATTTAATTTATTATTGTGACATGTACCTAGGTACAGTGAAAAGTTTTGTTTTGTAAGTAGTACAAACTGAAGATACCATACAAAATGTATCAGAGTAAGAGAACAGAGTGAGGAATACAATGTTACGACTACAGAGAAGGTGCACAAAGAATGAGATCAACATTTAAATTTAAATTTTGAGAAGCTCATACAGAAGGCTGATAACCACGGGGAAGAAGCTGTTCTTGAATCTGTTGGTACAAGTGTTTAAGCTTCTGTATTTTCTGCCCACCATAAGAGGTTGAAAGAGATTATAACTGAGGTGGGAGGGATTTTTGATTATGTTGGCTGTCTCGCCGAGGCATCGAGAAGTGTAGATGGAGTCAATAGATGGAAGGTTAGCTTACATGACAGGCTGGGCTGTGTTCACAACTTTCTATACTTTCTTGTGTTGGTTCGGTCTCCCATGATACTATCAAGCCAAGCGACTTACCAAGACGGGATAGAAGCCAAGAAAGGAAATGTGTAACAAAAACAGAAGTTGCTTTAAAAGGTCAGCAGGTCTGGCAGCATCGGTGAAGAGAAATCAGAGTTAAAATTTTGGGTCCGGTGACCCTTCCTCGTAACTGATGGTAGCTAGGAAAATGTCACTTTGTATGCAGAAGAAAGGGTTGGGGCGGGGGGTAAGCAGTAAATGATATTTGGGGATGGGGCCCAAAGAAAGCAAAGAACAGTTGGACAGACAACGGAATGTATAATGATCTGGCTCGGAGAGTGAATAGTTATTCATGGAGATGTTAATGACTCACAATTGGTACTGGGAAATATTGTAGTCGTCAATGCATGACAAAGGAAACTGGACCGAATACCAATTGCATGTAATATAGTGATTAGGTCTCAGTTAGAATGTATGGACTGTATGTGGCACAGGCATCATAGGTCAGGGGATCTGAATGTTCCTTGACCTGGCTGTATATTTCCATTCCTCCCTGTGGACTAAAAAGACCTTCAGTGAGGGTCAAGCCCCGAGTAGGAATAGTCAATCTCAAAGTGTGAAAGCTTTATGAAGAGGAAGGCTTGGAGCTGGTAGACATGTGAGGGAACAATCCACAGTAGATGGTGGGCCTGGACTACACTGAAAACATAATGAGAATGATTTTACACTGATGTTGAAACTTTGACACTAGGGAAAGTATGAAACCGCAGTGACGCACTGAACGTTCCCTTAATGTCCTCCTTGTTTTTCTCTAAAACAAATCACCATAGGAAAGAAAACCAGAACAGAAATATGTGAATCCACCTCTCGTGAAGATCCAAAGGTCGCACCATCACTTGCCCCTCCCTCATCCTCCACCTGTTCAGTTACACTCATAGGGGTTTTGGGGAGTTTGCATTTAGAACCAACAGAATATGCTGATAATCACTTCACAGATATGTCCTAGCAGCTGAAGGAGGCAGTGTCAGTTAGGATCAATGACAGTGAGAGAACTGCTGAGGTTCAGGCCCATGCTGAGACATGATAAGACTCTGATCTCAGCAGGAAAAAGGCTGCTAGACATACAGAGAGGGGTAAAGGAAACTCTGGCAGAGATCATGCCAAATCTTGCATAGACAGTGGAGGATTCTGAACAAGCACTGAGTGTTGTCATGTGGTGCATGGCTTCCATCATGAAGATTTTGGCAATTCGGCTCCTACATCCCTCTAAGATACTTATGCTCCTCCAGTTCTGGCAGTTTTAGCCTCATCAGTTTTGATCGCTATATGATTGACAGCCATGTCTTCAGCTGCCACAGTCCTGAGCTTTGGAGTTCCCTCCTTAAATCTCTTTGTATTTTTATCTTCCTCCTTTAAGATTCACCTTAAAAATTTTTTGAAAAAGCATTTGCTCATCTGTATTAACTCATTTTGTGCTCCTGTGTCCGGTTTTGTTCAAGAAAGCTCCTTTTGGAGCTTTTTATTACGTTAAAAAAAATTTGCATTTATATTATCCTTTTCACAATTGAAGTGCTTTACAGCCAATGAAATAATTCTGAAGTATAGTCACTGTTTTAATGTTAGAAAATTAGCAACAAAATGTACACAATGAAACTCCCACAGACAGTAATGTGATAATGACCAGACTGGTTTGAGTTTACAACACAACAGTGTGCTCAATACGAGGACTTTATTAAATTGAAGCTTAAGATGCCTGCCTACAGAGTATTTGCCTCATGATAGAGGTCCCATAAGTATGTCAGACTAGGATAGACATTTGTACATAATTACATTTCAATCCAAACACAATCTGCAGTGATTGTAATGAGGTCAGCCAGTTGGACATCATAGAATATGAGCTCTCTGATTGGGGCTGTTAATCTGATCCAATCACTGACTCCTGGCTGACAGATATAAACAGAAGTGTCAGACATTCTGACACTCTGGGAGCTGGCTCTGAGGAAGCTGGACTAGTGTCAAGGACTTTCCAAGTGTAAATAAATGGTGACTTGGTGACGGTATACTGGCCTCTGTGGAGTTATTTTGCAATCTGTTTTTGGTAATGTTTATTAAGGGACAATTATCAGCTCGGGCATCTTGGTCTTTTTCAAAATAGTGCCTTTGGACCCTCCCCCTGTCCCCAGGTAGGACAAATGGGACCTTAATTTAACATCTCCTCTAAAAGAAATGCCACCAATGGTGGAACCCTTGCTCTGTGTCCTGGAGTGTTGGCCTTAATTTCTGTGCTCAGTTTCCTTCAGGGATTCATTTGGGATCCAGAAAATGCCTCAACAACTGTTTCTCAGCCACATGCCTGTACCCTCCATCTGTGCCCATGATCTTTGGCTTCTGGATGAGGATTGTTATCATTGTCCTGCAGTCGATTGCTGCAGAGTGTAATGTGTATGTTTCCAGGATGATCTGTGGTCACAGAATAAAAAAAACTACCAACCCTTCTCACAGAAATACTGTCCCACCAACTGCTAAAAGTAGAAGTGGTCTGCATTATCACTTAACCACTTCCAGTTTCTGCTCTGCAAGAAGTTTAAGCTGGGACTCAAACCTGAAAAGCTTCGGCTGTGCTTTGTTTCTCATCCTCATCTCCCGACTTCCTTCACATAAAAAAAAATCTCTGACCAGAGCAGTCAACATGAGCCAAGAATTTGCTGTACACACATACTGAAGCTACACAAAGAAAATCCCAGAAGGATGGCTCAATGAGGTGTTGGTAAGCACTTTGGCACTGAGAATGGAATATCAAACCTGAAGTATTTAACCGCAAAAGCCCTTCAGCAATTCATTTTTCTCTTCGCTATATCTGACAGTAAATCAAAGCCTTGAATGTGATGTAACCTCTCAGCGGTCATGCCAAATACAAACATGCAAAGTAAACACTAAATCACTAAAATATTGCAGATGACGGCTGCCATCGAAAAATGGGTGACTGGGATCAAATTGGAAATTTAAAGGTTTTAAGCACCTCTAACTCAACCCTAACTTGCTCTCTTCTAGAAATAGCAGAGATGCAGAAGTAGCAGGCAGCCAAACCAGTTCCTGAGGCTGAATGGGAAAGTTGAATGTTTTAATGAGGTTCTGAGCATCTAACTTAACCTCAGTACCTTTCAACCAGGAAGCTAGACAGCTATGGAGGGAGGTTTAATGTTTTATCACCCCCCCCCCCCACTTAACTTTGTATGGCCCAGGAACAGCAGAGGTGCTTTCGCTTGGTTCCATAAGCGCAGATCGTCGGACCCGATCAGCCTCGCAAATGCCCTGCACACCCCATAAAAATACACCAAGCTCTCCTGCAAGATGATAAAGCTTCCCTTGATGTGAGTTTGCCTTTAACAGGGTGTTTTCATTCAGTGTGAGAAAACAAGACTTCCTCGGGATGCACATTGGACTCGACTGGCAAAGGACAACACAATCAGGGGCCTAAGATCACCCCACCATCTCCCACTGGATCAGATACTCTGTACTCACAGCTGTGGATCTGATCCACTCCCATCCCCAGGTTTGTGAGTCACTGGTACTAAGCCTCCTATCCTTACCCCTGGATTGTAGATCAGATCGTATATATCTGGTCTTACAGTCTACTTCGGAGCTGTCCCTGTCTGATGGTAAGTGAATCAGGGACATAAGCTACATGCTAAAACTCCATGATTTAAAACTCCATCTAAAGCATGCAAGAAAACCTGAACTACTTTGTTCGCTGTCCGAAATCCCACCAGCCCTTCTTAAGTATACCAAATACATCGTTAATATCCAGATTAAATGTAGGTCATTTACATGAAAGCTGGATTACAACACGAGTAAAGAGGATTTATGATCACCAATGCTTATCCATTTCATGAAGTACAGTGCACAGAACCTAAGACTACGCTGTGAGATTTTGTGTGCATGAAAATGTGCACTTACAGTTTGGCAGTTCCATATTTCCCATGGTGTCTCCACATTTCCAAGTTTGGAGAACCTCTGAAGTAAGGGGTGGCAGTTTTTGGCAGATTATGTTACAACCCCACCCAGTTCCATGGTAACTGATCAATGCTGATGTGTGATAAACTGGATTATTCATTCTGCTCCTCACATTGTCGTAGAGTCATAGAGATGTACAGCACGGAAACAGAGCCTTCTTTCAAACTCGTCCATGCAGGCCAGATATCCTAAATTAATCTAGTCCCATTTGCCAACTTTTGGCCCTTATCCCTCTAAACCCTTCTTATTCATGCACCCATTCAGATGCCTATTAAATGTTGTAATTGTACCAGCCTCCATCACTTCCTCTGGCAACTCATTCCATATATACACCACCCTCTGCATGAAAAAGTTGCCCCTTAGGTGCCTTTTAAATCTTTCTCCTCTCACCTTAAACCTATGCGCTCTAGTTTTTGACTCCCCTACCCTGAGGAAAAGACTTTGACTATTAACTCCGAAACTCAATGCACTGACCAATAAAAGTAAACGTACCAAATGCTTTCTTCACTGCCCTGTATACCTGCGACTCCACTTTCACGGAACTATGAACCTGCACACCCAAGGCCACTGTGACCTTTCTTTCCTGATGTGAAGGTGTCAGTGTTGGACTGAGGTGGTCAATGTCAGAAATCACATGCTCCAAAAGTTTGTGATTTTAAATAAACCTGTTGAACTATAACCTAGTGTTGTGTGACTTCTGACCTCCCTTTCCTCTGGTTCTGTAAGAAAAGTAACTTCTCTGGTGAATCATAACCTAATTGGTATCTTATGATGGATCATTTCTTGTTATCTCACATTAATTGAAATATATTATATAAGTGCTCTGGCTGGATTTGAGTCATACCAATATTGTAGGCATTCAGATTACTCCCTGTTCAGGGCTACTATTGAGCAGAAAACCATCAATACCGTTTAAACAAATTAGCATCTTTCAGGCATTTTCCCTGAGGCTGGACAATGTTCTACCTTGATGCTCTGATTGAGAAGTTTTTTTTTGTGGAGTGACCCTGAATGTCCTTGATGCCTAAAGCTCCAGAAATCTTAATCCCCTGTTGCCACAAACACAGCACAGTTTGCGGAACTAATTAATATCAGATAATAGGGTTTGCATAAACTTTTACACATTGTTTGTAGCTCCCTTTGAACGCATTACAGTGGCACATTACGAATCATCATTGTACAGGAAGGAGACTTGGACTAATAAAAATCCCATTGTTTTTATTCAGATGAGCCAGAGTGAAGTGTTTATGAAGCACTGGCAAACAGATCATCTCAATGAGCAATGTCTTCATTTGCAAAAGAAAATTATTATCTGCCAAAAAGGTAAATAAAATTAAAATGACAAAACTCAAATTATTAGCTTTCACAAGCTCTCGATAACATGTTCTAATTTCAAATGTTCACAATGAAATAAAATAATGTTCTATACATATATGTATGAATACATATGTTTGTAATTTTATTTAACAGTTCAGAAATTACTAGACAAAATAAACTAAATGAATCCAGTGTAAGGAGCTGAAGTGTTATTAAATTTATCAGTGCTATTAATTGACTGTAGTTTTTATTATCAGTTCACCAGTTAGCAGAATTGTGTTTCCTTCTGCATTATTAACTCATATGTTTTATTGTGTGAACTGCGGATCCATAATTCTGTTCCATAACGGTAGTTGTCAGAGAATTTCTAGCCCGCCAGCGGCTGCTACAAAGGATGAACATCAAACAGCAAGAGGTCAACTCCATTGAAAGCTTTTTGCAGTCTGCGGAAGATATGGGACTGAAAGCATATGATTCTTTGGTCATTCAAAATGCTTCTGACATTGCGCGGGAAAATGACAGGATCAGGAATGAACTTAATGCAGTTTACCTGAGGGAAAAGTTGGAAGCACGACACCGAGACGAGCAGGCCATAAAACGGTGAGCATGAACTTCTGATATCACATTCATTGCGAGGGATGGTTACTGGATTAGTAAGAAGCCAAGAAAGACCTCCACTACATGTAGAAGTTAAAATGACGCTGAAGAGTCAGGTTACTAGTTTCGTGTATTACAAATAAAGCTATTCTAATAGACAAAAGATGCTAATTAAATACTGTAGTAAATTTGAGATACATCAGTGTACTTGAAGTTTTTAGGCTTAATGATTTGATTTATCAAATGTTGCTTGAAGGGCTACATGTTCTGAGTGTTGATGCATTGCCACAAATCCAGTGAGCAGGTTCTGTTTAACACTCGAATGGTTCAAAGGCCAGGTTGCTTTTAAATAACGGTTTGCTCCAGTGAAAGAGTTAACCCATTTTCTATCATCCTCCTCGCCTGTTTCAGGGAGGCTTTCTGCATCTACAGCAGTCACATTATTGGCGGGAGTGCTTGCTGTCGTCTGTATTTCCTAATTGCAAACAGCAAAATAGATGGCACTGGGAGGATCTCAGCCCCCATCACAATACGGAATAATAAATTGTTTTGAAATGTGTTTCATTTTGACTCATAACCTGAAGTCTTCTGTGCGTTAACAGAAGTAAAATGTTTTAAATTGTACAAAGTAGAAACGAACAGGAGAAGACAGCCAGCATTCTGTGGATTTGTGTTTGACAGGAGTAGTGCTTCCACCCTCACTTCGCAGTGGGGGTGTTAGATGCTTGCTTGTGTGAAAAGCTTGTATTACTTCTGCATGAACAGGTTCATTGTTCTAAATCAGCATCTGGACATCATTTTAATTTCAGATCTGGCAACGGGAGTGGAAAGGTCAACGAAGACAGTCTTTCAGGCTGCCGAACAGCGAAGCATTTTCTCTCGAGCTCAGTGCCGGCACCTACCTTTGTCGATGGGTTGGCACATTCTGTGATTGGATCATCCATCAGATCACCCTCCCTTCACTCAGTATTCAGTATGGATGATAGCAATGGCCTGCAGTCACCACGGAAACAACCTCCTCCTAAGCCAAAGCGGGACCCCAATACACGACTGAGTGCTTCATATGAGGCGGTGACTGCATGCATTTCGGCGGCTTCTAAAGAAGCAACAAATGAAGGTTTGAAGAATGATTGTTCGCATTGAAAATAGTGTAAAATTAGACTAAAATGGACAAATCTGCCTCATGATTAATCTGTCCATTTATGTGACATTTAGTAGTGTCACGGGTGATTTAACTGCCTGTCTATGATATATCTATCTTCTCAGGATATTGCCTTTTTGTCCTGTAACTGAGACTCGTATGATATTTCCTGAAAGCAGTGAATCCTAGTCAGCAACTGCAAAATTAAAGTGATAATGGTACCATGGTGATGTCACAAAACATAAATAGCATTTTGGGAACATCTCAGCATCTGAGGAAAATTGTGAATATTGCACCCAGATTGTCATCAGTGGTGTAAACACCACCCAGAAATTGAAGTAAATGTCTCCAAGACAAACATATATGTATATCATAGTAACTAGCAGCACAGGAGAAGGCAATTCAGCCTATTGTGTCTGTGCCAACCCTTTGAGAGCCATCTATTAGTCCCACTTGCCTACTATTTGGAACATAAAATTGTACAGTGAAGGAACAGACCCTTCAGCCCATGATGTCGTGTCGAACATGATGTCAAATTAAGCTAACCTCTTCTGCTGGCCCTTGGTCCATATCCCTCCATTCCTTCATATTCATGTGCTTCTCTAAAAGTCAACCCTACAAATGTTTCCCTTACAAATATATATGCAATTAGTACTGAATCTGTTCCACAGCTGTTTGCGGCGGTGCATTCCAGTGTATCTCAAAACTATCATAATGCCGTGGGACAAACGAGATGGACGAGAGTATCTTTCACTTACCGCCGATTTTCATAAATCCATGTGGAGGTAGATACCAAAGAGGAAAGTTCTGTAATTTAAACATGGACAATAGAACATTACTTCTACATCATTAGAATATTGTTTTAATTGTCTCTGATGTTATCAGAACCATAGCTCTAGACAATCACGCTCTGTAATCTCAATCCCATGTATACATATTAACTCCATAAAAGTATTTGCTAATTGTGTTGCTGCAGAATGGAGCCACACACAAAGGGACAATTGGTCAGAAGGAGACTGCTATTGTGCTGGAGCAGTGTCTGCAATCTGAACTTCATTTCTGTGCAGTTTCCTATTTGGGCCTTACGTTTGGCTAATAAAACTTCTTTAATCCAATGACAACATGATTCACTCAGTGAATATTATAATGTCCACTGTGGTGTGCCAGAGCTAAATTCAAATATTTTACATAGTGCACACATTCTAATTAATCCCAACTGTATGTAAGAATGAATTTACTAATTGAATCCCAGTTGTTTTTCAAGGAATTCCATGCAATTTATTCTCAAATACAAAATAAACAGCGAAATAAATCTGACACCTAAAAATTTAACCAACGAGAGAATGACTTCCTGTCCTCAGCAGCATTCACACCATATATAAAAAAAGAAAGACTTGCAATTAAATAACACTTCTCCTGACCTCAGGATGTCATGTACAGCCAATGAAGATCTTCTGAAGAGTCGTCATCAATTTACTGGCAGTTAATTTGTATTCATCAAGGAGCTGCATCATCCTTAACCACTCTTTTTAAATCTCCCTTTCATCTCAGTTTCTCCCTTTCCCTTTTTCTTACACATTTGTACTTTCTGCTGTAACTTCTGTGCCAAAGGAGTACACCAACTTTTGTTTTCTCTGGCGTCCTTGATGTTTATCAACAGTACCTTGAATTTGATCACAATTATGTGAAATATTCTTTGCTCCTTCCTACATTACAATGATGTTGCATTGACCATTAAGAACTCTTGACATCCAGGTGCTACGAAACATTATACGTAAATGCAAGTGTTGATTAATTCCTTTTGCTGTCTCTCTCTTCAAACTTTGCATTTCACTAGAGCATCAACTTTTTGAATGAAAGTTATCCAACTTTAACTTTTGCGATGCTGAAATCATTAATCTCAGAACATCCTTAAATATTACAACAGGTGAAAAACCTTGAAGTCAGTATTTCTGTTTTGAATATGGGGAGATTATATAGAGGCAGATTGGATGTGGAAGTTCACACAATTGAATAAGATTCCAGTACATTTTCCTAAACATGGTCACACAATACAATATTTTGTTCAAAGGTCCAAAGGGGAAAATTCAAACACCACTTTTTGTGCTTCTGATGTGACATAGAAAGACAAACATTAAATTTTGAGTTTGACAGTGAATAAATTTGCAATCCAGGATTTCCAATCAAGAATTCCAACTCATCCCTTTCATTAAATGGGGAATATCACAGGGGTTTGTGACTGAATCTTTGATCTGGGATCCTCTTGTCACCAGGAGCACTATAGACCAACGTTACAAGAGAAAACAATCCCCATATAATCGTCATTCTCTACCGCTGATAGTGAAAGACAGTAGCTAACTCATCATTCAATCCGTCATTGATTGTCCTCATAATACACATAAAATTTGCTTCTCGAATGTTTCTCTCACAGTTGTTGAGAGATATCCAGAGAAACCAATAGAAATTCTTCCATCAAAACTTTCCGGATCATTTTCTCACCTCTACTCATCTCTCACATTCCATTTATCTGATCACCTCTGGAAATTGTTGCCCACTTCCCCTACCCTATGAGGAAATTAATTTGGAAGTCTTTCCATTGTTCTGTGAATGCACTATTTGAGTCGTAGTCTTGTTTTCTGAATCAATTATTTAAATAAACACAAGCTTTTTATATTAGCAGTGCTTTTTAATGAAAATTCAACTACATTCAATTAAATAAAGTGAGATGTGGAGGTCAAAAAGTAATGAATTAATTAAGCAGTTAGGCTTCAGGAATTTAAAAAAATTGCTTGCAGAGAATGAAAGGGAAATGTAACAGATTGATTAAGTAAATACAACAAGAACTAGGTGGCTAAAACAATTTTACACTGAATGAGGAATAGAATAAGTCTTTTCAACAAAACAGGACACAGCAGCATTTACTAAATTCATTTAATAAAGATCAATTTCAGAGAAAAGAATTCAATAGAAGTGGAGGGATTAAAGTTGCTTTACCAAGAATTGCTAGGAAGTCCACCAAATAAATTAATTGAAGTCAGAAACAGCATTTCAATAGTCTAAGTTGAGGGGGGAAGCCTGTCAAAATTAATTTAATAAGTAAGTGAACTTGAAGAATTCAAAATAGCCTCAGGCATCTGTGGAATGAAGTAAAAGCATTGGGGTCAGTGAATTGCAAGTAGCCTTGTAGATTGTCAAAATTAATTAAAGTCGCAGGCTTTATCCGACAAAATTAATTAAGTAATGAAGTGGTCTTTAAGAATTCATAATAGTTTTAGACATCACAAAATTAATTAGGAGATTACTCTTAAGTATGCAAAGTGACCTTTCACAACATTGGCAAAGTAGCAAATGTATTATCTTATCATTTTTATTAAATTGATCCATAAATGTGACAATTTAGATCAAATATATTTCCAACAGGCAGATCAGAATATCTGGATTTATACTATCTGATTACATGGATTTGCTGACTTTAATGGACTTAGGTCTACAAACCATAAGCAGATTGCAATGGATGATTGTAATAACGGATGATTATCGTTCTGTAAATAGTTTCTTGCAGGTCACCTTAAATGGTTTACTGAAAAGGAAATGTGTAATCAGATAACTGAAATTGTGGCTTCGATGATTGCATCCCAACAATTCTGACAGCCTATGGTCTATTGACTTTATTATTGCTCCTTGTTTTTCTGTGGTAATCGTGTGAATTGGATCTGACCCTGACACGACTGTCAGGCAACACAAGCGAATGAAGTGATTTGGATCTTTCTTACATGCCAGTGCAGATCAAATCATCTGTGAAGCCAAATGGGAAACTCATCTGGTACATTCCATTCCATGACCTGGTGGTATCCAACCCAAGGTTCACCATTCTAGAAAAGGTGGTTGTGGTAAATTTGAGCTGTGAATGATGGTATAAATGCTCAATGTATGTTTTGGGTAAAGATGCAAGGTCGGTTCTTCCCCACCAGTCATACAATATAGTACAATCATACAGATTAGAAAAAGACCATTCATCCCATTGGGCAAGTAGCCTCTTTTTGAAATATTCCCAATTCCTTGCTATTTTCCCATAGACTTAACATTTGTTTTCCCTTTCCAAGTTTACATCCAATTTCTTTGGGAAAGTTAGCAGTGAAACTGCTCCACTATTTTTCAGCCAGTGCATTCCAAGTCATAATTTGTGGTGCAAAAACAAATCCACTCATAACCCTTTGCCATTTATCATTAATCTATATCTTCTGGTTGCTAATCTTTCTGCCAGTAGAAATCATTTATCCCTATTTGTTCTATTAAACGTTCGTTCTGTTGACATTGCTTTCTGTTCCTTTTAATTACTTAACACTGTATGCATCTCACCACTTTTGATAATTCTTCAAGGGGTGTGGATCTCACTGGCAAATACAGCATTTGTTGTTTATTCATAATTACCCTTGAGAATTTGGTCTTCTTAAACCACTGCGGTCCATGTAGTGTACATGCATCCACAGTATAGAGCGAGGAGTTCAAGATTTTGTCTCAATGACGGTGAACTAACAATTATTATCATTCTATGTCAAGATAATGTGTCAACAATGTTGACTTATTTTAATCATTCTATGATTAACTGCTCAGTCAAAACCTCCTTAATATTATATTCCAGTGTTTATCTGATGTTGGGCTAAGTGCCTGTAGCTTCCTATTACTTTTCCGTCCTTTCTTTGAACAATGTTAGGTTGGCTATCTTCAAAACAGCTTAGACAACTAAAAGGAGGAAAACAAGGTAGAGAAATTCTGCAGCATTTATAATTGGGAATGCACAAGAAGCCAGAATGGCAAGAGCATACATATCTTGGAGCTTTAAGTATGTTTAGAGGCGTTTATAGAAACAGGGAGGGGAAAGGCCATGGGAGGAGCTCAAAAGCAAGGATTAGAATTTTAAAATCAAGACACACTTAATTAGAAGGCAGTGCAAGTCCACAGAGACAAGGGTGACTGGGGAACTGAACTTTATGTGAGTTAGCTAAGGGCAGTAGAATTTTAGACATTGTCACATTTATGGAGGCTAGAATGTGGGAGACCAGGAATATTTTAGGCTAGCCAGGCCGAAAGGAAACAGGATGTGAGTTTCAGCAAAAGATGAGGTAAGAAGGGGCAAAGTTGGATAATGTTATGGTGGTGGAAATGGGTAATCTTTGTGCCATCATGAACATGCGGTTGGAAGCTCATCTCAGGATCTTGTGTGACACCAAGGTCATGAACAGATTGGTTTAACCTCAGTCAGTTGCCCAATCCAGACAAATGGTCATGATGTCTCTGAGGGGGCATGAACCACAAAGTGTGGAGAAGCTGGACTCCACAAAAGTTATGGGAATGGGGCTAGGAGATTCCTCTTACCATGTGGGAGTGGGTCACGTCAACAGTGCAGTGTGTAGACTCAATGCGTGCACTTTTATCCTGTATGGGGGCCACTTTGAATCTTGCAATCTGACTCCAGGCACTATTTTTAAGTGGATACAGACTTCTTACAACTCCAAGAAAACGTGACCCTGTATCTGCATGTTAATATAAACAACACTACTGCAGGCATCAAGCTCACATTTATTGTGATCATTCTGGGCCTGAAGCCATGTTGGAGCCTTTGTTGCTTTGTTTTGAAATCTGCCTTTAAACACCTCTGCAACTTAACTTATTCTGACATTTTCATTTATTTATAATATACCTGCTTCTCATGGGATCAAGCGCTGTCCTTTCTAAATACTGTGATCAAAAATCTTGGCCTTGGCTCCCCTCCATACGCTTTGACTGCATCCTGCCCATTGCTCAAATCTCCTGCTCTTAAACTAACACGATGCCTTCAAACCAAACCTTCAGTCTTTGAAATACGACAACTTGCAGTCTCTTTGCTAGGAGTGCTTGCAACAAGAGAGATTAAGCTCTAATTCTTGGTGACTTGATGACATGCCTCGAGAAGTTTGACAATCCTAGCCAAGGAAAAGAAGAATCAACCAGGATTATGCATCTTATATATAAAAGGTTTTGAACCTTGGAGGCAATTAGGAATAGACATGGTTATTAATAGATCACTCCACTACACCAATCCTAATCACCCACCCACGACCCAACAACTTGCCCTACTGATGTCAAATGTGAAGATTAGTACCTTATAAACACCCTTAAGTAATTGCAGAAAGGTTCAGTATTGAAGAGAGATTAGTTACTTTGAAATCCTGTATTTCAATAAGAAAAAGAGGCTTAACACAGGGGTGCATATCCAATCATTGCAAAAAGCTCCAGAAATATCAAATTCATTTGTGGTACGCATTGTACTGACAAATATTCAAGTAAATCAGGAGCATACGAAGTGAAATAATTGTTTTTTTTCTTCTTAGACTTCAACTTCTTTTTTTAAATCCACAGTTTTGACTAAACCAAGACCTCACAGCGATGATTACAGCACAATGAAAAAGATTCCCCCACCAAAGCCCAAAAGAAGCCCCAACACCAGGCTGACGGGTTCATATGAAGAGATCTATGTAAGGAAACCATCTGTACCAAAATTCACAAGCACAATGACTAAAGGAGCACACAGCACTGGGACTATTCAACGCGCCGCATCTGCTGATGGGCCCCACTATGGCACATTGAGTCTCCATTTGTCCCAAGATGAGGATGTGGAGCCTGTTTACATAGAAATGGGAGGGACCGGTGGAACTAGTGGAAATTATCTGGCAGAGGTAGAGAGTCCTGATCAAGGAGAATCTGTTTATGAAGAAATGAAATATTGTTTGCTAGACAGCAACTCAAGTATTTCCTTCTTTCCAAAGCAGGCAGCTTGTCCTCCCCTTCGCACAGAAATGAAAACCCCAACATTGACTGAGGACTTCAGAACAGGCACCCCTCCCATGGCAGGCTGCCAGGAATTAGTATGTGATATTCCTCCACCATTTCCAAACCTCCTCCCCCATCGGCCCCCTCTACTTGTATTTCCTCCAACACCGGTACAGTGTTCCCCTGCTTCTGATGAATCACCACTTACACCTCTTGAGGTGAAGAGGTTGCCAGTTCTGGAAACTAATTTGAATTACTCTGTGCAATCAGACGGCATATCACCTGCCTCTCAACCATATACAAGCCATCAAAAAGGAGAAAGTGATACACCACCGTCTCCTGGAGTGGGTGTGTTCAGTATATCAGGAAAGATGTCTCCACCCTCAACATCACCTCCTCTTCCTTCAATTCCTACACCCCCCTACAGGCAAAGTTCACATTTTATTTTCCCACCAGACACTTCCACCTCTTGCTTTGCCAGCACAGGAAAACTAGCTATGAGCACAGATGCTCCCAAAGTACCTCAGAAACCTACTCCCCTACAAGGAGGAACCTCTATGAGCTCTGCAAGATTGCCTAGTTCACCAGTAAAAAGCTGCAGGACAGAACCTGGGAAGAGCCAACCTTCCTCAGCAGGGAGTGCGACACTATTTCCTTACTCTTCCGCTATTAATAGGCCAATTACCAGCCCACTTGATGAGCTGAACAGTCTTTTCAGCTCAGGGCGAAGTCTTCTTCGAAAATCAGCAGTAGGGATGAAGATACGGGAGCAAGCAAGTAAGTAATTTAACCACTGTATGATAATTCTGAGGTTTTATACGCTATTATCTGTATAATGATGTTCATCATGGTGCAACACCTGAGCTAGAAATGCCAGATCAAATATTTTTCAAGAGGATGCAAAAATTCCTAAAGGATTGTTCAAGAAAAAAAAAAGCAAAGTGTTTTTTCCCGCTGGCCTCCCCAATATTAATCCCTCAAAGAATATCTGCAAAACAGATTTTGATTTTGGTTATCGATCTCATTGTTGATTTATGGAATCAAATTGTGAGAGAATTAGCAGCCCAATAAAGTACAGTTGTGACCATAAAGCACTGTGAGATATCCCCAGATTACATCAGAGTATATATTTTTAAAGGGGTTCATTGATCAACTAATGGTTATACCATCTGAGAAAGGGTCACTCAACCCAAAATGTTAACTCTGGTTTTTTCCTGCACAGATGCTGCCAAACCTACTGAGCTTTTCCAGCAATTTCTATTTTTGTTTCTGATTTACAGCATCAGCAGTTCTTTAGGTTTTTATTTGCTTATAGCATCTGTATGGTTATGAAACATCAAAGGAAACTAAACGTATTTTTTTCCATTTTGCATACAAAAAATATGTAAATGTATAAATTAAGTGGTCCTCCCTTAGTAAATAATTGCATAATTAACCAGTTAGTGTAAGAACTTGCATTCATAAAATACTTTATCTTATCTTTAAGACATCTCAAAGTTATCTTCACTGATTGATTACTTTTTGAATGAATCACTGTTATTATGCAAACCAATCTGCACAGAGCTGGATCTCACAAAAATAATTGATAAAAGAGAGTGGTCCGTTGTGTGCTGCTGGTTCCTGAAGTAATGTCGTCACTTTCTTGCTTCTCTCTGTATAGGGAATGAGTCTCCAATCCAACTTTGCAAATAATAGTCGCAGGAGGTTATGGTTGGAATAATAAATTAATGTTTAAAAGCAAAATGAAGAGGAAAAAGCTCAAAATTTACTGGAAGAAATGCAAACGCGAAAAATACTTCTAGTTTCCTTTGATACTTACTAACGAGACAGAAGCTGTAAACATTGCCTTTCCACATTGTTCTTTGCTTCAAACTCAAGCTACAAATCCTGTTGCTGTCAGTGCATGTAAAAAAGATGACAACAACAAATATTTCAATCTTAAATTAGCTGAAAATTTCCTTGGAGCCACTTTCAATCTATGATAGTTACTTTGCTGGAAACGCTATGCATGTAACCAGAATTCTTGCCACACCAACTTACACTGGCAGAGTGAGACTAGTTCTGTGGACAGTGTCAACCATTGTCTTACAAGGTAAGGTGTCAAATGCAGTGTATCAATTCTAAAAGCCATGGTCACTGTCCAAAATCGTATCTTCTACTTGGCTCAAGTATAAAAGTAGGCAAGTGTTGCTACAAGGCATTCGTGAGTCTGCACCTGGAGTATTGCATACAATTTTGGTCTTCTTACTTAGGAAGGAAATAGTTGCATTGGAGGCAGTTTAGAGAACTTCACTGGATTGTTTCAAGAGGAGAGGGGTTTGTCTTAAGAAGGGAGATTGAGCAGTTTAGGCCGATACACTTCGGAGTTTAGAAGAATGAGAGGAGATCAAATTGTGGTACTGAAGTTGCTCAAGGGATTTCACAAAACAGACATAGAAAGGATGAGAGATAAAAGGTACTGCAGATGCTGGAGAATCCGAGATAACAAGGTGTGGGGCTGGATGAACACAGCAGGCCAAGCAGCATCATAGGAGCAGGAAAGCTTGACGTTTTGGGCCTAGACCCTTCGATGTTTCCTCATGTGGGGAAATCTAGATTGGGTTGTCATAGCCTTAGGATAAAGAGTGACATATTTAAGATAGAGATGAGGCGACATTACTCATCTGAAAGTGTCATAAATCTATGGAATTTACTACCCCAGAAAGCGGTGGATGCTGGGACATGGAGAAGAGAAACAGATATTTAATTTGTAATGGGTTGAAGGGTTATGGAGAGTGGGCAGGAAAGTGAGTTGAGGCCGAGAAGAGGTCAGCCATGATTGTATTAAATAGTGGAGCAGGCTCAAGAGGCTGTATTGCCTGTTCCTGTTTCTAGTTCTTAAGTTCTTGTGTTAGCAGAGTACATATATGGCTATTTTTCGGCAGCTAATCAGAATATTTTAATTCAACCTACAGCAAGGTCCAGATGATAGTGTAGTGGTAATGTCACTGGGTTAGTAATCTAGAGAAACAGTCAATCACTCTAGGGATATGGATTCAAAAACAGGTGGTGAAATTTAATTTCTCTTGATATACAGGAAATGGCAGAACCTTTAGTAACAGCAACATACAGAGGGATCAAGATGTTCAGGTCCACACTTCCCTGAAAGTGACAACACAAGCAGATAATGTAGTCAAGAAGGCATATAGTATGCTTGCCTTCATCAATCAGAACATAGGGTATAAAAAATGGCAAGTCATGTTACAGCTGTACAGAACTTTATTTAGGCCATACTTGGATTATTGTGTAGTTATTGTGCAGTTCTGGTCACCACCAGGAGGCTTCGAAAAGGGTACAGATAAGGCTTACCAGGATATTGCCTGGATAAAGGGTATTAGTTATGGGGAGAGATTGGACAAACTTGGTTCATTTTCACTTGACTGTCAAAGGATGAGGGGTGACCTGTTAGACATTTACAGAATTATAATTGGCATGGATTTTTCCCAGTATAGAAATGTCAGTTACATGGGACATAGGTTTATGGTAAAACAGGGCTAAGTTGAAAGGAGATGTGAGAGGTATTTTTTTTACACAGAGCATGGTAAGTGCCGGAGTGCACTGCCAGAGGAGGTGGTGAAGGTGGATACAATAGCAATGTTTAAGAGGCATCATGACAGATATATGAATAGGCCAGAAATAGAAGGATATGGACCATATAGTAAAGGCTTTTGGTTTAGAAAAGCGTCATCTGTTGGTGCAGAGATATTAGGAACTGCCAATGCTGGAGTCTGAGATAACAAGGTGTGGCGCTGGATGAACACAGCAGGCCAGGCAGCGTCAGAGGAGCAGAAAAGCTGACGTTTCGGGTCTGGACCCTTCTTCAGAAAATTGGTGCACTCTTGGTGGTCCGAAGGGCCTATTCCTGTGCTGTCCTGTTCTTTGAAAATCCTCCTTTTTCTTTGGAGTTAAAAACCAGTCTTAGTTGCAGCGACCATGAAACTATTATCAATTGTTGTAAATAAAACCAAACAATTTGGTCCACTGTTGTCCTTGTTGGAAAGAAATTGGCCAATCTGAACTTAAGTATGACTCCAGGCCATACTGCAACGTGGTTGGCCCTTACTTTCAGGCCACACAGTTCAAGGGCAGTTAGGAATGGGCAACAAAAGCTGGCCTTGCTGGTGACAACCGTATCCCATGAAATAATATCTTTTTTCAGAAATTAGTTACAAGGTTATTTCACACTGCCTGTGCTAATGATGGCACGTCAAGACCTAGTTCAATTGTGCTGATACTATTTTTTTAATGTGACCCTCAAAGCAAATGTTGGAAGATAGCATAGTTAGATACCAATGGTGGTGAATTCTTCTCTATGTCCATAGTAGGCTGTGTTAGGTTATTAGGATTAGAATAGAACTAAAAGTTTGTTCCACATCTCCTGCTTCTGCTTAATGGAACAATTTGAGAAAAATATTAAATTGTTTGATAAAATAACTTCAATTAATCAGAATGCATTCAAATTTTCATGCTGGTATAAAAGTGCTTAGTAAATGCTAAGTTGCACTCATTAATTAGTAAATATATTCCCATTACATCATAGAGGTCTGTTTTTAAATATGTACTATTGTAATAGCATGGATGTCTTTTCATCGAGAGGATGCAGACTTTAACCCTAAACTATGTTTTGCTTGGTACAAATTTGACATCTCACTCAGATTGGCCAAATACGTGATATTAGTGAGAAATAGAAAAATCCAAGGCCAGACGTAATACTGAAGTGATGCTTTATAGTTAGCATCTTGGTTGGGAACCAAGAAAAGATTAGCATTGTTCTCCATTCACAATATTGATAAAGGATACATTCCATTATGACAGCAGTTTCAGTTTTTGGCATGCAATCAGGCACAGACTTCACAAGATCTTGTTTTCCAGAGAGCGCTTGATAACACAAACTTGCAGCAATTACCTTGAAGGGACTTTGTCTATGTTGCATCAGGCTGTTTTGTTTGAAGGGGATTGGCAGTTGTAACTAAACCTTTCAACTTGAAAAGTGCTGATGATACTAAGTCTAAGGAAGTGAGTGTCATGTCTATAGTCCTAATACAAGCCATATGTCACCTTGGCTCACAGGTGATAACACTGTTATCTCTGAGTTAGGAGATTGCTGATTCAAGTGCGAATTCAGAGATTCTAAATGCATTATCTAGGTTAGCACTACAATGCATGCTGAGGGAGTGCTGCACATTTAGTTGGCCATCTTTTGGTTGTGTCATAATACGGATATCTGACCCAATGGATAGATGAAACAGATTACCAGGAACTATTTTTATGATGAGTAGTTAAGTCCACTAGGATGTTCTAGGCAATATTTGTCCGTTGACCAATACTAAAATCAGATGATCACATCAATATTTCATTAGCTTTTGAGGGACCTTGCTGTGCCTCATATAAGGAGCGGTTGAGGATTCGGGGTCTATAGTTGATGGAGTTTAGAAGGGTTTGGGTGGGGGGGTGGTGGTGGTTGGAGATCTGATTGAAACTTATTGAACACTGAGAGGCCTGGATAGTGTGGATAGGGAGAAGACGTTTCCACATGTAAGAGTGACTAGGACCCGAGGGTACAGTCTCAGAGTGAAGGGGTGATCCTTTAGAACTGAGATATGGAGGAATTTCTTCAGCCAGGTGGTGGTTAATCTGCAGAATTTATTGCCACAGAGAGCTGTGGAGGCTCAGTTGTTGAGTGTCTTTAAGACAGAGATAGGTTCTTGATTGGTAAGGGGATCAAGGTGGAAGGCTGCAGATTGTGGTTGAGAAACATATCAGCTATGATCAAATGGCAGAGCAGGCTGAATGGGCTGAATGGTCTAATTCTACTCCTATGTCTTATGGTCTTATGGTCTAACAGAGACTACATTTTATTAGCTTTAAAGTACTTTAAATTGACCTGAGGTTATGAAAGGCACTATATGAAGGGTGATTCACTATATAAAGGGCAATTACTTTGGCATCTCCTACTGCAGTTCCTTGCAGACTGCCTACAAGTTTGAAACTAATACATCACAGCCTGATATGGTGCTTCCTTAGAAAAAGGTATATAGACATCATATCACAACATTGATAAAATTAGCGATAAAGGACAACTCCACTCGTAATATTCAAAAAGATATCTTATGGAATTCTTGACCTTTGAGTCAAAATATCAAGTTAGACTAACCAGTCCTAATATCCAAGTCACACTCTTCTGGAAAGTAGATTAAGATCAGGATTGACCGTCAGATTTCTCTATTAGTAACACATTCGTTGAGCAGAAATTGTTTGCCTTTTCAAAGTCTGAGATGTGCATCAAAAGGTATTCACAGCCTTTTAAAAGTTGCCAATAATTTTCATCCCCATGCACAATCTCTTTTCTGCAAGTGGCTCACAGCTGTAATACCTATATAAGGTGGTCTCCATGTTCTATCAAACTTTAACGATCAATGTGCTATTCTGTGCATCGTGGATAAGCAATTGTGACAACAGAATAAACCAATGGTGTACATTTCTAAAACATTCAAAGTACTGTAATGCTAATTGATGCCAGCACCACACTTACAAGATACAAAACCATGACAGCATGGTTAAGTCAACTTCATTGATCCTACATGCTAAGCATGTACAAGTCTTTAGTCAAATATAAGACTCTCTGGATAATACAGCTGGAATGCCTGAAAAGTGTTTCTGTCACTAATAGCGTCAGAGACAAGTGCTCCAAGGGAATATTGCTAAAGTAAATGATTTATTTTCCCAGCACTTCCAACCACAAGTAGCATAGTCTTCCACTTCATTTAACACTTCCATCCTCTCCTGTCTGGCAGAAGATATAAAAATGTGTATACACATACGAGCAGATTCAAGAACAGCTTCTTCACTGCTGTTGTTAGACTTCTGAATGGACCTCTCAAATTTTAAATTTAATGTTGATCTCGCTCTCTGTGCACCTTCTCTGCAGTAACATTGTATTCTTCGCTCTGTTCTAGTTGTGTGGTGTGATCTGCCTGTACTGCATACAAAACAAAACTTTTCACTGTGTCCAGGAACATGTAACAATAATAAATCAAATCGTATCAAATAATTTGATCATAAATGGGGTTTGCAAAAAAAAGCACTTAAAAGGGCCATTGTTCTTCAAATAAGATTTGTTGCAGTTCTATTCCTGGCAACAAGAGTCCCAATTCTCGTGACCATCCTGAGTTAGGTTTGCCTAGGTATATCAGTAACACCAACCGAGTGAGATGCCGGTGCATGCTTCCCAGTTTTGGCACTTTCCTAGCCTTATCTATTTCACTACCATTCAAAGAGGAACATGTTGCTTATCTTGGTGTACCAGGCGTGCCCAACTTTATATTTTATTTGCATTGAATTTAATCTTCCAATACTTTGGCCCCTTCTGGTTTGGGAAACTCAGGTCACAACTACAAATTGGAGAAAACAGCACAGTGATTAGCAGTCCTATCTCACAGGGCAACACCTTTTCCAGGCTTTATTTTTGCTCTAATTTGCTCATCTCAAGAAAACTTTGCACCAGAGCAATTGAACACTTAATTATTTACTCAGCTGTTTATTTCAGATAATCCAGTCACCTGGAACCACCAAGTGCCACACACAAAAAAAAACCGGTCACTTTTCTTCAATAATTTCTTCCTAACGGTTTAAGTTGCTGGTTCTCTTCCTTCAGGTCACCATATATTAAAAAGAATGTAACACTTCTAACCCACAAAAAAATTATGCACTTCTGAAATAAAAAGTGGATAGTCAACCACAGAACTGGTGAAGTTAGAATGTTCGGAATCCATTTAAATGCCAAAGCTTGACCATCTATCTAGGCAGAGGAATGCATCTGCCTGTGCCTGAGACTCTAGGAATTGTCATCTTGCTCCTTGGAGAATGAAGGATTGTGTGCCATGGTTTTCGTTGTTCACCTGCAGGACAACAATTCTCAAAATGCACCATTACCCAGCTGCCCATGACTACCACCAGATGGAAACTTGTGAGAGAGTTTCAGCTGCTGTCCAGGAATTGTGTGAATGTGATGCGCAATAAGAAAATGCAGATTTTACTCGGTTCCTGTTGAATTGAAGTATTTACTCAGCTACCTGGTGCATTAGAAGATTCAGGCCATTGGGATTGGAGATCTGGAAATATCTTCTCTCAAAAGCTGTTCAAACTCAGTCAAAGATTTCATGACTGAGATGGATTTTTGTTAAGGAAGAATATTAAGGGAAACACAACCAAGGTGAGTATGCTGAACTGAGATGCAGACCAGCCAAGATCTGACTGAATAGTAGAAAAGACTCAAAGAGCAGAATTGTTCATTCCTGTACCTGCGTTCCTTCCTGTGGTATTCAGCTCTCTTAACTCTGAGGGCTTATAAAATAGAAGGAAGCATGTGTCAGGTTCAGTTAGAAATGAGGCCCCGTGTTTCCTTTAACATTAAAGGTTTAATGCTGGCAAAGCAATCAGTTGAAATTTTTAAAAAATTCCAAGTTTTTCAGCTGTCATTTACTAGGTTATGTAGGTTACTACAGTAACATCTCCTCCCTGCTCTCCACACCAGGTATGCTAAAATAATATGAATACCCACCTGAAATCTGTTCATTTCTCATAACTGCAGGTTTTGGGATGAGGCTGGCACCAAAGTTGGGGGGCTCCAATTCGCAGTCAGTGGCAGCAAGCCATGTTAATACCATAGACACTTACAATGTGAGCAATGACAGGAAAGCTGGCAGAATTGCATAGCAAACAGAACAGTACTCCCTTCAATGTTGTGCCCAAAATGATGCCAAATTAAACTAATCCCTTATGCTGCCCTTGGTCCATATCCCTCCATTCCTTGCATATTCATGTGCTTATCTAAAAGCCTCTTAACCATCCCTATCGTATCTGTCTCCACCACCAATCCTGATGGCAAGTTCCAGACACCTGCCATTCTCTGTGTAAAAATTACTGGCCCCTTACATCTCCTTTGAAATTTCCCCCCTCACATTGAATACACGTGCCCTAGAATTAGATATTTCAACTCTGGGAAAAAAAGATTCCGACTGTCAATCTGACCTATGCATCTCATAATTTTATAGACATCTATCCTCAGATTCTGTCGCTCCACAGAAAATAACCTGCGTTTTTCTAGCCTCTCCTTATAGCTCATACCCTCCAATCCAGGCAGCATCCTCATAAACCTCTTCCACATCCTCTCCAAAGCCTCCACATCCGTCCACAGCCTTCTATGGTGACCAGAATTGAACACAATACTCTAAGTGCGGCCTAACCAAAGTCTTATAAAGCTGCAACATGACATCCTGACTCTTGTACTCAATACCGCAGTGAAGCCAGGCATGCCCTATGCTTTGTTTTCATGAAGTCAGTCGTAAGGAGATTGCTGACAACGAGAGCAAGATTACATGCTTTCCAACCAAATGTCAGAGGGTGAGACAAGATTCTCATCAGTGAGTGGGGAGAAGCCAATTTGCATGCTTTAGCACACATTAACAGCTTATTGTTAACCTTCATTTCAAGATGGCTAGAATACGAGAGCAGAGATGAACTGGTGAGGATGTATAAGGCTCTGGTCAGATCACATTTAGAATATTGTGAGCAGTTTTGGGACCAGTATTGAAGAATAGATGTGCTAGCATTGGAGGGAGTCCAGAGAGATTTACAAAATTATCCTGGGGATGAAGGGCTTGTCATATGAGGTCTCTGGGCCTGTACTTGATGGAGTTTAAAAGGATGAGGGGATATCTGATTGAAACTTACAGAATACTGAGAGGCCTGGATAGAGTGGATGTGGAGAAGATGTTTCCACCAGCAGGAGAGATTAGGAGCTGAGCACACAGCCTCAGAATAAAGGGACAGCCTTTTAGAACTGAGATGAGGAGGAATCTCTTCAGCCAGAGGGTAGTGAGTCTGTGGAACACATTGCCACAGCAGGCTGTGGAGACCGAGCCATTGAGTGAATTTAAGACAGAGATAGAGAGGTTCTTGGTTGATAAGGGTATCAAGGGTTATGGGGAGAAGGCAGGAAAAGGGGTTAAGAAACATATCAGCCATGATTCATTGGCAGAGCAGACACAATGGGCTGAATGGCCTAATTCTGCTCTTATATCTTATGGTATTCTCCCATCTGCTGGGTAGAAATACCCTGAACAGCGACAGTTTCCAACACAAAAAGTCAGAATGGTAATCTGGTGACTCCAGCTGGCTGGCTTCTCAATTGGACTTTCGTCTTGGAAAGTTTTAGTCCTCAGGACTGAAGGCATGGCCACAGGTGGATGGGTAACCGTGAGCCTCTTCCAGGTGTGCATTCCTGGAAGACAGGGTGGTACCAGGAGCTACAAGGCCAGAGGAGGAACAAAGCACATTACCCTCTTCAGCTTTCACCCAATGCTCTCTATCTTCACCCTGCCTGCCACCCTCTGACCATGAAGGGTCAAGCTGAGGATGTCTGGCCCATCTGGACACGAATGCCCTGGGATTGCCCCGCCGTATCTCCAGGGCCAATGGGTCCCATATTAAAGCTGGCTCCCTCCACCCAGCTACAGAACCAGAAAGTACACTGAGACGTAGTGAGAGGGAGCGAAAGAAGCAAACATATCGAGCCCACTTTGGCATGGATGAAGATGGCTGTTTTGTAACAAGAACAGTGTACTTAAATGTTGATGACTTTTAACTTCCATTGATCTGTGTAGGTACTCAAAGCATTTCCACACCAGTTGACTGCAGTTCATGGTCACACATAATGGAGGTCTGCACAGACGGACTACTGCACCATGTGTAAACAGGGGGAGCAAGGCATATATATGGTATTGGGTTGTGTGGAGACCTTTATCCCTCCTCATTCAACATCCCAAATGTTTTGATCCCCTTGTGTAACTGTGAAAGATTTGTCCAGCAGTGGCTACATCAGGGAAGTACCCCTTACAGACAGTGTCAATGCTTTATGATGGCTTCATGATGACCCATCTGCATGCCTTTGTGCAACCTTTCTGTGTCCTGTATTGTTCCCCTTTAAAAACCTGCTTTGTGGTTGTTGGTACAATCCTCTCCTTCAAAGGTTGAGTCACTTACCCTGGCCACTCTGAGTGGGGTTACAGTCAGTTTCTTCCCATTGCACACCTTCATTAGCAGCACACTGGAAGGTGACAGTGACCTTTCCTCTCCGGCCATAGCCTGAACATCTCTCTCAATCCTCTATTTCCTGAATTCCAACAATTACTTGAATGTTTCTGTTTCCTCTGACAAAAACAGATAACTAACTGTAGGCTATTTCATGAAAGGTGAAATATTTAGATCACTTGCTCACTTATGAAAAATTCCTTTAAATAACATTGTTATTTTGTTCTAAGGAAGGGTCATTCGACCCAAAACGTTAACTCTGATTTCTCTCCACAGATGTTGCCAGACCTGCTGAGCTTTCCAGCAATTCCTGCTTTTGTTTCTGATTTACAGCATCCACAGTTCTTTCAGTTTTTAACATTGTCATGTTTTTTTTGTTTAATAGGGATGATTCATAAATTCACACCAAGATTAACATGGAAAATTGAGTCACTTATCTTTTTATTTGTAATGTAAACTCTCCACAGTTATTCCTATAATGCAACGCCATTACTTTCCAGTCAGGAGAAATATAATTGCTCTGCAATGGGACAATTCGCAAGAACGTATGAGTTGGCATTTTTGCATTTTCTGACTTTTCAGAGCCAAAGTGACTGTAAGAAATGATTTTCATTTTAATTTTCTTGCCACGTGTACAAAAGTGTACAGTACAAAAGCACAGGAGTACAGTGAAAAACATGTATAATGTCACCACATAAGGTGCCATCTCATGTACAAATACCTAGGTACAGAAACTAAAGAGCAAGATGGAAAAAACTAAGTTAAAAGTTAAACATTGCAGTAATTTTAATATAGCATAAAACAAACAAATAAGGTTAAAAGTTACACATTGCAAACTTTCTTCATTTTAAGTAGAAAATCAAGAAATAAAGCTGAAAGTTCAAACATTACAGTCTTTCTTAAGAGATAGCAGGAACGTCAGATGCTGGAGAATCTGAGATGACAAGTTGTAGATCTGGATGAACACAGCAGGACAAGCAGCATCAGAGGAGCAGGAAGGCTGACGTTTTGGCCCTAGATCTGCCCGATGCTGCTTGGCCTGCTGTGTTCATCCAGCTGTACACCTTGTTATCTCAGTCTTTCTTAAGTGCTTAACAAGTTAAGATTTTTATTGAAAAATATGTTGTCAGTTGCCTTAAACGATTTTTTTTGTCTTTAATAGGCACAAATAATGAAGAAAGTTTGAGTCTGTCGAACAGACAAGAGAACTGTGAAACAGAAAATGTAACAGAGACGCAGGATAGAAATGCTAATAACCCTTTGACCACTTTGCCTCCTGTGGTATCTGCAGCTCCGGCAGTGGAGAATGGAAATCAACTTTTGAATGGTAATTTGTATTTCACTTACCAGTGAGCTGTTACAGCTGTGCATGCAGTGAATATTCGCAGATGAAAACACTGTCCTGAAAAAAAAAAGCATATTCTGTCCCTCCTTGAGATCTGATATCTGTGCAAGTACTCTTACTGTATAAAATCCCAGAGGGCCTGCAAGCAGCAATACACGTATCATAGACATACTTGAGTGATGGGAACTCAGGACTCTCATTAATTCCTGGATGTTTGGAATTCCTACAAATGATAAATAGGCAATAGCAAAACGACCAGGACTTTGCTGTAAAACTTACGGACGCATACTGCTTTGCTTATTTAAGATGATTAGGAAACCTGATTTTGTTTCAAAGCTTGCAAAGTTTCCCAGAATGAAAATCTGAATTACTCAGAATTGGAAAGATGAAGTCTGTTGTATTCCCTTTATGTGGACCTTTTATTTAGTGTATTAGAGAGCAAAAGACTTGGTTACTGGATAGTGTATTCATCCTGATAGCGAGGACTTGGTTTTTGTTCAGTTGGTACTAATTGATTCACTTATTGTGATTCATTTGAAAATTTTCTTCAAAAATGTTGAATCCTGCACTGGATTTCATACTGGAGTTGGCCTGTAATTTCATTACTTTCAACTGAAATAGGAAATGTGCAGAAGGAACATGATAATCAGGATGTTTAGATTCAATGGGACAAATAAATTATGCCAAATGCTCAGAAGCTCAATCCAGTCCCATGTAAAAATGAACTGAGAAAATGTAAATTTTGCAATCTTTGGTATATCTTTACAGAGGGACGAAAGTGAAAAAAAATTAGGCTTAGAACTTGTACAATGCGGTAATAATGTACAATGGCATTTGTCTCAGATCCCTCTCTCCATGGAGAAAATTTTCAGGAATTACGATTGAATTCCCAGCATGGAGTCTCAATTGACAGCAACATGGACTGGCGAATCAGACACTGAGGCCAACACTCAGGATTCATGCTGCTCAGTACCTTTGCTGATTTTCTGTGCTCTGATTGAACAAGACTGCGCCAGGAAGTTTTCTGAAAATGGCATCCTCTTTATTAGCAGAGCCGTGAAAGGATTAACTCCTCTGCTTAAATCACAGACAGAGGAACTTCAGAAAGACTTACTGATTGATCTTGTGCTAACGTCAAATGTTTTGCCTTTCTTTCTTTTCCATAAAACATCATATCGAGGAAAACGGTGCCTCCCTAATTGTGTCTGACACAGCTGGCTTAAATGAGTCCAAGTAAAATTGAACAGTAAAATGGAATGATAGTCATTTTGAAAATTATGCTGAGCTCATTCCATATATAGGTATTTTTCTCATTAGGAATCCAACATTCTGGAGCTTATATTTGACATCTGTGTATTAGATGCAATGTGAACACAACAATAACCAATCTAGAAGGACAGAAGCCCATGTTCAATCCACAGCAGGGCACAGATCACTGCTACATTGGTCGGGTACATCTTCAGCCATCTATGGTTATAAAGTCATACAGTTGTACAGCACGGCAACAAACCCTTTGGTCCAACTCGTCCATGCCGACCAGATATCCGAAATTAGTCTAATCCCATTCGCCAGCATTTGGCTCATATCCCTCTAAACCCTTCCTATTCATATACCCATCCAGTTGCCTTTTAAATATTGTAATTGTACCAACCTCCACCACCTCCTCTGGCAGCTCTATCCATACACACACCACCCTCTGCATGAAATAATTGCCCCTCAGGTCCCTTTGAAATCTTTCCCCTCTCACCTTAAACCTATGCCTTTTAGTTTTGGACTCCCCTACCCTGGGAAAAAAACCTGGGCTATTCACCCTATCCATGCCCCTCATGATTTTATAAATCTGTATAAGGCCATCTGCTTGAAATGAATGCTGCCCTAAGTTCTATATTCAAAATAAGCTCTTGTTCACATTATCAACTGTACTTGGATATTTGCTTCCTCTGTCTTGTGACAGTTCTGAAGAAGAGTCACATCAGACTCAAAATGTTAATTCTGTTCCTCTCTCCACAGATGCTGCTAGACTTGCTAAGTTCTTGCAGCATTTTCTGGTTTTCCATGATCTGCAGTATTTTGCTTTTAATTTCTTACTGTAGTTGGTCTCTGGAAACTTTGAATAATAGTATTTATTCCTGACAGCCAATGCAGGAAACCTTAAAAAGAGACTATTGAAAGTTGTTCGAAAAAAGATTTCAAAACTTTGAAAATGCTCCTGCACAATACAATACCTCTTTTGAATATCAGCCTTCGCTTCCTTCCCTTTGTCTCCTTCCTGCAGGCATCAGGGCCAGTCAAAACACAACACTAATATTTCCATCTGTGGATCTTTTCAATTAGGTTCATGATATTAAGGTAGTTCTTGATCCTCTCCAGGCCACTACGAACCCATTCGGCTCAGCGTGCTGATGTGTATAGTCACTGCCAGCTCTTCAATGCAGCCTTGTTCTCGGTAAAATCCTGAGCTACATGCCAAGTGAAGGCTAAAATACGTTCTTCTAAGACAAAGAAGTATTATAGTTATTTCTTCACTTGTAAACTGCAGAATCACAAGCAGTAATCAAATCTGATTTAAATAAGGTTTAATTCATGAAGTGATCTGGAAATGGGGAAAAGGAAAATGATCCTAGAAGCAAAAGAGAAGGTTTTTTTTCCATTTATTGTCCATTTCTTCACAAAGGTAGATTTCACTGTTCATATGACTTTTACAGAATTCAAGATCTAAACTCAAGTTGTAGAATTATGGTAAAGATAGTTAATAATGAAATGTATTAATTCTCTGATTAATAGTTGAGAAGACAATTAAGAAGGTCGTAGTTGATGCATCTAAACAGCTGATCATACAGAACTTCAGAAAGAACACTGCACTTCAAAATGATCTATTTGCTTTATCCTCCTCCTATACTGACCCCTTCCAGGGCAAAAAAAAAATCATGAATAAAATGTAGTGTGTACTTTACAAATGTTTAAAAGTATTTATGTTGTATCATAAATTATGTTTACAATCTAATTGTGTTTGATGGTAACATGTTGGGGCACACTTGCCTCTTTTGCATGTTGTTTTTGGTGCTTTTTCATTTCAAACTGGATCTATCTTTCAGGAAGCTGCATTTCTCTGGGTGATGTGGTTTATGCAGTCAAATAAACTGATATTGAGTCTTTGCTTATTTTAGTAACACTTTGCTTTTGTAATTTACAGTGTAATATTATCGATCAAATCCTGGTCTAAAATTTCTATCAGTGTCATATCTCTGATGAATTACATTTTCAATAAAAAGAATATATTTCAGTGTATTTTTTATTTTCAGTTCAAATAAATTAAATGGATAGATATTTCAGTTTCTGGGCTCTTATAGAAAATGATTTTTTTTTCCATGGTTGCACTTTTGCCGATTTAGGTACTACCACACAGTAGTTATTACAGGTGTGGTTACAATATTTAAAACATAAGAAGAGTTTCAGAGTCATGCTCTTCAGTTGTTAGATGCATCGTTTAAAAGAAATGGTTTTGAAGAATTAGGATTCTGGTGTGTTAGAAATTGACCTATCATCGCCTGGACTCGTTCAAATCTGATCAAAATTGTGGCAATGGAAGACTGATGGAGATACTATCTGTGGGATGAGACAGCAAACCAAAGGAAATTTGGACCTCCCCGGTTGGATGTAAAAGATTCTACCACTGTACTTTAAAAAAAATGGGCAAGTTCTCCATTTCATGACCAAAAATTTACCCCTCCTAAAAAAACATAAAGCAAATGGATAGTTATTTATCGCCTTCCTGTTTGTGAGGTCTTGCTACATGCAAATTTGTTGACACATTTTATTATAGTATTATCTCCATTTCAAATGGACATCATTGTCAGTGAAATGTTTTGGGGAATCCTGGGAAATGTGTTTAGACAAGCCATGAAATATGTCATATAAATCTGAGTCTTCCCTTACCTTTCTCTCTTTCCCTTTTAATAGTTCACGTATGTTGTTTTTACAAATTGTAACTTGTAAAGGTGGATGGAATTTTAGTTTAGGCCTAAATGAACTTGTTTATTGTATTCTAAGTTTTTAGCACTTCGATCATTCAGTTTGATATATTTGTATGCAGTTATTGTATGCATAGTTGGGTATTTAATGTGTGTTTGAAGTTTATTCATCAATTAACTTCCCAAGCATTTCCCAAGATTGTATGAAATGAAGTCTGTGGAATTCTTTGCCACAGAAGGCAGTTGAAGCCAAAGGATTAAATGTTTTCAAGAAAGAGTTAGATATAGTTCCTCAGACTTAGGGGATCAAAGGTTATGGGTAAAACGTGCTAAGATAGATGATTAGCCAAATCATAATGAATGACGAACCTGCCTCAAGGGCTGAATGGCCTACTGCTGATGCTATTTTCTTTGCTTCTATGAAACCCCAGTAGGTCAACATCATGGATTGTATAATACAATCCATGGCCCTTCCATTGCAGGCAAGGTCTTAATAGCAGTGTACCCAAGAAACTGTCCCCATTATCTCTGTCCTGAAACTGTGTCGTAATATGAACCAAACCAGCTTCAGGAACAAAAACAAAAGAGAACAATTAGTTTCTTGAAGATGTGAAGTGCTGAATTAATTTAGTTTTGGCGGAGCAAGATCCTTTTCTCCCACATTGCTTGATATTCATTTCTCATTTTACAGGAAAGAACCAAAGCTAACTAAATGTATGTCTCATTCTCTTATCTTTGTAATTGTAAAAATGCTCCAGTGGTTTCAAATTGCACTGTTTAATGGATAATAATTTATGTTGAATGCATTAGGATTTGTTAAATTAGTAACTTGAGAATTTCATACAGCTATGGCAATATCCATGGTCCAGTCGTTCAGCATCCTCTTCTCATGCTGTAAAAATTGGCATTCTCAATTCCAAATTTGGATCTTTGTTTCCCTAGTGCCTCATTAAAAATAAAGGACAGTAATCTAAACAAGAGTCTAATGTATTACAAGAAGGTTAGAAATGTGAAGAAACAAATTACAGCAGATGCTGGAATCTGTACTGAAAACAACTAATGCTGGAGATCACAGCAGGTCAGGCAGCATCCATGGAGAGAGAGCAAGCTAACGTTTCAAGTCTAGATGACTCTTCATCACAGCAGAAGTGTGAAGCCTGATCAGAAAGTTCATCAAACCAGAACATTTTTAGAAACTTATTTAGCTGTGTTACATATTTGTGCTATTTTTATGCATGGAAAGGTTTCTCTGTGTTGCTATCAGTCCTCTGCAAGCACCTTCAAATAAAGCATTTCTATCATCTCTACTCTGCCTACTCTGTTATAAAGAGAACAAGCCCAGTTCCACACAGATAAAAGGTACTGCAGATGCTGGAGAATCCGAGATAACAAGGTGTGGGGCTGGATGAACACAGCAGACCAAGCAGCATCAGAGGAGCAGAAAAGCTTGACGTTTCGGGCCTAGACCCTTTGTAATTTTACAATCATTTCTGATGAAGGGTCCAGGCCCGAAACGTCAAGCTTTCCTGCTCCTATGATGCTGGTTGGCCTGCTGTGTTCATCCAGCTCCACACCTTGTTACCCCAGTTCCACATATCTTCTTCCCTGAAACCATTCTGGAAAATCTCTTGTATGCCTTCACCAAAGCCTTTAAGCCCTTTCTAAAGTCTGTTGCTGAGAGTACTCCTAGCTGGGGTTGAAATGCTGCTTTTTTTCCCCTCATTTCCGTGGGTGTCATCCATAGAACATGAATGAGTAGATCCTGGAGGTAACTCACAATTTAAGTGTTTGGTTGCCTCCACTGATATTGGATTTTGGAGCCCCTGAGTGTCTGAAATCCTGCATGTGGAAGATAACAGGTTATAGCTGGTCTGTCCTCAGTAAATTTCTTTTGTATAGCCAGGGTACCCTTTTGGGGACCTGAGGTACTCCCGACACAATTGGGCACACCTGGGCACAATGTGGCGTGAGTCAGGATCCTTTGGATTGTTAACTGTGGAAAATAGTGTATAAAATGGTGCATAATCCCTTTGAAATAGTGCCACTTTCCAATTTCTGGCATGAACTGTCAACTTTTTTAAACGAAAGAGAGAGTACTTTAAGTAATAAAGCCATTTTTTTTGTCCTCTATGAGTGGTTGCTTATGAAACTCAATGACATGCCCTGATCAATGAAGCGGAAAACAGCCTTAGGAAGCGTCACTGAACCCAAAACATTAACTCTGATTTCTGTCCACAGATGCTGCCAGACCTACTGAACTTTTCCAGCAATTTCTCTTTTTGTCTCTGATTTACAGCATTAGCAGTTCTTTTGTTTCCTTCTTTAAGCAGAAAAAGGTGATCGGTGCAATTAGTCACTCAGTTGGCATGGTGGTATACAGCCAAATTCGCAGGAGACACAAAAATAGTTGTCTCCAAGGGTCAGAGAGATCTTGGGTTGCTCATGCGTAGATCCCTGAAGGTGGCGGAACAGGTTAATAGGGTAGTTATGAAGGCATATGGGACACTTGCCTTTATTAGTTGTAGCATACATAATAAAAGCAGAGAACTGCATAAAGCTTTGGTTGGCCCACAGCTGAAGTACCGTGCGTGGTTCTAGTCAGTACACCAAAGAAAGAATGTAATCTTATTGGAGAGGGTGCAAAGGAAATTCAGCAGGATATCACCAGGGATGGGGCAATTTAGCTATGAAGAGAGGCTGGATAAACTCGGGTTGTTTTCTTTGGAGCAGTGAAGGTTGAGGGGGAACCTCATAGAAGTGTACAAGATTATGAGGGGCATGGATAGAGTGGATAGAAAGTAGCTGTTCTTAGTTGATAGGTCGATAACAAGTGGGCATAATTTTAAAACGAAAGGCAAAAGGTTTAGAGGGGATTTGAGGAGGATCTTCTTCATCCACATCATGCTGGGGGTTTGGAATGCATGGCCAGGGAGAGTGATTGAGACTGGAAACCACGCAAACTTTAAAAAATGTCCTGGATGAGCGCTTGAAATGTCATAACATCCAAGACTATGGACTGAGTGTGGAAACGTTGGACTCGTGTAGGTGGTGGTATGTTTTTGGTGGGTCAGACTTGGTGGGTCAAAGGGCCTATTCTCTACTGTATGATAGTATAGGTGGAAAGGCAAGTTGTGAAAAAATTACAAACACTTTACAGAGAAATACTGATAGGTTAAGTAAGTGGGTAAAAAGTTGGGAAATGGTGTATAAAGTGGGAAAATATGAAGTTGTTCATTCAGGAAGGGAGAACAAAAGAACAGCACTATTTAAATAGTGAAAAACATTCAAAAGCTACAACCAAGGTAATTTAGAGTACTTGTGCATGAAACACAGAAAGCTAGCACACAGGTGCTACAGGTAATCAGTAAGGCCAATGGAATGTTGGCCCATATTTCAAGGGGGTTGGAATATAAGAGTAGATAAATCATCCTGCAACTGTACAAGGTGCTGATGAGACCACATCTGGAGTATTGTAAACAGTTTTGGTCCCCTTATTTAAGGAAAGATTATTTCATTAGACACAGCTCAGAGAAGGTTCACTAGGATCCCTAGAATGGAGGCATTGTCTTTTGAGCAACTGTTAAATGAGTTGGGGACTCTACTCAGTGGCATTTAGAAAACAGAGGTAATCTCATTGAAACATACAGAATTCTTCGAGGTCTTGACAGGGTAGATGCTGAGAGGATGTTTCCCTTCATGAGAGAGTCTAGGACCAGAAGGGCATGAATATACAACTGAGTTGAGGAGGAATTTCTTCTCTCAGAGGGTTGAGAGTCTTTGGAACTCTTTGCTACAGGGAGCTGTGGGGGCAGAGTCCTTGTGTATATTTAAGGGGCTGAGATAGATAGGTTCTTGAACTGTAGGGGAATGAAGGGTTACGAGAAAAGGGCAGGAAAGTGGGCATGAGGAATGTCAGATTAACCGTGATCCTATTGAACGGCAGAGCAGCCTCAAGGGGCTGAACACGATACTATTATTCCTATTTCTTATGATCTAATGGGATATGAGGGACTATAGGAGACAATTAGATGACATAAGGTTGCATGGATTAGCGTGGCAGAATATGCAGAGTGTGAAAGTCTGATGGAGAATGAGGGAGGTATGTGGTTTGAGGCTAGAATAATGTTTTATATTTCTTCCCTTTTTGAGGGGCGGTGTAACATCTGAATGTAATCCTGGAACACCTTTGTGGAAGTGGGGCACTCTTTCCGAGAGGTAAGGCACAGTTTACTGAAGGTCAAGCACCCTTTAGGATTGTGAAAAGGCCTGCAAAAAAGTGCATAAACTCTTTGGGAGTTCGAAGCTGTCCAGTGACTGTGCAAAAATAAGTGATTGATATTTCAGAGTGCCTATTCGTATGAGCAATTATAAGATTAACATTGAACAACTGATTTTCCAAACTACCACTATCACAATGGATTGCCAACTGAAGTGAGCTTTGATGGACAGTTCCAACTGTTTACTGAATGGAAATGTTTATTTATACAAGTGATTGAGCACTTTAGCAAAATACTTGTTTCCATAAGGGATCTGTTGAAGGAATTCAAATGTATTGTTTTTTTTGTTATCAAACAGTGCATTTTATCATAGGGACATCATCAAACACAATGTCAGCATGCCAGATAACAAGCATGGGGCTGGATGAACACAGCAGGTCAAGCAGCATCATAGGAGCAGGAAAACTTGACGTTTCGGGCCTAGACCCTTCATCAGAAAATGTCAGCATGCCAACTGTTTTTAGTGATGGTGAATATTTGATAAGTTAGGGTGGAGAAAGAAGAATAATAGGCATTAGGTAGAGGAGTACGAGTCGACCTAGGAGCTATTACAGGCCAAATAAAAACTGAAAGAACCGCCGACGCTGTAAATCAGGAACAAAAACAGAAGTTGCTGGAAAGCTCAGCAGGTCTGGCTGCATCTGTGAAGAAAAAAGTCAGAGTTAACGTTTCGGATCCAGTGACCCTTCCTCAGAACACTTTTCCAGCAACTTCTGTTTTTGTAGCTATGACAGGCCATTGGCTGAGTAAATGATCATAAGTTGGCACAGCAGTTTTGACGGGCTGCATTCACGTGGACATGTCTGTATGTGGTAAAACTTCTCAACTAGTGCTGTCATTATGTTGAGCAGCTACGTTGACTGATTTAGTGCACTGCTTTACATTTCCATTGATAAGCCTGACTGCAGGAAGTAGATAAGGTAATTCAGAATTACTTTTGCTGTTGCAAAAATAGTGGATTCTCTGAAATAACAGGAACTGCAGATGCTGGAGAATCCGAGATAACAAGGTGTAGAGCTGGATGAACACAGCAGGCCAAGCAGCATCATAGGACAGGAAAGCTTGACGTTTC
>JAHRHZ010000009.1:10838483-10876276 GCA_024137785.1 Ginglymostoma cirratum
CTGGACATGTTGTACTGAGCTAGAGATTTCATGTTAATATGCAATCCATGACCTTGACCTTCTGTGTTAAGGCATTAAACTCGTGTGGCCCTGCTGTGCCGGGTTCTTGGGTCAGACTCTTAAAATCAATCCCAAAGGCCTCCTGCCAGCACCCTTCAGAAAAGGTTTCTGAAATGCCTCCAGGTTTTCCACAGAAACATGGAGTCTCACCAGGTGTCCATTTCCATCCAGTATGGTATCCACAAACCTCTTTCTGCTCTGATGTCCCAATTGAATGATGCTGATTGTAAACATGTTGTTTATAAATATAGGTTTGCTTGAGAAATAAGTGTACTAATTAGGTAAAACAGAGATATATATTCAGAACAATTAAGAATAAAGATTCATGTAAGGGTTAACCATGAAAAATGCAATTGCAGCCAACAGGAAACCGATATACCTAAAAAGGGGACATGAAGGAGGTGCACATATGCCATTAACTGAATTAGTGCTCAGCATTGACAACGAAAAAGGATAAACTAGTTCAATCATTAAAATGGAGGCATGAGAAGACATTTGGCAAAATCTGAATTGGGCGTGCATATAAAATGTCAATTATTGAATAAATAGTGGAGCCATAATGAGCATAGAATCCCTACGGTATGGAAGCAGGCCATTCAGCCTATCACATCCACACTGACCCTCTGAAGAGCATATCACCCAATTCCTGTAACCCTGCATTTCCCGTGGTCAACCCAGCTAGCCTGTACATCTTTGGATGAAACCCACACAGACATAAGGAAGATGTGCAAACTTCCACACAGATGGTTGCCTAAGGCTAGAATCAAACCTAGGTCCCTGGCGCTGTGAGGCAGCAGTGCAATCCACTGAGCCACCATAAGAGTAGTAAAGATCCTTATCACTTGGACACCATAAGAAACCAAAATGAAACAATGCTCAAAGAGACAGAAATGAAACATCTTTTTGAATAAAGGTTTAACTAAGTATTATTTTGTAATTGAAAGGGTAGATGGAGGGGCATATACAAAAGTAATTAACCAGATAAAATCTCAACTTTCATTAAAGAGTTTTCACAGAATAATTAAGAAATAGTACCACATTGCATGTAAGTGGGAAGGGTCTACAGAGAGGTGATGCCAGCAATTGCAAAGCTGAAGATTCTTTCACTGACATTTCAGAAACATTTGAAATCCTCAGATGATACTTCCTAAGGAAGACATTTTACCTACCCATGGGTGGAATGCTAAATTCGACTTTAGATGTTGACAGATATCCAATCTTAGATATTGTTGGATATGCTATTCTTAGCTATCCCTGATGTTCTTAAATGTTTTTGAACAATTTTGTATAAGATCAAACTGAATTTGATTGGATTAAGTATTACAGCTTTTGATCGCTTTTTGGTATAACATACGCTTATCCACCTACAGTATATTGCTTATTTATTTCTATTAAATTGTAAAATAAAGCATCTTAATCGGACAGAGTCATAGAATCTTACAAAATGCAAACAGACCCTTCGATCCAACTAGACAACACCGACCGTGTTCCAAAACTAAACAAGTCCCACTTGCCTGCATTTGGCACATTTTGTTCATTCAGTCTTAAACTTACCTTTCATGCTTTTGCCCCTTATTCTTGGTTTAACTTGAAGAAAAACTCAAGATTACCCTCTGTTATGCTTCCAGTCATTCTCCCAATTTCCATCCTGCCTTCATAATTTGGTTCTCTACAAATGGCTTTGAACTGCTTGCTTGTTGATATTTTCTTTATGCCTGCAACCAGAACTGTGCAACATAATCAAAACGTGGCCTGGCTGAATTTTTAGCAGTATTGGGCTTATACTCCATCGATATGGCAATATACCTCAACTCTCCACTTTGCCAATTTCTACTCTGCGATAACTACGCATATTAAGTTTACTATCACTTTATCTGGCGTTTGTCTTACTCAGCATCCAAAGTTATGGAACAGTTGTCTATACAGATTATATTCAAGAAAGAATTGACTTGAGTGCCTTTTCCTCACTATTAGAAACAAGGTCCTTTGACGTTACATGTCTGAATATTGGTTGATTCATGCTCATATCAAATTCAATCCTGTTGAATCATTGATATCCAACGCTGTTACTACATCCTGTGGCTGCCAGTAATCTATGTGATTTAACCCTGGTGCCCTAGAAATTCAAATAACCTACCAACCTTACTTGGAAATCTAATTGGGTCATTGTTTCCTCTTATTGCTTATTCATGATAGAACAAGTTAACTTGCCAAGCAACTCAAGTACCTAGAAATTCTCATTAAATTCCCAGTGGAGATTTTTAAACATGATACTTCCGCACAGGACTGGCAAATCACCCAACTCGAAAAAGGAATTTGTGCCAATGCTGCATTCAAGACAATACAAGCCAAACTGCTCACAACTCTTTTTTCACTAAAAAAAAAACATATTTCTCATACGGTGGATACTAGAGTACATTCTGGGTGATGGGAAGATCAGTTCTTGTTTTTCCTTTTTGTTTCAATGAGAATATGTAACGTCATGGATCCAGAGTAGAGAAGTGCTGCTTTAAAAAAAGCATCAGATTTTAAGAAGTAATAAAAAAACAGAATTTGTGCTAGTTTGTCCTTGGTGTTGTACTGAAAAATTTCTGCCTACTCTACACCAGAGTTTCTAAATTTTCACTATATTCAAAAATGTAAAATTTACCAAGCAGTCATGTGCATCTCACAAAACTCAAAGGGACAAGAAAATTTAATCCAGGTGAAAGGTAGCACTACTCCATTGCATTGCAACTTTCTCTCAGGTTACACTAATCTGGTAAATTTCACTTTGTTTCACATCTGATTCTGATGAATAGAACTTATAACTATAGGGACAGGCACAAGGTTTAAAATGATTGTTGTTTTATGGACATACCAGCTCATGATGTTGTGCAAGCTGTTTCTCGTGAGGGGTACTGCCACTATTCTCTTTAAGTGTGGGAAACCCAAGGCTTGCTTGGTCTAATGTCATGGAGGCAAGTCACTTCCTGGTCTAATTGGGAGAGTCTCTTGTAGTTAACAAGATAGATCCCTTCAAAAGTCTTGAATTGAATTGAATTGAATTAGTTTTATTGTCACATGTGCTGAGATGCACATAGTGAAAAGTTTACAAGTCACCACTTAAGGTGCCATCTAAGGTACCTAGTACAAGTTCTTAGGGAAAAAAGAAGATAGAAAATGAAGAAATAAAAAGCCTAGCATTGCAGATTGTTGGAATAAATTAGAAAATAGAGAAATAAAAAGATCTGATTGTAGGAATAAATTTAGAAAATACAGAAATAAAAAGATCTGACAAAGTTTTGCTAAAATCTTTGACTTCGGCTTCACTGTTTTGATGAAAGGAAGTTTTTTTTTAAAGCAGAGTGCACTAATACTCGTTAAGGTCTGCTTTTTATTTGTCAGGGCCTTTTCCTTTGCAATCCAGAATCAGGCGTGTTGATTTTCTCATGGTGGTCATGAAGTAGCACTAACACCCTAGCTGCTTGCTGCTATTTCCAAACTGTATAATTAAAAAGGCAATTAGGTGGGAGTCACATGACCAAGCCTCTTGGGGAAGGAGGATGGTTTATGAGAGACAAAGGCTTGCACTGCAGATAGATACATTTCTACGGTCCATTCTGGGAGTTAAGTGAAAAGTCATTGTGTAGGATTTGTGTAACTTGCAATTCTATTGTGCAAAACGGTTTTACTGGTGACAATAATCTCTATAGCAGTTTACAGCATAATATTTAGTATTCCATCCTAATCAGGTGGTACCTAGCTGTTGCTTGTATGTCTAACATTGACTTGACAGTAGTTTGTGGAAGGATATTACTAATGAAGGGGAGGTGACCGCCTCGTGGCATTATCGCTGGACTGTCAATCCAGAGACCCAGGTGAATGTTCTGGGGACCCAGGTTCAAATCGCACCATGGTGATGGTGGAATTTAAATCCAGTATAAAAATCTGTCTAAGGATAACTATGAATCCATTGTCAGAGGAAATACCCATCTAATTCTCTAATGCCCTTTAGGAAAGGAAACTGCCATCCTTACCTGGTCTGGCCTACATGTGACTCCAGGCCCACAGCAATGTGATTGACTTTTAACTGCCCTCTGGGCAATAAATACTGGCCTAGCCTGCGATGCCCACATCCCATAAGTGAATTTAAAAAACATCCAGTAAATGATCATAGCAGCCACTTTGGTTAGCATTTTTTAAACACTGTGACTAAATTTATAGACAAAAGCAAAAAAAAGTGGCACAGTGGATCTGTGGTTAGAACTGCTGCCTCATAGCGCCAAGGTTCAATGTCACCCTCAGGAGACTGTCTGTGTGGAGTTTGAATATTCATTCTCCCTGTGTCTGCATGTGTTTCTGCCGGGTGCTCTGGTTTCCTCCCGCAGTCCAAAGATGTGCAGGTTAGGGTGGATTGGCCATGTTAAATAGTGTCTAGGGATGTGCAGGTTAGGGTAAATTAGCTATGGGTAATGCAGGGGTTATAGTGAAGGGGAATGAGTCTGGGTGGGATGCTCTTCAGAAGGTCAGTGTGGACTTGTTTGGTTTGAATGGCCTGTTTCCATACTGTAGGGATTCTATGGAAATTGCTGGAGAAACTCAGCCAGTCTGGCAGCATATGTATAGAGAAATAAATTAACATTTCAAGTCTAGTGACTCTTCTTTAGAACTGATAGCAGTTGGGAAAAGGTGGCATATAGGCTCAAGTCAGGGTGACGGGAAAAGGAGTGAGCAAATAGGTGGAGGCAGAGAGACAGAGAGAAATGTAGGCAGCCAAAGGGATGGTTGACATTAAGCCAAGGAGAAAGAAAAGCTGATAATAACGACCCAGGGGTAGGTGGAAATGGATTGGCTGTGCTGAAGCAGTGAATTTCATGGCAGGTGTCAGGGTGGGTAAAAGGACATGGAAGCAAGTGTTCAGGCTCTAAAAATAATGCTAATTTCTATTTTATTGTTTCAGATATTCAGCATCTGTCATTCTTTGTTCTTTGTTTTATTTCAATGTATTAAATTTTATTTTGCTCCAGTTGTAACAACATGTTCAATCCATGTCAGTCGATATTTATTTTCAGTCAGATGATCAAACAGAGGTGTGTTAAAGCGTTTAAATGTTTTACCCTAAACATGTTGTTTGCTTTGGAATCTCTCATTCTCCTCAGCAACTGTATTACTGGTTAAGACTCAATTTCCTTAAAACAAAATAAACACAAAGAACTGTGGATGCTGGAAATCTGAATGGTCACTGGACTTGGAACATTAACTGTTTTTCTATGAACAGATGCTGCCAGACCCGCTGAGTTTCTCCAGCAATTTCTGTTCTTGTATCCATTTCTTCAGTTCTGCCATTTGTGGGTTGCTTCTTGCTTGACATGATGTCTGACTTCACAGACCTGTTACGGTACAAAAGGAGGCCATTCATAGAATCATATGGAAACAGGCCATTCAGCCCATTGAGTCCACACCTGCACTCCGAAGAGTATCTCACCTAGACCTACCCCCTTACTCTATCCCTGTAACTACCATGGCCAATCCACCGAGCACGCACATCTTTGTAATGTGAGAGGGAAAAGAACATCCAGAGGAAACCACATTGACACAGGGAACATGCAAACTCCACACAGGCATTTGCCCGAGTTTGGAATCAAACCTGGATCCCTGGTGCTGTGAGGCAGCAGTGCTAACCACTGTACCCCCATGTGCCCATTTGTGCCTGCACTGGTTCTATTACCTAGTTCCAGTCTCCTGCCTTTTCCTTATAACCCTGTAACCATTTCATCCAATGCCCTCTTGAATGCATCAATCTTAGTTACTGAGGATTCTTCCTGGGAAGATAAAGAAGTTGAATATTCTCTTTGAACCTATCTTTCCCAAGTCACATCAGTATCTATCATCAGACTTGAATCTGTTGAGTTATTGTTTTCCACTTTGATTTACATCAATTAGAGATCCATCAATTGGCTCAAGTGGGGTATGCTGTTCATTAGCTTGCCCATTGTTTGTTTATTTTCTTGCAAGCCTTACCGGATCTAACAATCTGAGTGTTCATCAGTGTTGACAGCAGTGGAAAACAATTGTGCCAATCCAATATAGTCACAGGTTCCTATTCTCATTGACTGCATGAAGCACATTTCTTATGCCACTATAACTAATCTCAATGAATTGTGTTTTGCATTTAGGGCTCTGTAAACTTGTGGCAAAACCTACCAGCCTTTAACTGGTTATTCCTTTGCCAGCCATTCCTTAATTTTATTCCCTCTGCCATTTGATGAACACTGAGGTCAAATCCTGCCATGCTGCTCAAAGGCGAGGGATTCTTGATTGGGAAGTATGTCTGGGTATTCTACAATTTGATAGATGCTTATCTCATGCCTTTACTCTTAAGTGCTATGCTTTCTGGATATCAGCTGTTGACTGTGTTTTCTTAACCATGCCTCACTCAGTGATCCTACTCCCACTTTGTGACAGATAAAACACGTACTTTTAAATAGCTGGGTACTGAATCTGTTTGAGGTTTCTTTGCTCCCTAGCACTGAAAAGAGTATCTGATCCCTGCACTACTCACTGAATTTTCTTTTCATGTGTGCCTATTATGGTTTCATACCTTAAAGATCGACTGGACTCTGCTGATCTTCCTGTGCTAAATTTGATTGTCTCCTCTTTTGGACTGATTGTGTATTTTTCTGGATTTCTGCTTCACACTGTATGTGAATGGCTTTATCTAGAGTTGGGTCTTTTCTTGGATTGCAGTAAGTATGCTGAAGATTAATCAGCAATTCTTACAATAATTTTGTCTCTTACGGTAGTCATTTGTCTATATTAATCTGTTGAGATCATGAAAGAAATTATTTATAATTTCACATGGATGTTCAACTCTCATTATTAATCAGCCCTTCAAAGATTTTATTCAGAGATTGAAGTAATTGTCAAAGACTTTTAGGACTTCTCCAGAGTACTCGTTTCTTTTACCCCATTGGCAAACTGCAAGGTGATCAGCTGTATACCCAGTTGCACATAAAAATATAGTTACTTGTTCAGTTTTTGGTTTAGCATCTAATTTAGAAGATATTCTGTATCTCAAAAATTGTTTTCTCCAAGATATCTAATTCTGTCCTATTTGGCCCATGTTTGAAAGTAAATCATCTTGGTCTGATTATTTCTGATGCCATGTCAGCCTAATGTGAGTATATATTTTGTTTGTTTAAATCACTTTTATTTTGCAGTAACAACAGCTCTTTGTTGCCATACTGCTGTGTTGAACTAGAGTTTAACAATTTCAGACTAGAAACCATTTTTATTCTGTCATGTTGCCACATGCCTAAATTTTGGAAAGAAAATGTTTATTCACAATGTATTATGTGGAGGTAGTGGTCTGGTAGTAATGTTACTGGGTTGTAATGCTGAAACCCAGGCTGATGCTCTGGATGCATTGGTTAAAATTCGAACATAATATCTGCTGCAATTTAGGTTCAAATTAACTTGCAGTATAAATTAACTAAAGCAATGGTGTTATGGAACTGTGGTTGATTATGTTAGCATCCCATCTGGTTCACTAAATCATTTAGAAAAGGAAATCAGTCATCCATACCCAATCTGACCTACATGAACCTCTAGCCATGCAGTCATGTGGATGAACATAGATATAGGAATACACCATTAAACCTGTTGAGCCTGTCCCAGTATTGGCTGGCTGATCAAACCCTTCAATGATTTTTAATCACCCAATCCCAATAAGCCTGTACATCACTGATAAGCCAAAATATATCAAACTCTATCTTAAATATGCTCAAAGACTGATCTTCCACAACTCTCTTTAGCAGAGATTTCACAAACCTGAGTAAATTTTAAAAAACCTTCTCATCTTAGAGCTAAGTGACATCAGCTTCATTTTAATTTATCCCTTCTGTTTTAGATTCCCCACGCTTTGATGTGTCTAAGCTCTCAACCGACCAAACCATTCAGCTTCAAGGTCCAGTTCTTTATCCAGTTCTAAGGAAGGGTCACCAGACCTGAAACATTAACTCTGACTTTTTTTTCTTCACAGATGCTGCCAGACCTGCTGAGTTTTTCCAGCAACTTCTGTTTTTGTTCCATTCAGCTTCAAGAGTGAATAAGCGCGGCAGCAAATACAAATAATTCCAATGTTGCCCACATTCCATGAAAAAAAGGACAACAAATAATTCCATTTTGTTCCATGACATCTGTTTAAACTTTACCACCTTCTACCTTATCCTATACTTTCTGTTTTGGTTTTGCTACCCCTCCCTGCCTTTAATTGTATAAATGCGATCATGTTTTGACCATGTTCAGATTTGTGCAAGACATATTGACATCAAAACATTAACTTTTGTTTCTGTCTACACAAATGCTACCTGACCCACAAAGTTTTTCAGAACTTATGTTTCTCGTGTCCTTTGTCTGCAGGGTTTTGCTTCTGTACTTCTTTGAAGAGCTCTTTTTTCCTAAAATTTTCAATTCTAAATATGCTATACGCTATCAACTACACTTGATCTTATGTTATAATGAAAATAAAAGTACAGATGGAAGAAATCAGAAATTAAATCAGGAAATGCCGAAACAGGAAGGTAAATTAGAGTCTGAAAGAGCAAAACAGTAAGCCTCTGGGGAACTCATTTCTAATGGAATATGAGCATTTTGAATATCTCAGACGCAGTTAGAATCTGCATTATCTGCTCTCTTTTCGGAACGCTGTGTTTTGCATTATGTTGATTAACTTAAGGTGCAGTGTTTTCTATCATCCTGTATCTGTGTTCATCCACATGACTGCATGGCTAGAGGTTCATGTAGGTCAGATTGGGTAAGGATGGCTGATTTCCTTTTCTAAATGATTTAGTGAACCAGATGGGATGCTAACATAATCAACCACAGTTCCATAACACCATCGCTTTAGTTAATTTATACTGCAAATTTATTGAACTTAAATTGCAGCAGATATTATGTTCGAATTTTAACCAATGCACCCAGAGCATCAGTCTGGGTTTCAGCATTACAACCCAGTGACATTATTATCAGACCACTACCTCCACATAATACATTGTAAATAAACATTACATGTGAAAAATGTAATGTATCACATAATTAACATACCCAACCATAATTTGGGATCAGTTCTGAAGAAGGGTCCCGGCCTAAAACATTAACTTTCCTGCTCCTCTGATGCTGCCTGACCTGCTTTGTTCCTCCAGCTCCACACTGTGTTGTCTCATAATTCAGGATCATATCTGTTTCAAGGTTTTTCCATTCATGGTCTGTCAACAATTCTCATTTAAATTTACAAGCATGGGTTAGACTGATCCAGCAACTTTTCAAATCATACTCAAGTCAAAAGCTCCAAAGGTTTTTGTAGCACCATTGACTCAGCTGGCCAAATCATTGAGTCTTGCAACATGGAAACAGACCCTTTGGTCCAGCCAGTCCATGTTCACCATAATCTCAAACTAAACTAGTCCCACCTGCCTGCTCTTGGCCCATATCCCTCCAAACATTTCTTATTCATGTGCATATCCAGATGTCTTTTGAATGTTGTAACTGTACCATCACTTCCTCTGGAAGATCATCCCATACATGAACAACTCTATGTAAAAAAATTGCCTGTCATGAAAAGATACCTGTCACTCACCTTATCTATACCCCTCATGATTTTATAAAAATCGCCCCTCAGCTTCCTATGTTCCAGTGAAAAAAGTGTCCACTTATCCAGCTCCTCCTTATAACTCAAACCCTCCATTCCCAGCAACATCCTGGTGAATCTCTTAACTGGCCACAATCCTACAAAAGAGGCCCCATCAATGTCCTGTAGAAGGAATGAAGGACATTGCTGATCAACTAGACATGCAGTGTGTGTTGAAAGAACCAACAAGGGAGGAAGCACTTATTTGACCCAATCCTTATCAAACTACCTATTCCAAATACATGGGTCCAAATACAATATCGGTAATAGTCAACACTGCACAATCTTTGTGGAGATGGAATCTGGTCTTCTCATTAATGACACCTTCCATTGTGTTGCATGTCATTACCACACTGCTTAATACTTCAAGTCTGACCTGTTCCAGTGGTGTGTAATGCCATCACTGAAGAGATTAATTAGAAAATATCTACAATCTCAGCACATTGTCATCCTGGAAGATGTCACTGACTTCAACATTCTTAAATCCTGTTGCTTAAATGGGAGAATTTGATCTATTTAGAAATTGCAATAAATTGCAATTAACTTTGCAATAAATGTTTAGATTTATTTTTATTGTCCAAATTATGGTCCAGCAACAGGCCCCAAGAAGTTCCTTGTTTATAGCTCACAAACTGAAAATTAAGAATAAAGTGAAAGTATTAGCAAGGTGCTTACATTTATGTGTATCATTCACAGAAACATCATATAAATACAGCCACAGAACTATAGCACATTTAATGTTATGTCAAAATTGCATAGTACATTCATATCAAATGAATGAATTCAAATTTTATTACGCAAAAATGGGTTTCTCACTTTGACATAGCGTGGTGTAAAAATCTATTTTGTTGTCAACTGAGGACACACATATGAAAAAGTGATTTTTCTGCTAGGCATAAAACTATTGTTGAATAGTTTGTTTCCTATGGTCTTTCAGTAAAAAAAAAATGAATTCTTAGAGTCATAGAAGTTTACGGCAAGGAAACAGGCCTTTCGGCCCATTTTGAACATGCTACCTAGTTTTCACAATTAATCTCGTCCCATTTGCTTGCTTTTGGTTCATATCCCTCCGTACCTATCCCAAACAGGTACCTGTCCAAATGTTTATTAAATGACAAAATTGTACTCGCTTCCAACACTACCTCTGGCACCCTGTTCCAGACATTCGCCACCCTCTGTGTGAAAAAATTGCACCTCCGGACCCTTTTGTATCTCTCTGCTCTCACCTTAAACCTATGTCTTCTAGTTTTAGACTCCCCAACCATGAAGAAAAGCAGTTGGCTATCTACCTTAGCTATGTCTCTCATTATTTACAGACTTGTTTCTCTAAATCTCTTAATGTATCAAGTGTGAGGGCATAAAATACAAACCAAATTCCAATTTATATTGAGAGAAAGCAAGAACTGCAGATGGTGGAGTTAGAGATAACGCAGTGTGGCGCTTCCTTCTTCCCATTACCGAAGAAGGTTCCCGACCCAAAACATCAACATTCCTGCTCCTCAAATGCTGCCTGGCCTATTGTGTTCCTCCAGCACCACACTGTGTCATCTCCAATTTTTATTGGTCCAGTAAAACTTTGAATTCTGAGTATTTTAATGCAAGTCGCGACACATCAGTTGCTGGCTTTTCTTGACCATGTTGTTTGCCTTGAGCTGGGTTTTTTTTAGCATTAATGACATGAATTGTAAAATCTTTTATTTTGTCTATTACTGCCTCTTATCAGCTTAAAGTCATCTGGAAGGGCCAATAGTTCACCTTAGTGAAAATAACACTTTGGTCAGAATGATATAAAATTATGGGTTTAATCAGTAAATCTCTGGAGAAATGTTCATAAGAATTAAGCTGATATAAAGATTTTGAGCCGACTGGGTGAATGCACAATGAGCCCTTTTAAAGCAAATCTTTGACTGTTGCTTCTGAGTTCGTCTAGACTCTCACATTCGAGTAAACAACTACATCAATCGCTAGAAGTGCTTGCAAAATGAAAGAATAGTTTGTGTTGAGTGAATGACTGAGAGGAATTTCAGGATATTTAAGAGGAAAACGTAATGACATTTATAAAACAAGGCAAAGGAGATCCTAATCACTGAAAAAAATAAAGAGCAAATTTCACCTTTGTTGAGTCAGTTATATGATCAGTATGCTTCATTATAAAAACATCAACAATGCACAATGGTTAAATTATTGTGCCGGATGGTAAAAACGTAATTGCTAGCCAGAGATTAGGACATGTCATTACAAATGCAGGTGTGTAGCTGCAGGCATATTTTTATCTGTATAAATAACATTAGCAGCAGCCACCTTTGACCATCTCTTCATGAAAAAAACAGAGCTACATCAATTAGAATATAATCCCCTTTGTCTATTGAGCTCTATACATACATATGTTTGTATAATACACTTCTTTCACTAGTTATTTGTTTGAATTACTGATTGCTTAGACATTAGTGGTTTTCTGGGTTTAATATGCTGAAGATGATCTAAAGCAAAACTGGTGATTAGAATTTATGAACAAATTAAATGCCAATCTTTATCCTCCAATGAAAGAAATGATTTTTTTCCCAGAACAATTTTTTATCAATTCTTATTTCCATGTGCTACATGACACACAAAATATTGCATTTTTCAACGATCTTTTACAGAATAGTAACACAGCTGCACATTGCTATTAAGAGAATCAGTAACAAGCACTTACAGTTAATTAATTTGATCAACAAACTTTTTCCAGCTGATTATAACTATTATCGTGAAACATCATTAAGTTACCTTACTAGAGTGTCCTTCAGAATTTTAAATCTTTCCCGTAGGATTTTGTAAACTGCCACATGAAGCATTTGTAAGACTGATCGTTTACTGTACACAACTTGCATCTTTGCTTGATTTTCATGTAAAACTTGGTCAGTTCTTTTGCAAGAAGCAACATGGTGATTGCTTCATCTCAAGCACTACTGCCAGCAGTTCACAACTGTGCAAATGAACTTGCAGATGGTCAACAACTAGGTAGCTGGGAGACAAATATGCATTGCTAATTGAAAAATCAACTCTGCTGAAAACAAATAATTGCCAATTTATGATGACTATTAAAGTAATAAGTGATGGTAAATTGTTAAATAGCTGACATAATCAAATACCCTTTCTGATTATAATCTCTTCCAACATCTTCTGTCAGGCCGAAGATACAAAAGCTTAAATACACATACCAACAGATTCAAGAACAAATTCTTCCCCGTTGTTATTAGATTTCAGAATGGACCTCTCAACTTTTAAATTTAATGCTGATCTTGCTCTTTGTGTACTTTGTCTGCAGCCGTAACTTTGTATTCCTCACTCTGTTGTATTACCCTAATGCACTTTGTATGGTATGATCTGCCTGTACTGCATGTAAAACAAAACTTTTCACTGACCTAGGTACCTGTCACAATAATCAAATCGAATGAAAAACATGCAGGTAATGAAAAGGAACAAAATGAAGGCCAGTGATAAAAGGTACTGCAGATGCTGGAGAATCCGAGATAACAAGCATGGGGCTGGATGAACACAGCAGGTCAAGCAGCATCATAGGAGCAGGAAAACTTGACGTTTCGGGCCTAAACCATGAAGGGTTTAGGCCCGAAACGTCAAGTTTTCCTGCTCCTATGATGCTGCTTGACCTGCTGTGTTCATCCAGCCCCATGCTTGTTAAAATGAAGGCCATTTTAATTATAAAATAAAGCAATTCTCAGGACAGAAAGTGGAAATGGTGATGACAATGAGAATATTGGCACAAAAAAAAGTTAAGAGGTGCAATAAATAACTTATTCCGAAGAACTAGAAGAGACATGGACCTTAGATAGTTGAAGGAATTCAGAATGGAGATACTAGAGGGCTTGATCATCTCCTTCAGTCCTTCCTAGATATATAAATTATGCAATATTGGTACCGACCAACCAATGCAACACTTGTCTTGGAAAAAAAAGAAGCAATTGAGTAGTTTAACTCCAGTTAGCCTAATGTCACGTGGAGAAATACATGGATTTGGACCCACCTGCCTTCAATCCAACAATGGCAGGTTGTGAAAACAAATGAATTCAATAAAAATACATTGAACATTAAACTTCAGCCTAATGGCAACCAATGTAACTACTACTGATTGTGGGAAAAAAATCATTTAATGTACTTGAGGGGAGGAAATCTGCCATCCTTACCTGGACTAGCCTATGTGTGACTTCAGATCCACAGCAATTTTTTTGTATTCACTAATGGGATGAGGGTATCACTGACTAGGCAGCATTTGTTGCCCATCCTTAATTGCCCAGAGGGCAGTTCAGAGTCAACCACATTGCTGTGGTTTTTGAGAAGATTTGTAGCTCGGGTTGTGAATGAGGTTGTAGACTTATTCATCGAGCCGGTGTGTTTGGTTGCAAACGTTTTGTCACCCTGCTGGGTAACATTGTCAGTGCGCCTCTAGTGAAGCGTCAGTGTTCTGTCCTGCTTATTATTTGTATGCATCAGTTTGTTGGGATGGTTGGTATCACTTCTGGTTCTGTTTCCGGTTTGTACACAGGGTCTAATCCAATATGTTTGTTGATGGAGTTCCAGTTGGAATACCAGGCCTCCTGGAATTTGCTGGTGTGTCTTTGTTTGGCTTGTGTGATTATCGATGCGTTTTCCCAGTTGAATTCATGTCTCTTGTTGTCTGTGTGTAGTGAAACAAGTGTGAATTGGTTGTATCCCTTGGTGGCTTGTTGGTGTTCATCCAATCAATTTTATGTAGTATTTCTCACAGTCCTTGCACAGTATATTACCCCAATTTTACTGCATTTTGGATATGGGATCCTTTATGCTCGCCAGCAGCTGTTGCAGGGTGGTTGTCAGTTTGTGGGCTACTCTGATACCTAGGGATCTACTGAGTTTAGGAGTTAATAGTCAAGGTTTTTTTTTCCCTAGGCTAGGGGAATCGAAAACTAGAGCGCATTGGTTTAAAGTAAGAGGGGTAAGATTTAAAAGGCACCTAAGGGGCAACTTTTTCACGCAGAGGGTGGTACATGTGTGGAGTGAGCTGCTAGATGAAGTGGTGGAGGCTGGTACAATTACAAAAGTTAAAAGGCATCTGGATGGTTATATGAAAAGGAAAGGTTTCGGGAGATAGGGGCCAAATGTTGGCGAATGGGACTAGATTCAATTTTGGATATCTGGTCAGCATGGACAAGTTGGACCAAAGGTTACGTTTCCATGCTGTACAGCTCTATGTCTGTATGGCTTTATTAACTACTGTTGCTGATCCAGGACACTCCTAGCTAACCATGGCTTTTTTAATAGTTTGTAACCATAGGATAACCTAAGGATTTTAAACCGCATGTTCTTTCCATTCCTTTTCTACTGAGTACCATCGCAATTTTAACTTTGTTATTGAGTTTGTGTGCACTTGATGTAACATTGTTATTATTTTTATCAAAGTTAGCCTGTCATAAAATTCCTCTTTCTTTCACTGAAGAAAACCCCGTGCTTTACATCTTAGTGTTTCTGATAGAATAGTTAACCACATCGTACTCGGAGTGAGGTAAAGCTGCATGCTTAGAAGATAATCAAACTTTTGTTATGGCTAACCAACCAGATTGAAAAGATTGGGACGAATTCATCCCTCCACATTTGGTCTCAACAATTCCGAAAACGATGGTGCTTGTTATCCCATAATGTTCAGCTACCCCTCTCAGGAAAGCAACCCAACCCATCAATTACAAAGGTGGCTGCTCATGTGGCTGAGTTAGTAGCTTCAAAAGCTTTAAAACCAAAGGCTGTGGATTGAAGTCTCACTCTGGAGACTCTGAAGTCTTCATTGGCATTTGAGTTTTTCTTTGGGGGGGGAAGGGGCGAGGTTTGGATGAAATATGGATACTGAAGACCTGGGGAAGGGTGATTAAACGCCTTTCCCTCCAGGTAACTTTGGTGTCAGGTGTTCAACTAGGAGGTGGATACCCCGTGCCTTTCCACCCCCACCCCAATTAAGTCCATGGTAGGATGGGTCATAATGGATGGCCGTTCCATTATTTCAAAACCCACTGATATTAATTCTACAGTGTGCACCCAGCTTTGCGTGGCTAGCAAACCTTTGCCTGGTTGCCCTCCTTCTAGGTTGCAGGGTTTGGGACATGGGAAGAAAATCACTCGTTATGACAAATCTCATCAATTATTCCAAGAACAATTCTTGTCACTTCGGAACTCTTACATCAAAATCTCCACAGTAACAGCTTTCTTCTGACCTATGAGTGCCATTCACAAATTTATCTGCATATTCCGTTGTACGCTGAACCTTTCTGCTAAATCTTGCTTTTTCAAGAGGAACTTGAACAGTTCATCCACCTTACTAACACCTTCCACCCCAACTTAAGTTTACCTGGACCATCTCTAACACCTCTCTCACCTTCCTGGACCTCTCTGTTTCCATCTCTGGCAACCACCTGGAAACCGATATCCATTTCAAGCCTACCGACTCCCATGGCTACCTAGAATACACCTCTTGTCACCCACCTTCATGCAAGAATGCCATCCCCTATTCCCAGTTCCTTCGCCTCCACCACATCTGCTCCCGAGATGAGGCATTCCATTCCCGGACATCCTAGATGTCCTCGTTTTTCAAGGACCGCAACTTCATGCATCCACCCACCTCACCTACTCATCCAATCACTCACTGAATGAAGTGGGTCTTGAAAAACCTGCCTGATTTTAGCAGCTGTTTTGTAAAAAGGCTTTTGCAACTTTCTGCTTCTGTTTCTCCTAGCGAATAGTCTTCCTGTGGAGAGGCTGCACTAACCCCTAATGCTTTAGCTGGGATTGGAAGATATAGATGAAAAATTGCAACAGCTTCAGGTCACAATCTTTGCACTTAGCATTGACCCTGATTTGGAGCAGTTTTATTATGGAGCATTTAATAATATGTCGTGGGCTCTCAATCATTAGGTTTACCGGAAAACAAAATGAAAAACAACAAAATGATTTGATTATATATAGTTAACCAACATGCTGTTCCAGTATGTAATCATAGCCTTTAGAACCATTGTAGCAGGGATTCCCAGGTGCTTAATTCATTCCAGGGAATGAAAGTGTATTAACTTACTGATATTGTAAAGATTCAGGCAAACATTTTTTAGACATGCTAAAAATGTTTTGATGTGTCAGAAGAGTTTTGAAATATGACTATCATTGGTTCAATCAACTCACACTTTAATTTGGAACATCATTGATGTTATAAATCATTAGCTTCTAAAACTTAAACTCTACAAGATAGATTAAAATTGTTGCATGTATATGCATATTCAGTCAACATTTCCCTTAGAAATTCCTACAAACTATATTGTGTAAACTGTCAAAATAAGTATGTCAGAGATAAGTACGTCGTAATAAGTACGTCATTTCTGATGAAGGGTCTCGGCCCGAAACGTCAAGCTTTCCTGCTCCTATGATGCTGCTTGGCCTGCTGTGTTCATCCAGCCCCACACCTTGTTATCTCAAAATAAGTACGTCATTCTGCTATGAGACCTCTTCCCAGTGGTGGCAGGGTAACATCTCAATTTTATAATTTACAATTCCTCAAGTACTGCAGATATATCCCTATGTTGCAAACAATTCCATCTCTTCGCTTTCCGACTTGTGGCAGCTTTTGCCATTAAGCTACAAAGCAGAATCTAGGCAAAGCGTTCTATAAAAATGTTTTGGCTCAATTATCCATCTCCTTCTAAATACAGCTCTCTTGAAGACTACATTTAGTCGTCACTTCCTGTTTGCAATGTAATTAGAAATTGTTTAAGAATTGGAGTCAAGACAGAGTAACAGGTTCGGTTGTTCCTTGCATAGTAAAATTATTAACCTTAATTTTGACTTGGAGCTCTATTATAAAAACCTTTTCATCTGTAGCATCGCCTCATTTGTCTTTTACAATATCACCTGGCTGTATGCTCAGATTATCTGCTGCTGAACTCTGATCTGTGCTTTCGTTAGCTCCAAATTTGAAAAGTTCAATGTTCTCCTGGGTGGCTTGAAATTATGCCCCTGCATTTATATGAACTTATCTAAAACTTTACTCCAGATTTTAAATCACACCAAGTTTTCATACTTCACACACTACACATTTCCAGCTTGCCAATGCCTTAGTTTTTAAATTGTCATCTTCAAATCCCTCCATGGCCTTGCTCCTTGAAAGCTCTATAATCTCCTACAGCTCTCTAATGTGTAAAGAACTCTGTATTCTTTGAAATGTGTAATCTCATGCATCACCCACCCCTTTTCTCCTGTCTTTAGTGACCATTCCTTGAGCTATTAAGACTCTTCATTAAAGAGCTCCTTCCAGACAAGGCTCTGTGTCTATCCCCTTCTCACTTGGAATCCTTCTTTAGATATTTCTAATCAACCATTTTGGAGTTGTTATGACATATTTCTTGAATAGGTGGAACTGGAACACTGGCCTCCTGGCTCAGAGGTAAGGAAAAGACCACTGGGCATCCTTCTTTAAATAATCTTATAATCACTGATTCTAGTGTCTCCTTCTTCAGCTCAACACTGACTTAGATCATATTACTCTCCTGTGAAACTGAAACGATTACTAGTATTGCAATACCATTGCAAAATTAGTAATTGTTTCAGCTACCATTGCAATATTGGAGTCTATAACATCCAAAGTCAGACTTGCAATGCAGTGGTTCTTGTGCAAAACTTCTTGTTCGATCTCGAGGAAGAGGTCAGCATGAATAGGATTGGGAACCCTCAAGGACTGTCCTGAGGTTTCCAAGAAGTCAAGGTTAGTCAGCTCAGTCCTATTGAGCAGAGAAAACGTGTAGGTACATTGAAAAATATTTTGCCTTTTTCTTTAACCCGCATTTTATTTGAACACAAGTAAAGAAAATTTGGAGGCAGGAAAATAGCTATTCTGTTAATAATCAAGATCATCTGATCCCATGTAGTTGAGGAGTCTGATCAGTTAACAAGTTAAAGGCAAGCCTAGATCCATTTGTGGTGGAGTGGTAGTGGTTGTAACCCTGGGCCAGACGCCTGGGTTTAAGTCCCACCTGCTCCAGAGGTGTGGAATAACATTTCTGTACTGGTTCATTAGGAAAGCTGTGTTAAAAGAAGGCGTTTGCAAAGATGAAAGTGTTGAGAAAGTAATGACAAGATGTTCAGCGAAGGATGGTTGGATGTAGATGGTCATGTGATGAAAGCTCAAAACATCAGACAGAATCAACAATGATAACCTGTCTCCCAGCTGAGTGGAATCAAACGTGCTGATAGGAGAGAACATTGCTTTACTTATATTGCCACTCTGATCCAGCTACATTTTACACAATAAAACCTGAATCTCAGTGTGAACCACTTAATATCAAAAATTAACATATAATGGACTGCTGCTTTATTAACAGCTATTTTACACTATCACACAAAATGAAGATCTATCCTGATATACTCAATTTCGCTGCCAATTAGAAATGTTTATTATTCACATTCCTACCCTTTGGGCTTCAATATAAATTCATGGTTCAACTTTCGTTTCCATCTTATCTTCAAAATTCAGCAAATCTAAAGGAGTTCTGCCCCTGCATGCGCATTTCGTTATCTTAGGTATTATTGATGTATTTTGTTATGAGAGGTAGACTCAGTTCAGAAATGGACTGAAGTTCAATGCTGCATTATCCCATGTTTACTCACTATTTTATTCATTTTAAAACTCCAAGGAAATATGGTCTCTGGACCCTTATCTGCACCAATAAATCTCTGCAGAGAGTTAGTTATCCTGTTTCAACAGCTCATTAATCAGTTTCTGTTGTATTTTAACACATTGATAAATATGAATCTGTTACTGCCTTACATTTGTCTTGTCAGTTGAGGTGCTTTGTAACACATTTAAAAGGAATCCCTGTGAAAACAATAAGACACTAATTCGTTAGAGCTCAGGGCATTATAACCTGACGATGGGTAGCATACTTGATTATGCTACAATCACTTGATGTATATGTCACTAACACAGGCAGCCTTGAGCTGGCCAGTCCCAGTAAGATGCTAATCGTGGAGTAGAATTAAACCTTGGATACATGTAAAGTCATTAATCAATAGCTAACTTCTATATATCACTTTTGCTATTAATTAACCAGGGAGTGTAATTCAGCAGATTGAAAATAGTGTATTAATTTGATGAATGTGATGCCTTTCCCACATACTGTTTTGAAAAGCACCCATCAAAACAATATGTTTTAATTTGTGCTACATTCCATCAAAGAACACATTCATATGAACCTACGAGTCTGGAGCAGGATTAAAACTCAGGCCCTTGAGCTACCTCCACCATTCACAGCATTCACCATTCAGGGATCCCGGTTTGATTCCACCCTCAGGCAACTGTCTGTGTGGAGTTTGTGCATTGCACCCGTGTCTGTGCTGGTTTTCTCTGGGTGCTCCGTTTCCTCCCACGTCCAAAGATATGCAGGCTAAGTTAATTGTCCACGCTAAATTGCCCATTGTGTCCAGGGATGTGCAGGCTAGGTGGATTAGTTGTGGGCAATACATTATCATGGGGATAGGATGGGTCTGGGTTGGATGCTGTTTGGAGGATCAACGCAGGCTCGATAGGCCAAATGGTTTCTTTCTGCACTGTAGTGATTCTACGATTCTATTCCAAGTCAGTTTCATGGAAGTATATAGGATAATAGGCCTTAGGCTAAACATCTACAGAACAAAAAGGTCCTCTACCAACCTGCTTCTGCCACACAATGCTGCCATCTTTCATTATAGCTGCTTTCAACAAGCTAACTTGCCTGTAACTTCCTGCTTTCTGTTGCACTCACATTTTGAAAAAAGGAGATGGTGTCATTATTCTCCAATACAATAGAACCATCCTGAAGCTCAGGAATTTTGGAAAACTAAAACCAAAAAAAAAAACAACTATCTTACAAGCCACTACTATTCAGACCAGAGGAAGAAGTTCATCAGGACCTGGAGACTTGTCAGCTCACAGCTCTAAAAATTTTCAGTGCTACTTCCGCATTGATGATAATTTTGTTCAATTCCTTAATCCTTCTTATGTTCTGATCTGCAGCTATTTCTGGATACCAATTGTATCTACTATGGTGGTGTGTGATGAAAATGTCTGTTCAATTCATCCGCCATCTCCTTACTTACCAGCATTTGTTCCTGAAGCTCAGTTTCTATTGAATCAATGCTCACGTTGTTAATACCTTTCATCTTTAATTATTTACAGAAATTCATGCTTTCAGTTTTTAAATTTCTATAGCTCACTTTCTTATATTCTTTCCATTCATCTGATCTATCGCACATCTTTGTTGAATTAAACCTTTTTTTCTTCTGGTTTTACACCATTGTTGACTTTTTGATTGGTGAACCATGGATGATGAAACATAGAAACATAGAAAATAAGAGCAGGAGTAAGTCTTTCAGGCTTTTGGGCTTGGCCCACCATTCATTATGGTCGTAACTGATCATCCAACTCAATAGCCAGTTCCCACTTTTTATCAATATTCTTTGATCCCTTTAGTCAAAGTCATCATTATAACATTTGGTTTGCATTCGTGGAACAACCTCCAGTCCTTTGCTTACTTTTGCTGGCTGTCAATAAAAGCTCAGGTTTGACTTGTACGACTGCCAATGACAAGATGCAGGTGACTAGTGAATATTGGGGAAATACACGCAGAGATTCAGAAGGTCTTCAGATGGGATCTGCCTGCATATAACGTGAATGAGCTAGTGGTTGAAAGGCAACAAGGGTGAGAGAATGGTGTTACAGGTGCCAGGGAGAGTGGCAGCCATATCAGCTGTGCCATGGGCAGTGTAGCTGTGCCATTGTGCTGCTGATGACAGGTAATGCCAGATTGCTAATGAGTGACCTAGTGTGCAGCAGCCTCTCAAAGATGGTGTTGATGTAAAGAATGCTGGTCTTTCAGAGAGTAAGCACTGAGTTGTTCTGGGAACAGTGCACGGTAAAACAAGGATAGAATCAGACGTGAGAGGCACCATATGAGCAGGGTAAGTAGGTAATGAGGTGCATTTGGTAAGATACGTCAAGAAATCCATTGTGTCTCCATGAGAATCCATCTGAAAACATTCAACGCAACTTCACTTCACCAAAAATAAAAGATTTAATTCAATATTACTTTTTCAAGGTGTGAGGTTTTTGCATTTGTAACACTGAAGCACCAAGAATCCTTAAGTGAAAAGAGAAATTGTTCAAAGACAGCCCTTGGATTGGTTTAGCTGCAGTTTTGTTACAGAACTGTGCAGCCAAACACTGACAGTAGGCAAACAGAAGATCAATCTCTATCAGTGAAAAGACAAAAGGAGTCTAAAAAGAATTAATTCCAATTTAAGACCTTGGTCCAAGTGATCATCTATCAAATCAAAGGATAACCATTATCCTGCAGTCAACATTGTGTCATCATTGTTAAAATCAAAAGAGTTGTGAGAAATAATATCTTGTGGGCTGGACTTTTGATCTACAGATATCGTTTTCCTGTCCATATTTTTTCCACAATAATATTTGTCTCAAACTAGCAGTCTTTTGCCTGTCTTACTTATGAATGACTGTGTGCATGTAAGAGATTTTAAAGACCTACGGTTTATGTTGTATAGTATTAAACTAACAAATAACAGAGAAATAACAAAGGCTGAAGTATAAATTTCTTTACAATAAATTAGATTATTTTTCTAATAATGATGAAACCTTTTTCAAAGCCTTAATTGATTAAAAATGATATTTTACAGCTAGGTCACCATTTAGTGGGGGAAGGACAGAAAGCCCTCTGCAGGACTGCCAGCTCATTCACGCATGAAGATAATTAGGGTCTGTAGGGGCATCTAACCTGTCCTTGGAAGCACACTTTCATGGACAAAAAGCAGTCCTCACAAATGTGGGAAATTTGAAAATTTCGGTTGATATTAGGCCTTTAACAAGCCCGGTAGGCCATCTGTTGTATGTAGTCAGGCTGCAAGGGCCCTGATCCCACCTCAAGAAAGGACCCCTGGAAACGGTATGCAATAGGGGAACAAGCAACATGGCCGGTGAGGCTCATTTCTGGCCCCACTCATCACTGGTCCTGGCACCCGAAGTTCTGGAAATCCAGCCCCAGGGGTCATAAATATAAGAAAAAGTACTTACTAATAAGGAATGCATTCAAAATGGTTTTGGCCAGACAGTGGTTATGTTGTGAAACTTCTTCTAAAACATGCAGTACTTGAGATAACTAGCAAAGAAGCATGTAAGGAAAAACTAGTAAGGTACATGAAGAAGAAGGGAATAGAAAATGGTGTTAATTGGCTGAAATGAAATACAGCTGGAGGAGGATGATGTGGAATATAACTCATGGGAAGGGCAGGTTAGGCTGAAGAGTCATTTCTGTGTCTAAGTTCTAAGTTATTCTAACTAAGAGTCTTTTTGCTTCCTTCAGACTTAATGTGACTAAATTACATTACAATATCACTTATGACTGATATAATTACATATACCATCCTGACTTAATTGGGAAAAAGCATTAATAATCATGGCTCCCAGTTCTACAAGTCAGCCCAAAATATATTAAAAATATCCCAATTAAACCAGCAAAACTCAATTTTCCTGACAGACTGCTACCGCAATGAAATTGAACCACACTGGGTTATTTCAATAACACCAGAAATAATTCTATTTATTGTAAGTCACTTAAAATTAAGAACATTAAAAATAAATTATAAATTTATGCAACTTAAACTATACCCTTTTAAAACCTGCAAATGGACACTAAATCATATTGATATAACCAGATAGACAAGAGGTTTAACACATGCACTATGGGAGGAAGAGAATGTAGACAGGGCTAACAAAATTCCAAAGATTAGAATGCTAGACCACAAGATGGAAAGTCCTTGATTCTTCATGCTCTGTTAATTTTTGCAATGGTGAGATGATGTCTGTGATGGTTACACCTCAATTCAATGATTTCTCAGGTGAATTAAAGTCTTTCCTTGTAGGAATTCTCTACATTCGGCTGCCTTTGTTTTCTGTCTCTTCCCCTAAAGGGGAAGGAGGAGGGGAGAAAATGAAGAGAAAATAGGAAGCAAGAGTATGAGGCACCCCAACACTTGAGGTTAATCTTCCAAAGCATTATTGCCCTGATTAAAAAAAGTACACCCGCATCAATGAGTAAAACAAAAATGTTGGAAAAACACATTTTTGTGTTGGAACAAACCATGATTATAAATGTATCCAATGCACTCAGTGTTCCTTCGATTACTGGCCTCACTGTATTTCGGATCAATGCTAACTCCATGAATTGCAGCATGCACACTCAACTTTTCAGCAGTGATCCAAAAGACATCATGTTCTGCATTTTCATCTCATCCCTCACCCCTTCTAGTCCTCTAAAGACATTTCAACACTTCAATTAATCTTGGGTAGAAAAGCCCACACACCCCAGATATTTCTTACCCCTCATGTTTCTCTGGCCTTATCCCTGCTTCAACACCAGTCTCACTGAATTCTCAGTTACCCCTCTGCTCTTTTCTTAACTGCAAGTTCTCAGCAAAGGCCTCAGATTGGTAGACTCACCTCAATAAGCTTGTCTGTCATCACCTTTGCCCTCATGTCCATCTCTATGAATTGGTGTACTATGACCCATTATAAAGTCTGGATACCATTTAAGGCAGCCATATAGATGATGGACTAAGAAAGTAATCTCAAGTAACTTTTGACCGTCATTCTATCATTTACTATTTACCAACAGCAGCGATGAACTAGATAAATGCTGCTACCAAAGTGTATTCCAATAGAAGAGCGATCATAACCCAGTCAAACTTGTCAATTATATGATTTCTTCGCAAACAGTGTCTACTTGTAATTTCTGAGACTCAAAACAGAGCAGTGTGCATCAGGGGATGACTTGGGACCAGGTCCTCAAGAGGTTGGAGTGGACCCTGAAGCATTGGCTGAAAAAAAAGGTGGGAGTTTATAGCTACAAGGAGAGAGAGAGCAAGAACGGCAGCAGTAGCAGCTCAGGAAGAGCGAGTTGCAATGTTGCAAGAATTAAGGTCATGAATAGGGTAGCCTGAAGTCTTCGACAGTGTCCAAAGACCTGGGACATGGACTGGAGATCTGTATTCAGCTGCTAGTGACCTCCTCGGTCAATACCGCTAAGCCAGTAAAGATATGAGATGATAAATATTCCTTTTGCTGTCTGGTAGACAAGGTAATCTTGTTCACATATCATGAAGGATGGACAGCTGGAGCTTCACTAACTAAACTTATCTAACCAACTAATTAGATGTCAGAAGTTAAGTTCTCAACAGTCTCCTGGTTCATTTGGAGTGTTCATCATGAGTGTCCATTGTAAATTTGTCTGCAAGTTAAACTTTTCCATTAATGTTTCCAAAAACTTGATGCCACTGGCCAAAAGGATACCTATTTATGCAAGAGATAGCAAGGTGTAGAGCTGGATGAGCACATTTTCGTTTTCTGAAGAAGGGTCTAGGCCCGAAACATCGGCTTTTCTGCTGCTCTGATGCTGCTTGGCCTGCTGTGCTCATCCAGCTCTACACCTTGTTATCTCAGATTCTCCAGCATCTGCAGTTCCTACTATCTCTGAAACCTGTTTATGCAATCTGTTTGCTTGAATTACATGTAACAGTTATATTACATTAACCTGTTTAATCATATATTGCAATCCAAACACCCATCCTTGGGGGTTCAGTTGGAGGCTTCCCATATTGTTCTGTCTGATTCCATTACTGATTATAATATTCAATAATATTCAGGGCCCTCATATGTTACAGTGGTAGTGTCCCCACACCTGGACTGGGAGGCCTGGGTTCAAGTCCCACTTGCTGCAGAAGTGTGTAATAACATCTCTGAAAAAGTTGATGAGAAAATAAAAGATTAAATTTAAAAAAAACTCACCACCTTGTACTGGTGAGTCAATACAATAAATCAATGAAACAACTGATGACCAACACAATGTTAACTTATATTTTATTAAACATCTCAAGGGCTCAATATATTAATGTATCATGCCTTCTGCTCTAAAGATTAGGTTTTCTTACACTGTGGCGATGATGTTTCTAATATTTAGTTGGTTGCACTTAATTTGAATGTGCTAATACCATCAAGTGTTTTAAGTATTTTTCACCCTATTATTACAAAGGAAAAAAGTTTATATAGTTTGTTTTCTTGTTAACAACAGAGGGATACAGCATGATTTTTCCATTACAGTGTATATCATAGGCTTAAGTGCACTGCACTTGTAATTGTGTAACACAAGCAGACACCCATTAACCTAATGATGAAGGTGCTCAGTTTACACACACATGCTGATTATCTGTTCCAGTCTCACAATTAATGGATGAATTTCTGAGTTTGTGAACAAGCAGGTAAGATGCATTGCAGAACAAAAACAAAATTGAGGAGTATAAAATTAAAAGTTAGCTAACCCCTCCCATTTCTGGATAAATCCAATTTATACACAATGCTTTTAAACGTAGGGAAACATCCCAAAAGTAAAGCAAAATTGACACTGAGCCAAAAAAGGAAATATTAGAATACTTGGTCATCGAGACAAGTTATATGCAGAGTCTTTGAGAGAAAGAGAGGGAACAAGTTAGGAGGCTTAGGAAGGGAATTTCAGAGCTGAAGGCACAGCAACCAAATGTAGGGCAGGAGCTGCACAATTGTCCAGAGCTTGAGAAACAAAGTCCTTGGAGGATGCAAGGGGAGATGAGTTGGCACGAAAGGTCATGGAGGGATTTGAATGGATGATTTTCCATATAGCCAAGCAGAGAGAAAGAGAGCATAAGGTCCTGATTTAGAAAAGTTACGAAATTATAAAATTATGGAACACTCAGCTAGCTGTTGGATGGTGTTTATGGAGGATAGGAAGGTTATGTATGGTGCAATAATAAAAAACAACTAGCTCATTATGTAACTTAAAATGCAGTGCTAACCACTCATCATGAGATGTGCTGCAACATCAGTCTGTGTAATACAGATGTCATATTTGCTTCATTATCGAAAACCACCACATGTTCACAAAGAAGTTGACAAAATAACTGTTTAGAATATTTGCACACGGATTTGGTACAGCTTGGGAGAGATACTGGTGTTTGTATTTTGGACAATTTGAATAACTTATGTATTCACTTAACCCCAAGCGCTTTTGTGGGTGAGATGGTCCAAGGAATACAGTTTGGTTTGCGGTTCACTTTGATTTTATTAACAAAATATATGAGCATTTCCCAAACTCCCACAATATGTACTCTCTATCTAGCTCTATCCATTTGAAACAGGATATTACCCACAATGGTCCATATGTTTGAGTTGGGCCATTGGAATCGCCTTCTTCTGTATAATATAGGTTGGCTCTTGTCCAGGAAGGTGGGTCTCGCAGGACAAAACAGATCTTCTCACTCTCTCACTCTCTCTCCAGGTGGCTTGAAGTCCGCAGCTGAGCCAGGTTAAGTCTTTGTCATGTCTTCATTGAGTCTCCAAAGAGGGGTTAGCATCTGGGGCAGTGTTCTTATATCCCCTTGCCCCGTCATTCCAGAATGTCCTTTGACCTTTGACCAATGGGATCTTGAGCTGGGTTCAAATCAACCAATGGGGTCACACCAACACCTTCACTGTTGTCATGCCAGCAGGTGTAAAATGCACAAATTTAGGCAGTCAAGATGCCAAAAATTCTGATCGATACTCTTCCAATACACAATCCTCAGAAAGGTTGCAATTAGTTCCTCTTGAGCCTTTGTGACCTCCTTGATCATCTCTGTTTTCACTGTTCTCTAGCTAATAGCTGTGACTTAATTTAGTTTGGGCAGATTTCTGTCAGGCCTAATTTCATCAGTAATGGGTCACTTTAGAATGTCCAATTTTTGGCCCATGGTTACTTGACCACAACATGCATACAATGCAGCAGGACGACTTGGTTTGTGCTGTAAATTGTAAATAAGCTGGATGAGTATATCAGATATCTTGCTATCCAACTGTATTATCTTCATATGCATTATTATTTTTTAATAATTTAAAGTCATGCTGTTAAGTTTGAAACAACGGAATTTAATTTAACTTGTTTTCCAAACAGTTACATTTTTAAAACTGAATGTGACTTCTCTTGAACAAGTAAAACTGTCAAATTAATGCAGATTATAAAATAATATGAAGCACATCATTTGAAATCTTTGTAAATTAATGGTTAGGAAGGTAATAAAAATGTCACTTTTGCTGCTTACTGATAAAAAAAACAACCATTGCTATTGCTGTAACTGTGTTTTGCTGTTCTTTGATTCTATTCATTCTATTAATTCAGTCATTCTATTAATTAAAAACCTGCTGACTAAAGCCAGTTTCAAAATTGGGAATAGTCTTCAGTGGGGGAAAAAACAATAAAAGGGTACATTTTGGCCACTACATTATTCACAGTACCATTAACTGCGTGAAAAGTAGTCAGGTGCTGTTTGACAATAGTGTAAAAATTTAATGCAGTGACATGGCGCAGGAATCAATGCGCCAGTGCAAATATATCAGTATTAGAATCCTTGGAGAGTTTACACAGTAAGCTGTGATAAAACAAAAGAGCTGCATTTAACCTACCACATGCATATATCACAGCATAATAGAGCATCCACTTTTTAAACACGAGTGAACCAACCTAATTTTATGTACATAATATATGAAGAAATTGCCAAGGCAATTTGTATTATTGATGTGATGGATAGAAATGATTTGATTCCAGGAGGTTAGGTAATGAATGCAGGTCTGAATCCAAATCTTGTACTCCATCCTCCTGGAAGCTCGCTGAACTATTTTCCTGTAACAGCCCCTGCTTTCTGCTCAGACTTTGGGCCAATGAGGCCTGCTATTGCCACTATACAAACTGAGAATGGTGAACTCTAAGTCAGAAAGTGCTATTGCATGCAGGAGGCTAAGTTTTGCACCTAATCCAAATTGGAAGAGGAAACTCTAACATAACCTCTCTTAAGAAGCATGGTAGCTCAGTGGTTAGCCCTGCTGCCTCGCAGCATGAGGGATCTAGGTTCAATTCCAGCCTCAGGCAACTGTCTGTGTGGAGTTTGTACATTCTCCCTGTGTATGTGTGGGTTTCCTCCAGATGCTCTGGTTTCCTTCCACAGTCCAAAGATGTGCAGACTAGGTGGTGTGGTCATGCTAAATTGCCTGTAGTGTTCAGGGATTTGTAGATTTGGTGGGTTATAGGGGGATGGGTCTGGGTGGGATGCTCTGAGGGTCGGTGTGGACTTGCTGGGCCGAGGGGCCTGTTTCCACACTATAGGGGTTCTATGATTCTTAATAAACCTGCTGTATGTGTGCTAAAGCCAATTAAGCAGGACAAAAGGGGATCTCAGAACACTAACAGGAAAGAGCTGTTAATAGTCATTAAGCAAGATTACAAGTACTCTATAATATTTTCTAGATGTTCTTTTAATGTTGAAGCATCCAGATGTAATATTGACCATCCTTTCCTTTCGTATTTCATAGTGTTAATGCTACCCTATAGCTTCATGTGATTCAGGAAACACTGACAAGGTCTTATATTGTGCACATGCCTCATTCCCGAGAAGGTAGTGTATCTTCTCATCAAGCCACTACACTTAAGTACCAGTCTTATAGTCTTAGATAAGGGAATCCAGAATATTGACCCATTCCATGGTAAAGGAATTGTGATACCAGTCTGAACTGGGAAGGTGGGAGACTTGGATGGAAAGGTGGAGCTGATGGCATTCCAGAAACATTTGTATTTTTCAGTGACGGGAAGGCAACTGCAGTTAATGTAACAATAATGTCTGCAAAGCATTCTGTGGATAATACAGCATGTAGTCTGTAACAAAATTCGGAAATAGTGAGTCCAACGGTAGCAGTGTTAACCAAGGCACTACTCCACCTTTTTACAGGCTACTGTGTTTTTTGGAGAAGCTGGGTACTACATGTTTCTCAAAGGGTCCTATTCACTTTGCGATAGAATCGATCTAGTTGCGTCTAATTTTTCATCACCAGCTAGCCCTGCTGCAGCCTGAAATGCTGCCATTTATAATATCAGAAAACCAATATGAAATGTAATACATGAATAGCAACTATAAAAATATAATGACTGCAGGTGAGAGCTGATGTGGATGCCAAATATATAATAAACAATGCTTTAAATGTGAAGTGTCAACTTGCTTTCACCTGTAGTAGCATTCACTTCATTTAGTGTGTTCTATGGCTTGTCGGTCTAGTTTTATTTTACTCATTCATGGGATATGGGGTGCTACTGTTTAGCTCAGCATTAGCCACCCGCTGTTGCCCTTGAAATGGTGGTGTGAGGCCACTTTCTTGCACTGCGGCACTTCTCAGCATTCTGCAATCTCATCCTTAATAATGAACTCCAAAATCTTATAAGCAATAGACGTCAGGCTAACTGGCCTACAGTTTCCTATCTTTTGCCTGCCTCTCTTCTTAAACAGGGTGTTAAATTAACTGTTTTCCAGTGCTCTCCAGTAATTCCTGAAAGATCACCACCAATGTTTCTAGAATCTCCTCAGCTATCTCCTTCAGAATCATGGGGTATGGTCCATTTGGTGATTTACCCACCTTCAGACCTTTCAGCTTCCCCAGCACTTTCTCCTTAGTGATGGCCACTGCACTCATCTCTGCCCTCTGGCTCTTTTGATGTTCTAGTATTCTTCCATTGTGAAAACCAATGCAACGTACCTATTCAGTTCCTCCACCATTTCTTTGTTCCCATTACTACTTCTACAGCTTCATTTCCCAGCGATCCAATGTACTTTCTTGCCTCTCTCTTGCCTTTTATATATCTAAAAACACTCATGCAGTCTTCTTTTATATTACTAGTTGGCTTACACTCACATTTCATCTTAGAGTCATAGAGTCATGGAGATGTACAACAAGGAAACAGACCCTTCAGTCAAACTCATCTGGGCTAAGTTAATCTAGTCCCATTTGCCAGCATTTGGTCAATATCCCTCTAAACCCTTCCTCTTCATGCACACATCCAGATGCCTTTTAAATGTTGTAATTGTACCCGTCTCCACCAACTCCCCAGGCAGCTAATTGTATACGTGTACCTTAGGTCCCTTTTAAATCATTCCCCCCTCACCTTAAACTTATGCCCTTTAGTTTTGGACACCCCCATTCTGGGAAAAGAAGACCTTGACTACTGACCTTATCCATACCCCTAATGATTTTGCAAACCTCTATAAGGTCACCCCTCAGCTTCCATCGCTCCATGGTATGGTAACATCAGTGGAGAATTAAGATTTAAAATGGACGGCCCTTTGTGTCTCTCTGCGCAGGTGTTGTCACACTTGAATATATCCAGCACTTTCTGTTCCAGGAAATTGGTGTGAAGAATAAAGCAGAACATTAAAAGGCCCTCTACGTGCTGAAGATGATGTTTATAGCATGCTTTCTAACCCAGGCCATTCTACCATTGCAGAATAATCATTCTGTGAATGGGAGGTATGGTTTGCTGTCAAGACTTTGGTAGACAAACCTATTGCACATGTGCAGAAGGTATTGACCTCCTTACTCACAGCTCAAAGACGCCAATGGTGAACTACCTTCATCTGCCTAGTGGAGAATCAGTTGTAACAAGCCTACAGAAATGGTAATGCAACCAATGATATGTACGTGTGCATGTGCATGTGGAAAAAACAGTTGGCCAACACTTCACCTCCTTCCTTCAAAGAAATAATTTGAATCAGAGTCCAGAAAAATTGTACCCGTGCACACATTGTTCCCATGTGCAGGACTTGCTGCCAGCTGTTCCAGCTTATACCTTGGCATTGTATACCACACATCTTTTGCTACAACTAGCTAGTTATTTTTAAGCATATTATGCCAATCTTGTTCATAGCACACGATTTTAAGTTAATGTTATGCAAAATCAATCCTGTAGTTTCCTATTATTCAATTATTTTGTTTGGATTTCAGGAAGAAATATACATGCAGGAAAACAAAATAAATGTGTTGTTAACAATTTTCACATAAATCATGCTCTTGCATCAGACTCTTTCCTTCAGTATATGTCCACCTTGAATACCAGCTCGTTCTTTCTATGGTTTGCCCTTAGATGAAAATATAATTTCTATTTCTCCCTGAGGCAAGTTACAATTACTTGCTTTGGCTATAGCAACGAGGCACTTTCAAATAAAGCCAAAGCTGACCAGTGCAAATTGAATCCGTTGCTTGGTGCATTGCAGACTACTGTTATTTTCCATCAGCCATTTTACTGAAGCTGTTAGTCCTGTTGCCCTGTTTTTCAATAGTTGGGAGACTGAACCAACATAACTGGTGCTCTCCTCCCATTTGTCATCGTAAAAGACAACTTTTAGCTGTTATATTATTCAAATAGGGTTTAGGAACTATGCTGCATATATTCACATGACATATCCAGAGTATCACATCATAATTCATTATTGTGCAGAAAAAAAGGCTTGTGTCTGCACCAGCTCTAACATTGTATTAATAGTGTTAATCTCCTGTTCCCCTTCCCCCCACAAAACCTTGGACTACTGTTTCTACTTAAATCCTGTAGAAGAGAGTCACAGAGACATAGAGTTGTACAGCACGGAAACAACCCCTTTGGTCCAACTCATCCATACTGACCAGATATTCTAAATTAATTAGTCCCATTTGCCATGATTTGGCCCCTCTGAACCCTTCCTATTCATTTACCCATCCAAATGTCTTTTAGTTACTGTAATTGTACCAACTTCCACCACTTCATCTGGCAGCTCATTCCATACATGCACTACTCTCTGTGGTTACTCCTTACTCCTTATGTCCCTGTTAAATCTTTCACCTCTCACCTTAAATCTATGCAGTCTAGTTTTGGATTCTGCTACTCTGGGGAAAAGTCCTTGGCTATTCACTCTATCCATGTCCCTCATGATTTTATAAACCGCGACAAGGTAATCCCTCAGGCTCCAACGCTCCATGAAAAATAATCCCAGCCTATTCAGCCTCTCCCTGTAGCCCAAACCCTCCAACCCTGGCAACATCCTTGTAAATCTTTTCTGACCAATAAAAGCAACCATACTAAATGCCTTTTTCGCTACCTGCGACTCCACTTTCAAGGAACTTTCAAGAATATCCTCTTGATTGGTTTTATTGAATTTGCATCCACCACCAATTCCGGGCAGTGATTTCCAAGCCTTAATTGTTGACTGAGAATAGAAACAAAGTGTTCTTACGTCACATTTGTTTCTTTTGCAAAGACAACTTCAAATATGTACCCTTTGGCAGTTTCTCCCCATTTTCTCTATCCAACCCCTTCTTTATGATTTTGAAAGCTATCAAGTCTCCTCAGCCTTCTCCATAGAAAATTGTCCCAAATTCCCCATTCGTTCCTTCTCAAAAAGAAAGATGTTTCATCCCTGAAACCATTGTTGTATACCTCTTCTGCATTCCCTCCCATGCATTTGCCTTCTTCCTGTAGTATGATGTCCAGAACAGCCATGGTACTTCAGATATTGATTTAATGTCCAATAAAAATTCAACAATAACCCCTGCTTTTGTATTTGATGCCTCTATCAATGATGTCTAGAATACTGTACATTTTATTAACAGCTGCCTGACTGTCAAGCCACATTTAGTGACTATTTTAAATCTGTGCCAAGGTGCCTCTGTCCTGCACAGTCTTTGGAACAGCCCCTCTATTTATTATTGGCTCTCGATGTTCTTTGTGCCAAATTGAATCACCTTCCTTCTCTGCATTTTATCTGTCACCTATTCAGCAACTTGTCAGTTTCCTTTTGAAGTTCTATACTGTCTCCCTCAGTGTACAATTCTTCCACGTTTTAGGGAGTCTGTAAACTTTGAAACAGTTACCAGCACACTAAGATCGGGATCATTTTTATATTAACAGGAAACTCACTACCAAAGCAACAGTACATAACCCTGCAGCACCGTAGATGAAAGTATGATTACTTCAAACTTCAAGGAGCCACAGCACAGAACCTGATGGCAACAATTGTAAGGGGAGGTGGTGGCCTAGTGGCATTATCACTGGTTCGGTGAACCCAGAGACCCAGATAATGTTCTGGCAGCCCAGGTTTGAATCCCACCATGGCAGATGATGGAATTTGAATTCAATAAATATCTGGAACAATGAGTCTAATGATGACCGTGGATCCATTGTCGATTGTATCCTTTGATAATGCCTTTCAGGGAAATAAATTGCTGTCCTTGCCTGTTCTGGCCTCCAGATAGTTCTGCAACAACGCATGTTTTGTTAACACAAATTGGCTGTAACACGATTGATGACTAGTGGATGCTGTTTGGATAAAGAGAACTTTCTGCTGTGTGGCATAGCGATTTTCTATAGTGCGAGGTCACACAAGAACGCAACTACTGCATTATAGGAGAACTGCCTGTACATGTGACTCCAGGCCCACAGCAATATGGCTGACTCTTAACAGCCCTCTGGGCAATTAGGGATGGGCAATAAATGCTGCCTGGCCAGCGAGATCTTCATGCCGTGAATGAATAAAGGAAATATGTGTGATTAAAACCCAAACAGTATAAATAAAAATATTCTAAATCAGATAGGAGTATTCAAACTTGATTGGTTATGGAAAGAACAAACATTCAATTATGCAAAATGAAAGGCAGCTGCAGCAGTAATTAATGTATTTGTCCAAGAAGTTAATAGGGAGGCATTGCAGAAGTTTAAACAAAAGTTTACAAATTGACGTTGTCTTCTTTTTTCTAAAAAACTAGAAAAAAGTAAGGGCTCAACTGCATTCTTTTGTGGACAAGGGAGGCTGCTTTAGACCAATTTCCCAGTTATTGAGTCAATGAGAAGCACAGAAAAAAGTCTGTAAACCTGAGACCAGATCTCAACGTTTGCATTACCTCAATTTTACAAACAGAAAGAAGTGTCTTGCGTACATCAAGCTGCAGACTGAACTGGTGAAAAGCTCAAACGCTTGGGAGTGTGGAGTATGAAGAAATGTTATAGTAAAAAGGAATTAACAGAAACAGAAGATTAGGGTGAATAAGAAATAAAAGGAAGCAAACCACTTGTTTTGTCTAGGAGGTGGTGAATCTGAAAAACGTCGGAATACCACTACATGGAAAGTCACAGTGTGACAGTTCTGAGAATAGACATTTATGTAAGATGCTCTGAAGCCTAGCAACAACAACCATGTAACATGTCATAGATCTGAAGTTTGACAGCCAGTAATGGCAAAAGTCGGTGGATCAAACATATGGAGACATTAAGTACACATTTTGTTTCAGTGTAATCGATGACCCTGTTATCTTGGGGGGAAACAGTTGCAATGAACTTGAGCTGAACTCAGTAAACTTCAAAATGAAGGGGACATCATAGAAGTTTGAAGTGGTGCACCAATCAGAAGTTAGAGATTTGGTCTAAATGTATCTAGAATGTTTTAGAAGATGCTTCGAAGATTGCAACACACCAAGTAGATGAGACATAAAAATGGATGCAAAAGGTGCAGTTGGCATAGCTGATTATATCCAGATTTATCTTGCAAATGAAGAAGGCTGTGCCTACCATCGATATAAACCCATGGGGAGAACAGGAAATCTGAGATCAAGCTGAGACAGGTAAATACAGTGAAGGTGACAAAGTGCCAGTTATTCAGACTGGCAATATGCAGCTAATGGAATCAAGCAAGACGGGGAAAAAAAAGGTCAGTTCTGAGATGGAAACTCCAAGTGACAAGGTCGAGCTGAAGTTTCATTTGGTGGGATCCAGTGAAGAGTTCTTTCATAACTCATCTGTCAGCACCTACAGCAAATCTATAAGAGCTGAGTGAAAGCTGTTGAATATGTGGTCCAAACAAGGAATGGTATACAAGGAAATAATACCACAACAGTAAGAAACCCATCAGTCTGCATGGAAATACAAGTACAAAAGAAATCTAACTGATGAATATCAATTTCACAAAAACATGGCCTGCCAAATCCATGAGAATGAGGCATAATATTTTACAATTCAGTGATACTACGAATAGGGTTTTTTTGAAGGCAGACAAACAGTCTTCAAAATAAAATGCAAGTTTCAAATTTTATATTTATAATTCAATGTTTGTTTTAAAGTAAAGTTACTGATTAAATAAGCTCTGTTCAAAGAAACAGGTCTGTTACATTGTTATGAATTCAATATAATTTAGGAACTGTAATGTCATGCAAACGTATATGTGTGTTTCCTGACTGTTTCCTCACTATAGTATGATTGCCAGTGTATTCTGTTATTGAGGTGGAGAATCATATAAAATGATTTGTTCTACATCATTTGAGAGGTTGGAGAAATCCAAGATTTTTTCTCCCTAAACATTTATTCTTCATTCAAAATTTGATATACATGCATAGACTTTGCATGAAATGTACGCAGCATTGCGTCTGTACAGCCTCCCCCATCAAACGGCATCTTACATAAATGATGACATTTTTTACGTTTGAAGTACTAGCAGTTTATATCCCATAGCAATAACATATCATCCGGTATTATATGGTGAGATCCGTAGTAATAAAGATGGGAGAAGGTAATTCATCCAAATCATCATGTAACTGATTACTTGTTTCCGGCAACAGTGAAGATGACGTCAGTCTAGAATAAAATCTGAAGAGAACAGTTCTTAGGCTCTGTGCCAGACAGCTGGATTTGAGAACCACCTCTGCATACATGTTAAAAAAAAAGTGTTACAATACATAAGGAACTGGATAGAAAAGAATAGAAATTTATTCTCACTTGTACTTTAACATGAAAAATATAGCGAGAGGTTTTATAAGTCGCTCCACTGTGGTGCCTTCAATGACAGAAGTCATACGTAATAATAAAAAAATGTAAAATTAAACAAAGTTCATCACAGTTCTGCTAACAGCTCCTGGGATTGTGGGAAGCCAGTTTAGGAACAGTGGGAGACCGCAAAGATGCAGCTGGGATGGGACCACCGTTCCTGGATGAAACTGCTGTGCCGCTTGATACGAGGCTGGAAGTGTCCACCAAAGAAGAGCGCTACACTGGACCGAGAGCGCAACTCCTGGAACAGGCTGCTTGCCGGGCTCTGGAATACCTGGAAGCTGACGATGAAGAAGACCTCCACATGGGGACGAGAACTCCACACTGGGACAAGATTGCCACACCGGGAGAGCGCCACGCTGTGTGGAGATCGCCACGTCAGGTGCCTGGGCCTAGCTGTGGACCTAGAGCCTTGGCCTAGCCTGCGAGTCCAGGCTGGGGGGGTTAGGCTTGAGGGGTCAGCCTGGGGGACCTGCTCCTCGCTCGCTGGGAGACCCTGAGCTTGGGGTGGAGCTGGGTCCAGCTTTTTGTGCTGGCTTTGCTGCCACTGATACCAGAGACTTCCTCCTCACCTGCTACTAAAAGAAAAGAAAACAAAGAAGAATAAAAGAAAGAGCGAAATTAAAAAGAAGAGAAAAAGAGAAAGAAAGCCAACAGGAGCAGACAAACCCTGGGCTCAGCAACCCCCTACTCTGCTGCCATATTGCTGCAACTGTTATAAGGAGCATGTGGCCTTAGGGACCATATACGTGCAGCCACCCATAACCTAAGACACCCTAGACCAGTATTTAAGTTGGAGTTGTCAGTATTGATGTAAAGCACCAGATATGCAACAAATGTGGAGAAGGTTCCAAATGTGATACCGATCAGATTTTTATCCTCAATCTTCTGGGTACCACATCATTGGCTCTGGTCATTGTAGATGCTGCTGTCCTGAAAACTGTTTGCTGTCATGGTAGCATATTCTGACAGAGATTCTGTTATTAAAGAGGTCAGGTTCAGCACATGAACTCCCCAAACTGGATAGTGAATCCCTACTCTCCAAAGATATTAGTAGCTGCAGCGATTAAGCCATGGGTGTTACAGAATAAGTTTGCCCACAATCCCATCTAAATCCTGACAGACCCACTATCTGGCAGGAGCCTATAGCCAGAGAGCCATGAGAACAGTGATAATAGGTACTGCAGATGCTGGAGAATCCGAGATAACAAGGTATGGAGCTGGATGAACACAGCAGGCCAAGAAGCATCATAGGAGCAGGAAAGCTTGACATTTCGGGCCTAGAC
>JAHRHZ010000009.1:10876676-10893581 GCA_024137785.1 Ginglymostoma cirratum
CGTTTCTGGCCTAGACCCTTCTAGGCCCGAAATGTCAAGCTTTCCTGCTCCTATGATGCTGCTTGGCCTGCTGTGTTCATCCAGCTCCACACCTTGTTATCTAGCCATGAGAACAGTACCTGACAGTTCAGACAACAAATGCTGAAGATCACAGCAGGTCAGACAGCATCCATGGAGACAGACAAGCTAACATTTTGAGTCTAGGTGACTCTTCACCAGAGCCATCTAGACTTGAAACGTTAGCTTGCTCTCTCCCCGTGGATACTGTCTGACCCACTGTGATCTCCAGCGTTTGTTGTTCTCAGTGCAGATTCAACCATCTGCAGTAATTTGCTCCTCCTGGTAGTTTTTGGATGGTGGGGAGATGGGACAGGGGAGTGGGTGGAGAAATCTGTGGAGAAGAGGGTGTGGCAACAAAAGGATTCAAAGATTTCCTGATGAGGCTCATAGAAGTATTTACACTCCGTTTACATTTACCCTCAAATAGAAAAGGCAAATTTAGGAGTAAATTTTTACTTACTATCTCTTCAGGAAAACATACCCTGCATTCGACATGATCAGTCTGGCATCACCAGGAGCTGATGAGAATACTTGAAGTCCCTATGTCCCTCCTGCACTTGACTGCTCAAAATCTGGAAGTTTTGAATAATGACCAGTTAAAATTAAGTTTCAGAGATGTAGGCATATCACAGGGATGAGAAATAAGCACTGACCTTGCCCAACTATCCCTTAAACTGAAGGACTGGCCAGGTCTTTTCAGAGATCTATATCAGCTAAATTTGCACATAAGCTATACCAGTTAAAGATGGTCAATTTCTAGATAGAGCTTTAAAGCAGTTTCACGGTCACAATGACTGATTTGCTACAAGATTCTAGAAAGGTTCCAATTTGTTGTTAGAATTCATATTCATCTGGTAACGGGGTGAAAACTGAAGCCCATTCTAAATTTATTTTAAAACTTTTATGCATAACAGTAATATGGTCATGAAGTGGTTGTATCACATTTCAGCCAATCATAACTCATCTCAGGTGTTTAACAATGACACCATATTCATCTCATTTGTGATTAGTAGACAGAAATGCAATTTTTGCATGGGTCTATAGAGGACATAAGCAGAATACTGTCATGAACATGTAATTTTATTGTTTGTTTTTATAAAAGAAAGCTACTCTGAATTTTTAACATGATTGACATGCTAACTCAAAACATAGCTCTCAGGAATCGCAAGAATGTTCCCATTGATTAATTTCAGCCAGAAAGATAGACAGGCTGAAGAGTTCTCTCAACATCAACCAGAAAAGAAGTCATTTAGAATTCAATTAAACTTTGGAAACACAATGAGTCCTTACATGTGAGAATCTAAACTTCCATGACAAGACAAGAAATCAAAAGGATATCTTTCTCTCCTGCCCAGATAATTTCAGCATAATTAACTTTAGTTTTTTCAGCTAAACTAAAGATATGAATCAAACTGAACATGGCTGCCAAAACAGGGGATTCTCATTATGTAACAGAAGTCCAAGAACTCGGAACAGCAAAAAAGGTTCTTTCAGAAATTGACCACTGTTATGCTGCAAGAGCTGAGGCAATCTGTGAGTGCCTTAATTGCAGGACTAAATGAGGAACAAGAAACATTCTGTGTACCCAAAAGCTTACTACACCTATTGAGTCCACCCGCATCAGCATCCACCAACTGAACAACCACAAAAGCCATCACAACTGCTGATGTCTGGCTTCATGAATTGAACTCCTTCAGCTAAGGAAGGGGAAATCTTCCAGCACAAAACAGATTGATCTCATTCTCCTCTTTGCAAGTCTGTTTTGTACATTTCTACTTCTTACTGGTAGCACTCATTTTACTTAAATAACATTTTCCCGGGAATATTTGCGCAATAAACTAAGATTTGATTTTGTTTTAAAACGAAAGATTTGTTGTTGGTTATTTATAAATAGGTACGCTCAAAACTAAGAACTTATAGATTATAGAGAGAGTTTATAGATTCACATTGTGAGGTGCTCTGTGGTACAATGCCTGGTATTTTTGCAACAATATACAGTGTGTGTTGGGAGGTGTCCATTATTTCACATGTACTATCAGCATCAAAAAGCTTTTTTTGGCTCCTAACCTATGCGCTGTGGCACGGTGGTTAGCACTGTTGCCTCACAGCACCAGGGATCTGGGTTCAATTCCACCCTTGGGTGGCTGTCTGTGTGGAGTTTGTATGTTCTCCCCGTGTCTGTGGGGGTTTCCTCCAGGTGCTCCGGCTTCCTCCCACAGTCCAAGGAGGTGCAGGCTAGGTGGATTGGCCATGCTAAATTGCCCACAGTGTTCAGGGATGAGTTGGAAAGGGGGATGAGTTCTGCGTGGGATGCTCTGAGGGTTGGTGTGGACTTGTTGGCCAAAGGGCCTGTTTCCACACTGTAGGGATTCTATGAGAACAAGTAGCAGACAGCATGGAGTGCAGAAGAAGTTCAACAGGCATGGAATATGTGCTTCTTTGGAATACTGATTATAAATTAACTCAAATTTGAGTTCTGTCCCATTGTTGAGTTTTGATTCAAGAGGCAGCAAACAATGCATAAATTCTTTCAATCCAGGATTAAAAGGGCTGTGATATTTACATAAATTGGATCCCGAATAGCTGCGGTAAAAAATTTTTAAAAGGCATTTACAGTCCTAATGTAATCACCACTTTCTAAATCACCAAAGCTGAATATGCAGCGCAGAAACAATTGGTGGGCTAGACCACATCTGTTCGTCTGGGTCGGTTTTCAAAATTCAGCAGCTCCGTGGGTGCTTGCAGCTGCAAATACATCAATATATTATAACATATTTTGGTTAGATGAAGTAAAATTTATGTCTATAAATATGGTTTGAAATTTGCTAACAAAGTCGAAAAGGATCAATTCGTCCAATTATCACTTTAGTAACGTTCAATATCCCTTTTCACTGCATTTCTCCCAAAAAATACACTATGCTTACACCCTTCCAGACATTCTGTCAACTATTTACATAATAAATTCCTGTTCTCCATTTATATTGGCACTTAACTATTTAAAGCTGTTGTATTGTTAACCTGTGTATATAAAACACACGCAGTCATTTAACGCAAGATTTCTGCTCAATAAATTACAATGGCTAGATCAGGGCTATTTGTTCATCAGTGTGCAAATCATTAAGCAGTAATTAAAGGGAGCATGCCCGCAGAAGTACTTTATATCAAGTGTGATACTTAGTTAAAGTCATAAGATTATTGGCTGGTTACAAAACAGGGGGAGAGGATTCGGCTTGTCATTTCTGTCCTGGCTCTCTGAAGATCAACTCTAAACAAGACCCTTTTCCTTTTCCTGAAACTTTCGCGCTACCCCTTCTACAATGCCAACCATGCAGAGATACTCCAACACCCCTTGGAAAGTCACAATTGTATCTGCCACCACCAATTTCAGATAGTGCATTCCAGGTACCTGGCACTCATGGAACAAAGATAGTAGGACCTGCAGATGCTGGAGAATCTGAGATAACAAGATGTAGAGCTGGATGAACACAGCAGGCCAAGCAGCATCAGAGGAGCAGGAAGGCTGCCGTTTCGGGCCTAGACCTTTCTTCAGAAACTGTTGCTTGGCCTGCTGTGTTCATCCAGCTCTACACCTTGTTATCTCAGATTCTCCAGCATCTGCAGTTCCTACTTTCTCTGAAACAATTTTAACCCCACTGCGAAGCCTATTCTAAGGACTCATGGAACAAAACTTGTTTTTCCATCTCTTTTTAAACATTGTCTTCTGGTTCTTAACCCAATGAGAAGTTGTGCCTTGAACACCTAAATCTGGGTCATTAATGTAAAAGGAAGGAACAATGGTCTTATTAACAGTCCCTGGAGAAATGCAACTCTATAGATTGGCGAGTTGGGCGGAGAAATGGCAGATGGAGTTCAATTCAGGCAAATGCGAGGTGATGCATTTTGGAAGCTCCAATTCAAGAACGAACTATACAGTAAATGGAAAAGCCCTGGGGAAAATTGATGCACGGAGAGATCTGGGTGTTCATGTCCATTGTACCCTGAAGGTGGCAACGCAGGTCGATAGAGTGGTCAAGAAGGCATATGGCATGCTTTCATTCATCGGATGGGGTATTGAGTACAAGAGTTGGCAGGTCATGTTACAGTTGTATAGACTTTGGTTCGACCACATTTGGAATACTGCGTACAGTTCTGGTCACCACATTACTAAAATGATGTGGATGCTTTGGAGAGGATGCACAGGAGGCTCACCAGGATGTTGCCTGGTGTGGAGGGCGCTAGCTGTGAAGACAGGTTGAGTAGATTAGGATTATTTACATTAGAAAGACAGAGGTTGAGGGGAGACCTGATTGAGGTCTACAAAATCATGAGAGGTATAGACAGGGTGGAATGCAAGAAGCTTTTTCCCAGAGTGGGGGACTCAATTACTAGGGGTCACGATTTCAAAGTAAGAGGGGAAACGTTTAAGGGCGATATACGTGGAAAGTTCTTTACACAGAGGGTGGTGGGTGCCTGGAACGCGTTGCCAGCGGAGGTGGTAGAGGTGGGCACAATAGCGTCATTTAAGATGTATCTAGACAGACACATGAATCGGCAGGGAGCAGAGGGGTACAGATCCTTGGAAAATAGGCGACAGGTTTAGATAGAGGATCAGGATCGGCGCAGGCTTGGAGGGCCGAAGGACCTGTTCCTGTGCTGTAATTTTCTTTGTTCTTTGTTGTTCTAGACCTTCTTCCAGTCCAAGAAAAAAACAAACACTTACCACACACCCTCTTGCCTGAAAAACAGGAATTGAATACAATGTACACCGATATGCATTCACCTAAAATCCTGCAGTTCAGATGCCTGATTCCCCCTGCATTTTATCCTTCTCACGCCTAATAATCGCATAACTCAGTATGACCACTTAACAGTTAAGTGCAATGATCAATCCCTTTCAAACCATTTCTCACACTTACAACTATTTATCTAAGTTGTCATTCATCATCAGCCTGAAGAATTTGATTCTGCTCCCTGAAAACCAGCATTACCAAATGCATATATCTATCAGGTGATCAAGTTAAATGTTCGTTCTTTTCTCCATCTTGGAAGTGAACACAAAACACTGAGGAGATAGAAAAGGATTGGAGTGATCCTCCACAGATGAAAGTCAACTGTTGCAGAGGTGGAAGTGTTGGAGATTAGTTAAATTGGCATTCTAGACTGTCAGAGTTGGGAAAATTGGCATCCCCCAGCAGCCCATTGACAAACATCAGTGACCCACGTATCATACAATACTGAATTATATCAATTTGATTTTAGTAGCAAGAGACACAAACTCAAGAGCATATTTATTCTTCAGCGTCACAGGAGAATTTGATAACTGTGGCAAACAATTCATTAGTGACCTATCTTATGCATTTGCATAGACATCTGATCACTGCAGAGGATGATTCCAATAACTTTTTGAGATGATTTGGAAGAAAAAACATATTGAGAGAGGTGGGGTTTAGTTGTACAGCCACTACCTAATCCAGCAGGTAGCAGGTTCAATAATGGTCCAGGCATTTACAACTGTCTAGCATAACAATGTCAATCCTATTGAGATATTGTTCTTGTGAGGGGCCAGGAAAACAGAATTGAGATCATTCACTTTATAACTAGAAATGATAGAATGCTCTTTTCTTTCTAATCATTTCTGGGATGTGGGCGTTGCTGGCTGGCCAGCATTTATTGCCCATCCCTAGTTGCCCTTGAGAAGGTGGTGGTGAGCTGCCTTTTTGAACCGCTGCAGCCCACCTGTTGTAGGTTGATCCACAATGCCATTAGGGAGGGAATTCCAGGATTTTGTCCCAGCGACAGTGAAGGAACGGTGATATATTTCCAAGTCAGGAAGGTGAATGGCTTGGAGGGGAACTTGGAAGTGGTGGTGTTCCCATATGTCTGCTGCCCCTGTCCTTCTAGATGGAAGTGATCATGGGTTTGGAAGGTGCCATCTGATGGTGAATTTCTGCAGTGCACCTTGTAGCTAGCATACATTGCTGCTACTGAGTGTCGGTGGTGGAAGGAGTGGATGCTTGTGTTACTAAATGACTATTTAACAGATCAAAGGAGGAAACAGGAGTCAGTCTATCTTCACCGTCCAGTTACTCACAATCCAACATAAATACAAACAACCGTTCTACAGATCAAACTAGCTCACCTGCAATTGGGAGCCAAATGTGCTCTCAGTTATAGCTGGAGCATGCATATATCCACACTCAAGGAGCTCAGCATTTGTAACATTAGCAGGAATAGAAGTTATGCTTCTGCAATGCAGAATAAACAGCTTAACATATATCAAATAACAACCTTGTAATGACTTCCCTGTGGTGAATCAGCATCACATAAACATCAAAAAAGGAACTAGCTAGTTTCTTGGTAGCTGCATTGATAGCTACACAACTTGTACCCGGTCCAAATCTCCAGTAGCTTGTTTCCCAAGTTACTCCAACCATCCAAAAAGACTGTAGTTTGAATTGCAGCCAGTATCAATACAGAATATCTGAATGGTTAGTTTACGCTCATTAATATATTATGCAGTACATATTGCATAAAATTAATTTCTTGATCTTCAAACCATGAAGTGAAATGTTTGCAGAGAAACATAAATCTAGACATTACCACCATGTTTTACAAGGTGATTCAACTATTAGACTCTCGGTATAACTTCAAAGGAATTACCTTAACATGGAAGAATTCCAATGGTACAAATTCAAAAGTTCTGATGTCTAAGGAATCTTTTCCAAAAGATGCCGGAGTCCTGAGAGGGGAGGTATGCTCTGTTCATCAGGTAAAAAAGAACTTTTGCTAACCAGTTTCTTATGAGTTGCCACTGTGTAAAAACTGTATCGTTTTTACCTTTCTCTACTTTTGGTTGTGAACCAAAATTGGAAAGAAGACTGTTTCAAAAACCAAGGATTGTGGAAGGGATTGCTGTATAAAACAAGATACTGACACTTACAATGCTGTTTACATTGATACTTGTTCAAGCGGTGAGGCAGGTCAGACAACCAGAAGCCAGGGGATGTGTGCTTCAGCTGGTAGAAGTGGCTGATTGGTCTGTGGAGTGGTGACCAATTATTGTCGACAAGGACTTTCTGCCTGCCAATTACTATGCGATTGGTTCCCAGGTAGCTGACCAGCTAGTGGGTCTTAATGATAAGAGTCAGAAGCCATTGGACCTCTGAATGGAGAGAATGAATGAATAAAACTTCTTAGGACTGAAGAAAACCTATTTATAATCCCTCACCAGCCACTGCAAGCTGTTTGTTTTAACCCCCTCAAGGCTAGCATATCCTTCCTTAGAAAAAAGGACCCAAAACTGTTCATAGTATTCCAAATGGGATCTGACCAGAGCAATACACAGCCTCAGCAGTACGTCTCTGCTCTTGCATTCTAGCCCTTGTGAAATGAATGCTAATATTGTATTTGCTTTCCCAACTGCCATCTGAACCTGTACGTTAACCTTAAGAGAATTCTGAACTGGGACACCTAAGTCTCTTTGTGCTTCAGATTTCCACAGCCTTTCCCAATTTAGAAAATAGTCTGCGCCTCTACTCTTCCTACCAATGTGCGTAACCTCACACTGTCCCACATTGTATTCCATCTGCGTCCTAGCCTGCATCCTCCCTACTTCTTTAACACTATCTGTCCATGTAACTTTGTCACTTGTAAACTTAGCAAAAATGCCTTCAGTTCCTTCATTCAGGTCAATAATATAAAACATCAAAAGTTGTGTTCCCAACACTGACCCTTGCAGCACTCCACTAGTCAGCAGCTGCCGTCTTGAAAAAGACCCTTTTATCCCCACTCCCTGCTTTCTGCCAGCCAGCCAATCCTCTATCTATGCCAGTACCTTACCCCAACATCATGAGTTCTTATCTTACTTCCCAGCCTTCTATAAAGAACTTGTCAAAGGCCTTCTGGAAATCCAAATCAGCTACATCTATTGGCTCTCCTTTGTCTAACTTTGTCTGGATCTGTTGGAGTGTAAGAGTCTGTATTCTACCATTCAAGTGTAGACAACTGGCTTGGGTATTCTTATGACCCCATTCTGCGATTTTGATTGAGTTTAATGGTGGTTCAACATGGTGAGGGGAAATCCTGACTTAGTACAATTCCATCAAAAAGGATGGTGGGTGTTTAATTTTTTTTGCACTCAGTGTAGGGGTAATATCTTCAGCAACAATAAATCCTTGCCCCGACCTGCTAAAAAAAACCCTGCACCAGATATCAAATGTCAATCAGGCACTTAAGTGTTGACTGGCAGGCTTCTTATCCTATCAGGTGCCGAAGTCAGAGAATCCCTCCCCTTTCTGAAGCTGCCAGCCACTCAGAGGTCAGTAGCCATTGTGAGATGCAGACAATTGTGTGAGGTTCAGACTGTTGAAGATCTGGACCAGACAGGTGAATATTTCATTTTGGGGAGTGATGCATCAAGAGAGAGGGTTTAAGGGATGGTTGGAGGCAAGGATAACGGTGGTTTTCAATGGCCATCACTCTGTTCCCATCGGTCATCCCAGCTGCCACCATATTGAGGCAAATAAAGCAGTAGAAAGAAACAGCCTGTTTCCTCACTTGGCAGGGAATATAAGTAGTTGGGCTTGTGGTGGTTTGAAACCCTTAAATGGTCATTACTTGACCACTTTGAGGGCCTAATTGCGGGTCAGGAAAGCAGCCACGTGATTCCCCCTGTGGTGGGAAGACGGCAGATATCTCGTTTGCACTTACCTCCCCCACCACTATATTTTTTGCCCTTCCTACCACTTCTTTGGGGGGGGGAGATATCCATCTTAATGTCTGACTTAAGATATTTAAGGTATTTTCAGTGCTGTGTTGCATCTCTTGGTTTGCTATGTATTGTATAAGCCATAAACAAATCTGTTTTATACTGTATACACTACTCTAACACTGTGCTGTTTTCCATTTTTTGAGGGCGAGAGAACAAATTGGGCTTCCCATATGATTTGTGCTGCTCTGTACGTCGACCTGAGGAAGGTAACTACCACACTTATCTAAAGGTTCCAATTTTGTCTCTGACGTGTTTATTGACACCATCATTTTACCATGACAAGGCAACAATGTTGGGAGTCAGTATTCACAATGAAGAAGCTGATTGAAACACACAAGGTTATGCTGTGTGAAGTTAAAGTAATTGTGAATTCTTTACACCTTCGCTTAGAAACAGTTCTGCTTTTGATATGAAAATGCAAATGCCAGAAAACAGAACATACTGTACCTGTTTTAAGAGGCTACATGTTCTATGTTTTAAAGCTGTCAACTTGGGACCAGTGTTTCACAACAGTAAACAACATGCTTGATGGATCAGAAGAAAAGTAATCATTTAAGTACGTTGCTAAAATGATACTTGCCAGGAAACAAGAGAACTAACTCTTACCTTATTGTATCACTCCAGCAAATCTAAGACTGTGCCTGCAATTATAAATAAAACTTCTTCATATCACGATCCATCAATTACCATCTATTTTAACAGTTTATATTTTGATGTGCACAATGTGTTTTGTGGTGGCAGCAATCCTCTGTTCTAGGTTGTAAGTTCATCAGTTAGGAACAGAAGCCGACTATTTGGTCTATCAAATCAGCTGCATAATTCAATAATGAATATTCCTCACTCCCAAATTAAATGTGAAATTCTACCCTGTTGTGACCACTCCTACCTATATGATCATTTACGTGTGAGGTAATTAATTAACCCTGTCTGATTACACATTAATAATTCTAGAATAGCCTATTCCATGGCTGGCTGTGGAATACATTGTTTTTAAATAAACTGTCCCAAATATATTCTAGGAACCCATTTTCCAGGCTACATTTACCAATTGATGCATCCATTCTTGACAAAAATTAAAATCTCCTGGGATTATCACCACAACTTTCTTCCCAGACCCTATTATTTCTTGATATATATTCTGTCCTACAAAGTAGCTACTGTCAGGAGGCCCATAAAGTACTCTCAGGTGTGTCTTCTTTCCCTTGCTGTTTCATGTTTTCACCTTACCTGATTGAACCTCTGAATCAAAATCATTTCTCATGCTTGGGCTGAGCTCATTGAATTTCCTTCTCTCCTTACACTTTCTTCCTGTCCTTTCAAAATATCAAATATCCCTGAATATTCAGGTCCCAGCTGTGATCACTTTGCAATCATGTTTTCACCATGGCTATTTTCATGATCCCAGCTGATGTCACGGCTGAATAAATTGGATCCCAGAATTACACCTCATCTGATGGGCTTTTTTTTAAATTGGTGATCTTTCACTGAAACATGAGCATGCCAAAATGCAGATTTAGTTTTAACAATAAAACAGATGTATATTACACAAACGTAACAAAAGTAAAGTGAAACAAGATATTTAAGTATAATATAGGCAGAAAGATTTCCTAACCCATGGCAAAAGGAAATCTCATCTATTCCCCAAAGCCATCACTACAGGTCTTTTGATCTCTCTGCCCTTGATCTCTCTCTGCACATAAATTCTGTGTTTTGTGTGCATCTCTCTCACTTCACCTGACGAAGGGACTACATTCCGAAAGCTTATGATTTCACAATAACTTGGCGTCATGTGACTTCTGACTTCTGTTGCAAGTCTGCATGTGCTGGTTTTTCAGTTTCTGCTGGAGGTTGCTGCTGGCCTTGGAGTTGCTGGTGCATCTGTTCCTTCTCCATTTCTCTGCACCTTCATTACAACAGCACAGGAAGAGCGATGATAAACCTTGCTTTGGCCAGATCCATTGGTCATGCTTGAAATGTGGATAAAAAGGCAGGTCCTTAGTAATGTGAAACAGCCAGCATCTGCGTTACACACAAATGATGGTATGGCTTACTCTTCCGTAAGGGGAACACGGCAATTCCAACAATCTGGGCACTGAATGCCTCTACATGGAATTTTGAAACAAGGATCTCAAAACGGATGAATGCGGCACACATCATATCACGTAGAAACAGCAGGAGATGGTAAGTGCTGTTTGATTACTGATTTTTTTAATGATACCAGAGCTAGCACCCAAGAAATATTTTACAGTTAATATTTTAATATTAGTATTTTACAGTTCAAGATGAGAGGAAATTACTTCTGTGCCCTTGGAGAGCGCATGAGATCTACATTATCCTTGCACACTGTAGAATTTGTTTGCAGTGGTCACATATAGGGCGCAACTTCAATGAATGGAGCCTATTGCTGGCGGCTCTTGGCAGGATCGTTGATAGTCATATCTGGAGGAAACCAGTGGTAGCCCTAAATCCAACCCCATCTCGCACTGCCTGGCTTTCGTCTGTGTAAAATCATATGAATTAGCTGCCCACTGGTACAAGGTTTCAGTTCCCAGCTTGTTGCAGAATGGACTGCTGACTGGGAGATCACACAGATAACTCCTGCAATTATCCGGAGGCTTAAAGATTGAGGATCATGGAGTCCTTCACAATGGACAGCCACCATGACCCAGTAACGTCACATCCCTCTCCCATATTGCAGACAGCTCCCATACTGACCGCCTGCACAGACATTACAGTACTTCTTTTTAAAGTATCAAATTTAAGAATTGCACTTCTGCTCGACTTCCATTGTGGAATAGCCTCCACAAGTCAGCCTGAAGCTACAGCTGTGAATGTATAGGTGAGGTGGGCCTCAAACGTATTCCAGAGTACTGCACCAACTACCACACCTCCCACCCCACCCCACCCTGACCCACTCTACCTTGAGGAGGTCTTTTCAGGAAGCTCGTCTGCTCTTCCTGTCACATGTTGAAGTTTCAGTTAGTCTCTAACAAATTGTCCGAATTAGCATTTCACTTTCTCTAAATGGCTGCACGCCATTTCCGGGAACAGTTAACATTTCCTCCCCAGTCCTGCCTCCAGGAAAATGACCGAGTACAAAACCAACACCGTGACTGACTTCCTCTGTTCTCTCCAAACATTTTGCCCAATAGTAAAATACACTCAGTAGTTCAGAGAAAGCGTAAAATAAGCCAGCAACCACAGTAAATGCTGGACAATCACAACGGGTCTGGCAGCCGCTGTGGAGAGAGAAGCAGAGTTAACATTTTGAGTCTAGTCCGACTCTTCTTCAGAAAGTAGCCAAGTTGGTGATTTTAATGAATTTAAAGTCAGTTATTGATTGGGCTGTCATGTTGAATAGAATCTTCGAACTTGTGACAGACGCGAGTCCCTTTTTCATTTTATCTTGGTCTACAAAATCCAGAACATTCTCAAAAAAATGCATTGAGCTAAATAAAGAGGCTATGAAGTGGGTAGCATGCTGGCTCAGCAGTTAGCACTGCTGCCTCACAGCGCCAGGGACCCTGGTTTGATTCCACTCTCAGGCAACTATCTGTATGGAGTTTGCACATGTCTGCATGGGCTTCCTGTGGGTCCTCTGGTTTCCTTCCAAACATATGTGGGTTAGGTGGATTGGCCATGCTAAATTGTCTGTAGTGTCCAGAAATGTGGAGGTAGATTAGCTGTGGGAAATGCAGCAATAGAGTAGGGGTATGGGTCTGGGTGGGATGCTTTTCGGAGGGTTGGTGTGGGCTGAATGGCCTGCTTTCACACTGTAGGGATTCCATGTCACCTTATTTTGCTGATGTGGAGTGTAATCTTGTAACGATACATCACTATAGTTTGTGCCCTACCTATTGGGCACTCGTTGGCAACATTTCCTTCTGTACAAAGTAATGTAGCCATCAGGATTATCTGGCTACTCAGCTGCATCTTTTGTGGTTGCACAATTGCCATTACCGCATCTATAGCAGGAACCATTTCCAATTGATGGAACTTTTGTTCCTCTGCAATCCAACAACATTCCCTTATAAGAGTAACTTTGAAGAACAGATAGGCCTTAATGTTTTGGGCAACATGCTCTGTGCACCTTCTGGTCAGAATTAAACATAAGTGCAACTAGACAATGCTGGAGAATGTGAGATAACAAGCATGGGGCTGGATGAACACAGCAGGTCAAGCAGCATCATAGGAGCAGGAAAGCTTGACATTTCAGGCCTAGACCCTGGAGAATAACTGTGTGATTCAGCCTATATAGAGGTGCAGCTGAACTTCCCATAACAACAGCTGAGTAATACACCGCCATGTGCTTTGGCAGTGACTGTTCAGTGCTCACTATAAGACAATATTACTAATTTCTAAAGACTCAATGAATCTTGAAAAAATCTTGTGTGAAGCTGAAAGTAGTACTTACCTTCGAGTTAAGGATTGCCACAAATGTTTAATAGTCTGTGTCAAAGCAAGAAACATGAACAACTTCATCTATTTGTTTCAGCCACAAGCAAACAACATGGCATGTATAGTCAAACTGTTTCTGTACAGCGACTGTATTTATTGTTTTGTGAAAGGTGCTGACTTGTGCAGATGGAATAAATCCCCAGTATAAGTTCCTTCCACCCAGAGATCAGCTTCAGCAAGCTGAGAGTAATTTCAAAACTTTGAAAGGTATTCTGCATTCTGATGCCTCACATGTTCTTTGACAGCAGCAAGTAGCTGAATTAGGAATTCCTATAACAGGAGTTTGAAAGTAAAACTAAAACTGAGATATTACTCATAGAGTCATAGAGTCATACAGCATGGAAGTAGACCCTTCAGTTCTACTTGTCCTTGCTGACCAGGTTTCCCTAAGTAAACCAGACCTATTTGCCTGCGCATAGCCCATTATCTCTCTAAACACTTTCCTACTCATGTACCTATCCAAATATCTTTTAAATGTTGTAACTGTACCTGCTAAATGGGCATATTCCAGGAGATTTCATCTTTTCATTTCCATTTTTTTGCAGTAATTCGTGATATTATGGTGTTAGTTTTAACAGGAGCTGAAAGAAAACTTAATTCATTCCTTATTAAATCATATGAGAGTTACTGCTTTCACCAAAGCAGAGGAAGTTCTAATTTTTCAATCATTTTGCAAATGACCTCCTCAGAGTCCTCATCTTTGATCAACATATTACCTATGCTTCCTTTGTCTCTCTTTCTGACTTTTCACAGTTTCTAGTGAAGCGTCTTGTGACATTTTACAGTAAACATATTGTATAGGGACAGTTCATTTTTGTTCAGTAATTAAGTGTGGCAGCAAAGCATCCCACAAAGAAAATTAAATTATTGATCAGCAAAACAAAAACAAAACTGCTTGCCTTTCTTCCTAAAACTGCTCAGCATTTGGAAAGAGGGATGGGTCTTTGGCTTTGTGTAAACTCTCATAAAAAAAGGACCGTAGCAATAGACAAGCCTCTTCATGGCAGCTTCCAACCCAGTAGCTTTTAACTGAGCCAAGTTGACACATGACAATACCATAAACTACTGCTAAGATTGAGTTATGGCTCAGTGGGCAGTCCTCTTGCTTCTAAGTCAGAAGCTTGTGTTCAAGACACAGTTCTGGAGTGTAACATAAAAATCAAGTGATGCCTTTTAGGAACTCCCTATAAATTTTTTTTTGCAGCATAGTGCCTAACATCGACCATTCGTAGTCATTACTCCATATTTAAACTTTGAACAGAATTGGAAACCATTGTATTATTTTTCAGATGAACATTGCAGTGTGAGCAATGCTTCATGTGAGCATGATGTAAAAAATCACGTACAAAAATTAATATACAGTGACTGAACAATCCAAAGCCCTGCCTTTTAGATCTCATTTTCCAATCCATGACAAAATTTGCATTTAAATGTATAATCCAATAGCAACAAAGTCAAATTATAACGACATATTTCCATTGAAATTTAAAATAGTTATATCAGCCTTGTGAGTGCCTTGGATATGAGCAGAAAACAAGTGCTTATCAAAACTTCTGTGATGTTTCCCATTTCTTTTGCTGTTTGAGCAAAGATGTTAACATGTTTAAAATCAATGGAATACAACTTTCAATGAACTAGTAGGGGAACATCACACACATAAGTCTTGTAGCTTAGTTCATTATCTACATTTTCCTGTTATTTTGCATTTACTTTTCTTCTCAGTATTGCACCTTGGGTCATCACCTACATCAAAAAATCGCTTGCTGTACTGAATTAAAATTGTTGATGCTGTGATTTATGTTTGCCAACAGCAAGTAGATGAGAAACTATGCAGCTTTGGAGAGGTACCAACTGTGAAAGTTCTGAGGTTGCCAGTAAGTAAACATTGGACAGATGTTATTGCCTATGTCCCTTTGCTGTATCCTGTAAGCAGAATAGAAGCACCAATCAAACTGAGTCTTAGAGCTATGACATTAATTGGTTCATGTTCCTTCCCCCATTCTGGCAAACCTTCAATAAAGCAATGAAGAAAGCAAACTAACATAAAACTAGTCATTGATGTACTCTGAATCGTAATTTGCAAACATAACTTTTGTAAAACAGTTGTACGGGTTCACAAAGTTGGACTAAAACCTTTGATGTATCCAAAGAAAAGTCCTTTATGGAGTGGAAATGTTAACTCTACTTCTCTCTCCACAGATGCCATCAGACCTGCTGAGTTTCTCCAGCACTTTCTGTTTTTATTTCAGATCTCCAAATCTGTAGTGTTCTGCTTTAATTTGACAGTTACAATTTAATCTGCCACCTGTCATGACAGTTTTGTACACAAGCACTGACATTGTTGAAAGAAGGGAGCTGGTCAATGTGACATCTTGCATTGTAATCTTCTTTATGCTTCAAAATCTCCCCACCCCCGACCTCATCCCAAGACCAGCCCATCTTGTCCCCGCCTCCTTGAACTGTCTGTCTTTTCTCCCACCTATCTGCTCCTCCCACCTCACTGACCAACTCCCATCCCCACATCCTACCTACTAGCCTCAACCCCGCCTCCTTGACCTGTCCATCTTCCCTCACTCCTACCCGCCCCTTCCTCCCAACTGACCAACCCCCGTCCCAACTCCCTACCTACGCTCACCTTTACTGGCTCCATCCCCGCCTCCTTGACCTGTCCATCTTCTCTACACCTATCTGCTTTTCTATCCACCTTCCATCATCGCTTCTCCCTCTCCCTATTTATTTCAGAGCCCCCTTCCCCTCCCCCATTTCTGAAGAAGAGTTCAGACTTGAAATGTCAGCTTTCCTGCTCCTCTGATGCTGCTTGGCCTGCTGTGTTCATCCAGCTCTACACCTTGTTATCTCAGACTCCAGCATCGGCAGGTTCTACTATCTTCTTGTAATCTTTTTTGCTAGCTTCGCAGTTTGGGACAAGTCTATTCAGTCAGAAATTCACATATCTTTTAAGTTTGGTTTCCTTAACTTGGATCAAACAGTCATGTCTCAAGAGGCAATGGCAATGGGTATTTACATTATTCGACACTCTCAAACGCTAATTTCAGACACACATCGTGTCACAAGGGTGAATCCTACACTCAACATGAAAGCCTCACACAAGATCATTTTTAGACAGTGCTTGTTTTTCGGAAGGTGATGAGGCAGGGATACATTTAGACTTTTGAATGAACTTTCTAAGACTCTGCTGTTCTTCCTTCACACCTGATGTTTCTACTTTAGAAACTCCTGCAAAGAGGCTATTTTTTGTTTCAAGATATACAATTAACTTGTGATATGAAACCAAAGAAGTTATGTTAGCTTGGAAGAAAAGCCAGACGATAGGAAAGACTGGGCACCATTTAATGATATGCAACCTGCTCCTGTGTGTTTGCACATATGTGTGCGCTTTCTTTGTATGTTTGAGTGTACATTTGAGTGTTTTTAATTTTTTTAATCTCTCAGGTGTTAAGGATAATAAACATTTCCTTTTCTTTGAAAACTGACAAGAAAACCTGCCTCAGATAAAAGGTACTGCAGATGCTGGAGAATCCGAGATAACAAGCATGGGGCTGGATGAACACAGCAGGTCAAGCAGCATCATAGGAGCAGGAAAGCTTGACGTTTGG
>JAHRHZ010000009.1:10893981-10965657 GCA_024137785.1 Ginglymostoma cirratum
CCAAACGTCAAGCTTTCCTGCTCCTATGATGCTGCTTGACCTGCTGTGTTCATCCAGCCCCATGCTTGTTATCTAAGAAAACCTGCCTGTGTGTCTTTTACAGTCACAAAACTTATACAGTTAAATACAAACTAGATTTACAAATGAATTCTTTTCAAACATCTGTTATGGCCTGATAGAGATATAGAAAAAGGGATAGCCATGCAATTACCATTTACCTGGGAATACAAGCAGCAACAAGATTCAAACACTATTGTTAGTGACTATAACTGGTGAGGCTTTACACTGACATTGGTAATTCTAGGCAGTTAACAACTCTGGTTAAAAGCATAAGATTTCTCTTTATCGCAAGATGAGAAAGTGTCATATCTAAATGGTAATGGTGTCCAATAATTTGAAAACTATTGGATTTGAGGGTTAAAAACAATTTTTTTTTGTTTACAAGAAGTGATTTCCACATATTAAACAGAAAGTAAGATGTTTCAATAGCAATGAATTTAGATACCCACAATAATTGACAGTGGATCCTATATGCAGTGGAATATACAGAATCAAACAGCATGGAAACAGAAGCTTCAGTCCAACAAGTCCATGCTGACCAAGATCTCAAATTAATCTAGTCCCATCTGCCTGCTCTTGGCCCATATCCCTCCAAACGTTTCTTATTCATGTACTTATCCAAATGTCTTTTAAATGCTGTAACTGTACCCACATCCATCACTTCTTCTGACACACAAACTACATTCTGTATAAAAAAGTTGCCTCATATGTCTTTTTTAAATCTTTCCCCTTTCACATTAAAAATATGCCTCCTCGACCTGAAATCCCCTACCCAAAGCAAAAGATGCCTGATATTCACCTGTTCCTGCTCCTAAGATGCTGCTTGGCCTGCTGTGTTTATCCAGCTCCACACCTTGTTATCTCGGATTCTCCAGCATCTGCAGTACCCATTATCTCTGATACAATTTTAATCCCACTGCGAAGCCTCTTCCAAGGATGCCTACCCTGAAGACGTTACCCTCCTCCCTCCGGACAAACCTCAGGGGATGTCTCTCCCACTGCACCTCTCTCATAATCTCTTCGGCCTTGAAACTGCTACTTGTCTGCCTCCTCTGCACCTATCCTCTCCTCTATCCATCTTCTATCCACCTCCCCTTCTTTCCCTATTTATTTCAGAACCCTCTTCCCCTCCCCCATTTCTGATGAAGGGTCTAGGCCCAAAATGTCAAGCTTTCCTGCTCCTAAGATGCTGCTTGGCCTGCTGTGTTCATTCAGCTCTACACCTTGTTATCTGTACCCCTCGTGATTTTATAAGCCTCTAAAGTCACCTTTCAAACTCTTATTCTCCAGTGAAAAAAGTCCCAGCCCATCCAGCCTCTCCTCATAACTCAAACCCTCCATTCCCGGCAACATCATGGTAAATCTTTTCTGAACCCTCTCCAGTTTAATAATATCTTTCCTATAACAGAACTAGACACAATATACCAGAATAATGTCCTGTACAACCTCAACATGACATCCCAACTCCTATACTCAAAGGTCTGAGCAAAGAAGGCATGCTAAACTCCTCCTGACCTACCCTGTCTACATGTGATGCAAACTTTAAAAAATTATGTTCCTGAACCCCTAGGTCTCTCTGTTCTACAACACTACCCAAGGCCTACTTTTTTATTGTTTAAGTCCTGGCCTTGACTGTTTCACTAAAATGCAACACCTCACCTCTGCCCAAATTAAACTCCATCTGCCACTCCTCAGCCCATTGACCCAATTGATCAATGAAATAAAAGAGCCAGACAAACATGAGTGATATATACTGACTTATGTGTCCAACTATATGTATTTAAATCTATGTTACAGTCCTAACAGCAACAATGCATTTATTGAATCTGAGAAACAATCATTAACAAACCTACGTTTCTTTGCAAGTTTACATTCCTTTCCTTTCTTTGCTAAGGAAGTGGCCCCAGTGTTGGACAATATTGCATTGTGCAACCTGAGCAATAAAGGTGCAGTAGAAGCACCAAAAATTAAGCAGAGTTCATCGTAATCTTTAGGACTCCCAGCAATAGGAGACAAAGAGCATAAGGCTGACTTCTTGCTGGCAGACAGAACTGACCAACAGCAAGAATCTGAGATAATTTTTCTGATGAAGGGTCTAGGCCCAAAACGTCAAGCTTTCCTGCTCCTATGATGCTGCTTGGCCTGCTGTGTTCATCCAGCCCCACACCTTGTTATCTAGCAAGAATCTGACTTCCTTGATGATACAGACTTGCAGGATATAATTTGGTATACAAAGAATAAAGTAAATGTTCAAGAAACTAGTATTACTTTGAATAATTGGAGATGACGTGTTGACTCTTTTGAACATTAAATCATGGTTAAGGCCAGAAACCATTTAAAAACCATTGAAACTTTGGTGTTCATGAAGTACAAGAATCAGAGTAAGACGCCAGATGCACACTACATGTTGTTACAATGGAAAAGAGATTACATAGTCACTCAATGTACTTTGTAATTATTGCAAATTTTTATGAAGTGGAGCCTCTTACTGTTCAATTAGACATTTTTGCTTGCAAACCACCAAAGATACTGCTGTTTTAGCAAGCAATAGGATTGGGAAGAACCTTCATTTCTCCTGAAACTCAAGCTAGAATTGATGGGAAATGAAGCTACCAATGAAGGAGGTTGTAAGCCATAAGTGGACAGTAGGTTGTGGTTACAGGATATAGTTGCATAGAGAAGGAAACTTACACACAAGTCATTCATTTACCTAAATCTGAAACCTTTAACCATCCATACCTTTTCATTCAGGAGATTTTGTTCCTGAAATCTACCTGACTATTTCCATCTGTACTTTATTGAAGAAAATAAAGATGAGATGAAGTTGCCTTCTTACTGCACAGAACCTGCTAGGAAGATGTATTGGCAGCAAACTATGGTCACAGTTATAGGTAAAAGATCCTCCTAGAGTTAATAGTCTGATCACTGCTGGGAAGCAAGAAAATAACCACGTGCCAGTTCAATCAGTAATAAAAGCAAGTGAAACTTCAGAACTTTCTTACAACCAAAATCCAAGACTGTGGAGTGAGATGGTCATGCAAGGGAGTGGTCGGAGCTTTAAAAAATATCCAGGAACATTGAAGCTTTAGTCAGATGGATTGGGCCTCAGAAGACAATTGAATGCTGGATATAAGAATATAAGAAATAGGAGCATGACAAGGTCATCTGGCCCATTGAGCCAGCTCCAACATTCATTAAAATTATGCCTGATTTTTGAGACTCAGCTCCATCTACCCATCCACTCACCATCACCCTTAATTCCTTTACTGTTCAGAAGTCTATCTATCTTTGCCTTGAAGAACATTCAATGAGGTAGTCTCAACTGCTTCACTGGGCAGGGAATTACACAGATTCACAACACTTTGGGTGAAGAAGTTCCTCCTCAACTCAGTCCTAAACCGGCTCCCCCTTATTTTGAAGCTAAGCCCCCTAGTTCTAGTTTCACCTGGCAGTGGAATCAACTTCCCTGCTTCTATCTTATCTATTCCCTTCATAATTTTAAGTGTTTCTATAAGATACGCTCACAGTCTCCTAAATTCCAGTGAGTATAGTCCCAGACTACTCAATGTCTCCTTATAAGCCAAACCTCTCAATTCCGGAATCAACCTGGTGAACCTCCTCTGCACATCCAGAGAGGTGCAATTGTGCAGAAAACATCAATCTGAGCTTGAGATTTTTGGAAAGAAAAACTTCAGTCCTCAGCAAAGCTTCAACAAGAAGCATTAGTAATTTTCAGTAGTTAACATGAAATTATTATCCAGAGAGGATTAGATCTTTAATTCCAAATTGGATCATGTTCCTCTTCAATGTGCAAAAAATGTTGATCTGTGTAGATGACAGCTGGAGGCTGCAAGAGAAACACATCAACAAACTATTAGTCACTAGAGAGGATCTTCGGCCTGTGCCTACAAACCAGATTATTGATTTTATGGAGAAACAGAATGCCACCAGGAAGTTTAAAGTTGATCATAGGAATGAGCTTGTAACCTCTCAAATGGCAACAAAAATCGAAATAGCCTACCTATTTTGGTGAAAGCATCGATCTAGAAGTCCAATTGTTAGCAGTCAAACAGCACAACTGAGCCTTGCAGGCTGAAAATGAGAAATTTGCAAAAGATGTTCAAAATTCTTGACAACTAGCATTTTCACCAAAGAAACACAGCGGAGAGTTGCTTTGATGGAGAAAAGTTTTCCTTGCTACAGCAATGTCCTGAACTCAGAAATCAAAGTGAATGCCCAGCTGAAGAAAACTCTCTGCTACAGACTGATGTTCTCGTCTTTCAAAACAAAACTGGTGAGACAGGAAACAATAATTGTCAGCCCATTATTACTGATAGAGATTGGCTGCAGAAGGAAGTTGTCCTTCCCAGTATATTTGCAAATCAGAATGTAACACAAAAGATTGCTGTTGGTCTTATGTTGGCAATTAGCAGTCTGCTGTCCTCCGTGACACAATCCTACTTACACACGGAGTACCTTAGAGGTCTTTCTTGTACCTCAGAAGCCTCACCTCACAGCAGGTGTTGACCTTGTAGAGGTTTATAAAATCATGAGGGGCATGGATAGGGTGAAAAGACAAGGTCTTTTCCCCAGGGTGAGGGAGCCTAAAGCTGGATGGCATAGGTTTAAGGTGAAAGGGGAAAAATATAAAAGGGGCCTAATGGGCAACTTTATCACACGGAGGGTGATGCACGTATGGAATGAGTTGCCAGTGGAGGTGGTGAAGGCTGGTACAATTACAATATTTAAAAATCATCCTATATGGGTACATGAATAGGAAGGGTTTAGAGGGATATGGGCCAAATGATGGCAAATGGATCTAGATTAAAGCATGGACGAGTTGGTCCAAAGGGTCTGTTTCCATGCTGTACACCTCGATGACTCTAAGTGATACTATTAGCTACATTGAGAGAAATTCCTATCCAAAAGAAGTACAGTAGCCTTCAACTCCTCCCCTCCAGTTTAACCTACATAACACCCTTCCTTCTCATCTGCTAAATTCATATTTATTACATTCATCCATTGATTAGCGAACAAAACAGATAGAGAAAAGTGAAAATTTCACATCCTTGCCTTCATTTTCAAGAGGATCTGATCGTGCAAGTTCTCCTGTGAGTCAGCTTTTCCTTGATTGATCTTCAACGCTGCTATGTCCAGGTCTTTGTGTGGGTTACAGTTCAAATGCCATCATTGCCAAAGGCTATCATCACACGGTCAACGGTCAGCCCTCTGTGGAAATGAAAAGAGAGTGCATACATCTTCCATCTCTCCCAAGAGGACTGTGACTCCTGCTGGGAATTAGTTCCTCAAGTATAAGGGATTTTTTTGGGGCAGATGGATGAGAAAAGTGGAAAAAAGTGGTCAATATTGATGAGTGAATATTAACAATGAAGCGGGCTATGGAGAAGGTAAAGTTGAGGAAACTGTACATTTAATCTGGGTGTTGCTACTGAACACGTGAAAAAGGAGCTATGTCATCGTGATACCAGCTCATATGGAACTGGAGCCTTTTTCTAATGGGCTCCAAGTAAGATGTCGTCTTTGACCAACCTCCGTATAGAGTTATGTGATATAAAGCTTGCTGCTGCTCACTCGCAAGGGTGTAGATCCTACTTTACTACAGTGACTAACACATCCCTTGTTCATTGTTGCTTGTAAACACTTGCTGTGTTCAAGTTGTGGCTGAATTTTCTCAATTACAACAGTGATCAACCTTCCAAAGTACTTCATTAAATTTAACACGGTGTGAAGCAGGCCAGGCAGCATCAGAGGAGCAGGAAAGCTGACGTTTCGGGTCGGGACTCTTCTTCAGGAATTCAATAGATATAAAGTATCTCACGGCTCCTGTGGTTAATTGAGTTACAAGAAAGTTACAAGGCTCTTGTTTAAGAATCTATGGGTGTCAGTGATTTTTTCCCTTATTTCTCTCAAATCAGCTCTCAATTCTCTTTGGTTAAATTTTCCAGCTGGAACCTTGCTCCTTTGGCAGCTCTTATTGGAAAAAAACAGGCGAGTGTGTTATTTTTCTAGTTTGCTGTGAGGGATCCATGATGGCACAGCACCCCACAAAAGTTTTTTTCTGAAGACCATGAATAAAAAAACTTTTAAGTGGGAATAATTGAATATTAATCAGCAGTCAGAAGTTTGCATTACTTTTCACCTTCCTATTTTGTCTGCGCTGGAAGAAACTATGAAGAAAAAATAAACTTATATTTATACAGCCCCTTTTATGACTGAGAATGTTGCAAAGCACTTTACCGACACTGATGTAGCTTTTGATGTATACCTACTTTTTGTAATGTAAGAAAAGCAACTGCCAAATTACTCACAGCAAGGTCCGATGTATAGTGTTGTGCCAATAAATAGATCATTTATTTTCCTGTTTTTGGTTGGTAGATAAATATTGACCAAGACACCAGGAAAATCTCCCCTGTTTCTCTTTCAATACTAACAATGAATCTTTTATGTTCACATTAAAGGATAATCAGGGCATCCGTTTAATATCTCATTTAAAAGATGGAATTTTTACATTAGTATCACAACCAGTTAATTACTTTTAAAATGCAATCATAGGGCATAGTGAGTAGGACAAACTGAATTGCTCTTACAGAGGACTGGCATGGACTCAACAGACAGAATGAGCTCCTTTTATGCTACATCGATTCTATGTAGAAATATAAAGCAACTAATGTAAGTGCAGGAAGATGCCACAAAAAACTGTGTGAACTCTGACTGGCCAGTCTGGTTTTTTGCTCATTTCTGGGTTGACTGTGGTATAAGTATTGCCCAGCCCAAAATAGCCTCTTCATCTTCAATTATTATTATATTTACCAGATTTATATTTAAATCTCATATTTACCAGCGAATCAGACAGAGCCCCAATTTAACCCACCAGATGGCCCCTCCAACATTCCAGCATTTCCTCAGGACTGAAGTGTTTCAGCACAGTTTACATGCACAAGTTTTAGTCGAATCCTAGAGCCTTCAGATTCTGTGGTGTGAGTACTCTGACTGCAGACTGATTTGAAATCATCTGACACAACATAAAGCCGTACGAATGTAACATTGTGCTGATGCCATGCTGTAGCTACTGATTTGTATCTCTGGAACACGCTGCACAGGCCACAGGGTAAAGTTATTCTCCTGGGTTGATATTCCTTCCAATTTGGAGTATGGTCAGTTGTGAGAAATCTCAGTGTGTTTATGCAGGGAAACATACAAAGTCATCCATTGTCCTGGTTCATGGTTATTAATGTTTAGGCAAGTTTACTCAATATCCTGACCAACATTTCTTCCTCACCAATTGAACTTGACATTCATCTTTTATCTGTTGTGAGATGTAATTACTTTCAAATTGACTGCTGAACTGGCTGTAGAACAGTGCCAGTAGTCGTGTTTATCTTCAGGTTAGCGCAGAAATTGGATTACAGTATCGTACAGTCTAGATTAAAATGCTGTGTTTTAATAAAACCGTGATATCAAGCTTTACAATAATCATTACAATTGGCCATGCTCCTGTGGCAATGGGCTCTCAGCCATAAGTAGCTGATTACATATCAAGGCAGGACTTTTTTTTTAACCCATCCTAAGGTAGGTTTCCTCCGATATAAACAATGCCCCAAAAAAGGCAAAATGTATACAGTCAGTTTCTTCACGTTAAATGGCTGCATCACATGAGGCAGTTACCTTCATGGGAGCTATATCAAATGGCATTAGGGATAAAAAGACCATGGCTCTGGATTAGGCATCAATGTCTCCACATCAGGGGGCAGTTCAGGGAGTTGTCCTGGAGGATGTGATTCAGACATGAATGAGGGAGCTATCTTGAACTGTGGATTTATGTAGTATCTTAGTTAGGGTCATAGAGATATAGAGCGCAGAAACAGACCCTTCAGTCCAACATGTCCATGCCGGCCAGATATCCTATACAATTCTAGTCCTATTTGCCAGCATTTGACCCATATACCTCTAAATGCTTCCTATTCATATACCCATCCAAATGCCTTTTAAATGTTGTAATTGTACCAGCTTCCACCACCTCCTCTGGCAGCTCATTCCATACACACACCACCCTCTGCGTGAAAAAGTTGCTCCTTAGGTCTCTTTTATATCTTTCCCGTCTCACGTTAAACCTACGCCCTCTAATTTTGGACTCCCCCAAGCCAGTGAAAAGACCTTGCCTATTTACTTTATCCATGCCCATCATGATTTTATAAACCTCTGTAAGGTCAGCCCCCAGCCTCCAGTGCTCCAGGGAAAAAAGCTCCAGCCTATTCAGTTTCTCTCTTTAGCTCAAAACCTCCAACCCTGGCAACATCCTCATGAATCTTTTCTGAACCTTTTCAAGTTTCACAACATCATTCCTGTAGCAGGAGACCAGAATTGCATGCAGTACGTCAAAAGTGGCCTAACTAATGTCCTGTACAGCTGCAACATGACACCCAATTGGTATACGCAATGCAATGCCCAATAAAAGCAAGCATGCCAAACGTCTTCTTCACTATCCTGTCTACCTCCAAATCTACTGTCAAGGAATTTTGAGCCTGCACTCCAAGGTCTCTTTGTTCAGCAATACTCCCCAGGACCTTAACATTAAGTGTATAAGTCCTGCCCTGATTTACCTTTCCAAAATGCAGCACCTCACATTTATCTAAAGTAAACTCCATCTGCCACTCCTCGGCCTATCTGATCAAGATCCTGTTGCACTCTAAGGTAACCTGCTTCATGATCCACTACACCTCCAGTTTTAGTTTCATCTACAGACTTATTAGCCACACCTCCCACGTTCACATCCGAATCATTTATGACAAAAAGAAGTGGAACCAGCACCGATCCTTTTGGCACACCGCTGTCACAGGCCTCCAGCCCAGAAAACAACCCTCTACCACCACCCTCTGTCTTATACCTTTGAGCCAGTTCTATATCCGAATGGCTAGTTCTGTCTGTGATCTAACCTTACTAACCAGTCTACCATGAGGAACCTTGTTGAGTAACCTACTGAAGTCCACATAGATCGCATCCGCCATTCTGCCCCCATCAATCCTCTTTGTTACTTCTTGAAAAAACTCAATCAATTTATTGGGACCTGATTTGCGACGCGCAAAGCCTGATTTGTACTTGAGCCATGAACCTAATATGCTGAGAGTTAGGGTTTGCAGGAGAAGATCAGAGATATTTTTAGTGTGGTTGGTGGAGTCATAGCAGAGCTATGGAGATGGAAGTGAACTTGTCATATTCAGATCCCTTGACTTGAATAGTTGTGTCAGATGGGAACAGATGAACTCAGAGTCATAGACAACAGAAGAGGTCTATCAAGGCTGTCCTGACCTATCTATATTAATCCCATTCTCCAGCACTTGGCCCACAGCCTTGAATGTTATAAAATTCCAGGTGCTGATCTATGTCCTGTTTAAAGATCATGAGGTTTTTCACCTCTACTACTCTCCCAAGTAATGCATTCTACATTCCACCTGCCCTTTGGGTGAAAGATGTTTTCCTCAAATCCCTCCTAAACCTCCTGCCCTTCACCTGACAAAATTGCCGCCTTGAGATTAATCCTTCAACTAAGGGGAACAGCTTCCTATCCACCCTGCCCATGCACCTCATAAACATATACACCTGAAACAGGTTGCTTCTCAGCCTTCTCTGTTCTAAGGGAAACAATCTGGCCTATCCAGCCTCTCTTCTTGTGAACATTGCCCCAACATCTCACCAACAGGTGGAGAGTGTTAGTAAGATCTTCCAGGCCATTGTGCAAGATACAATACATTGTCTGGAAGAGCTTGGTGGGGGGAGGGTTTCAGGCATATTGAGTAAACATGTCTGATCCAGTCTTCCACTGTTCTCCCATTGAAGTCAAGGTATTGCTTGCAGTCAATGACCCCCTTCCCACATTACCCCATTTTCATCAATTCTGTATCATCTCCTCCTCTTATGTTGACCGCTTCAGTGTTGTAATTCCTTCTGCAATTCTGGCCGCAACTCCCATATTAAGATCTCCAGACATCCTCATCCAGCAGTTGCCCCTAATAGCTGTCCTCTTGACAGTTAGTAGATAGACCCCCAATACTGACTATGGCCCAATGCCTTGAATGACTTAGAGGAGTGAACAGACCCTGACTGTTCCTGCAAAATCCCAGACTGATTGCACTGGACCCATAGGACTGACTGTAGCCCACTCGCTAGGTAGTAGGCTGACCATCATCTCCCCGATCAGCTGACTGAGTGTGACTAAACCCTTGAACTAATACTGGAAGCTGCCATTAACTTGCTGTGTTGGAAACATCTATCTGAAGGGTGTCTCCCTGACTTGGCTGAGGATTACTCCCCTCAGACTTTGACACATAGCCATTTCCTTGAAGCACATGTAGTGTATTTGACAGATATGTGGCTGTCACATGGTGCAGGTATAACAGTGATGTAGAACAGTGCCAGACAGCAACATGTCCATCTGCTTGACTGATGACTGCTGCCAACTGTGACAAGCTGCCCAGCTTTGTTTGTTCTAAAACACCGGTCAAAATAGCAGTATATTTAAGCAGAGTGTTTATAGCAGTATGTTTGTAGCAGAGTGTTTAAGGTCTGGCTGAGGTGTGAAAAAGGTAAGGCAAGGATGCTGTGAGCATTCAGTAGCTGTGAAGTGAGTGAGTGCTGAGAGTGAGTGAGCAGCCTGAAGATGCAGCATGATCTAATCCATGGATTAGGTGTCTATAACAGCCTTTCAATAAAAAGTGTTTGTGTGCTCTAAAGTGCAACATTGTAGTGCTGAACTGTATTCTAAGTGGATTTGAGATGGCCAACAATGATGTGGAGAGTCTGGTACAAACACTGATGTCTAGAATAGCGAGGTACATAAGATCCTATTCTGAGCATTTGCTAAGACACTAGTAACTGATGGCTAAGGTGGAAGTCTGAAATAGCAAGCAGAGAGCTGGAGTCACAAGGTACTACACTGAATTTCATTTTGGGAAGTTTTGGTGTCTAGTTTCTTTCCAGTGGGTGGTAGAATGAGGGGATGCATACTGATGAAGTAAGATTACGTTGGAAATTTTTGGTGTCCAGTTTGTATGAAGAGGAGGTTGGAAAATTGGAGACAGCATACTAATCAAGTAAGATTATGTAACAATGAGAAATGATCATGTGGTGATAGCCCTTGCTGGTGGGCCTCTTGCCATTCACTAGTGAGAATCTTGTCGAAACATCCCACACTTGGTTGGAGAATGTGACTATTTTGGTTTTGACATCTTGAAGTGTCTTGCTGGACATCCCACTCTATTTTTCAAACTTTATCACCACAGGCCATGTCATTCAGGGCCGGAAAGATTCAACCCTTTATTTCAAAACAATGTGAAAACTTAATGGATTTTTACATAAACGTGTGTTATTTCAATCAATGTCAGCTTAACGTCCATTCACCTTTAAAAGTAACAACGTCCCAAAAATGGACCAAATGATCCAATAGGTATTGTGGATATTTTTAAAAATTGGCATCTCATGGGTTGCAGTATAACTGCGTACATTGCAAAATGGTAAGTAATCCATAGCTGATTTCACTCTTTCTGTTGCAGGGCAATTGGAACAGGAATTTCACTTCTAGCTGGATTTCACTATGATCCAGCTCATTTTTTTTGTAGTTTGTGTTTGATTACCTGTGTCACTTTGGTTTGCAGAGAGAAACCTTGTCAGTTAAAGGGAACCTGACACTGCTAGTGATCAATATGCAGAGCATATCAGAAGAAACGAGCTGTGCTAAGCTGAGACCTCAACAAAATACAGGCTTGGGACCTCAACAGAGGGAGCAGGACTAATTAGGAAACTCATTTACTTATGGGGCACCAGTGCGATTTCTACTGCCAGCTGTGGGCTTGTGTCACCAATTTTGTATTAGCCCTTAGCGTTAGTATTGTCAAAAGCAGAAAGCCTGGCTACCAGGCTCCACCTCTGAAATATCAATCTCTTCTTGTGAGGTGGCAAGTGGATATATTTCTTTGCTGTGTTAGAAGAAAGGAAATCCATGTGGCATATTGGGGTGGTATGGTGGCTCACTGGTTAACACTGCTCTATCACAGCACCAGGGACCTGGGTTCAATTCTACCCTTGGGCGAAAGTCTGTGGAGGGTTTGTACATTCTCTCTGTGTGGATTTCCTTGAGTGCTCTGGTTTCTTCCCACAATCAAGAGATGTGCAGGTTAGGTGGATTGGCCATACTAAATTGACCATAGTGTCCAGAGATGTGCTGGCTAGATGTATTAGCCATCGGAAATGCAGGGTTACAGGGATAGGGTAAGGGTTGGGTCTGGGTAGGCTGCTCTTCAGAGGATCAATGTGGACTCAATGGACTGAATGGCCTCCACCCACTCTGTATGATTCTGTGATTGCATGAAAATCCAAGTGATAGTCCTAAATTCTTTGCATTTGTCTTTATTGCACCCTATGCAAAAATTACTTGTTGCTGGTGACATCTGAATTATTCTGTCACTTCCTACGTAATGTGTGCCAGATGTTATTAAGAGATCTGATTCATATTTTATTCTTTTAAAAGACTTTGTGGACCCATATAAGTATGCCTTGAACCTATTATCAAAGGCCACTTTGCTAAAGCAAAGTTATTGGGTACATCAGCCGCAATGTTGTACCTGAAAGGAGTATACACTCAGCTGGAGTCTTGCTGGAAAACTTTCAGAAAGAGGTCACACAGCCCAGAAAGGAGACGGAATAAAACAATAGCATTTTTGACATCAATCAGAAAGATTTTGATATGTCTGAAAAGCAAGAACCAATGTTACCATTCTCTTTCTTCTGGAGCTCATCACAGCAAAGTCCATCAGCTGAAAACTGACCAGAAGTCATCTTGACCACTTGTGGAGGATTCATGTGGAGGATTCATTGGAATCTACACCAGAGCCTCTGCAAAAGGAATTCAGCCAGCTATAATTCTTCCAGGAAAACACCCTGGTGCTTGCAGAGGCAGAATCCCTTCAGAACTTTAGAACTCCGTCTGCACAGTCACTGACTTATCCATTTTATCATGAATTTAACTATGCTTGTGGAAGTGACTGCAGGGAAGCCAGTGTCTCATTAACAGGTCACTCTTTATTTACTTGTGCATAGCATACTAGCTCTGACCAGCCAGCTTGGAGTCTGTCTCCTGATCTGCGGAGATTCTATTTTTTTCAATTGTTTTTGTGAAACACAGTAAAAAAAACCAGGTGTACAAATAACTTTATTAACATACCACCACCAGGAAAAACACTCACGTGACCAATCCCCTGTTTATATTGGTTAGCAAGGGCTTCCTGATTGGCTCAGGTTAACAACCCCAGTCAAGGATCTCGTAGTCAACAAGATCCACCTGGTTCCAATCACTACACTTGGCTAAAATACTTCAACGTTAACACTGAAGCATTTTTATTTCTCTTCAAAATTGTATGCACTTGTGTTTTCATAACCCAAACTTTTTGTCAATAATATTTGCATCTTTGAATAAGTTTGTATTTTGTCACAAACTAGTCATTTCTAGTTGATTATAGAAACCTTAAAACCTTTTTAAAACTTGAATCTGATACAGTCTGGGATCGATCTAATTGGCTATATCACTAACCTAGTTAAATTTAAAATTTGTTGTGACCTGTGAGAAGAAGAAAGAGGAAAGGGAACAGTGTACCTTCCCCCCAGCACCCCCCAACCCCCACCCCAACCTTGGTCGAAACACTGTTTTGAATTAATGTGCAATTGGCAACATGAGAGCAATTTCTGAGATTGGCTTTTTCCCTCACAGCATTTTATGGATACTTCTTTCAACTTCATGCTTGTTTATCAAACACAAGTCAAACTGAATTGAGTACTGTGTGCCCATACTCCTGATGCGTTATCTGATTGGGCAGGATTCTTTGTTGACAGTCAGAAAGTGATCTTATGTGTTCAGAGTTGCTGAGGCGCCCCTGCAGTACAGTATAAAGAGCAACGCAGATTCTATCAACACTTCTTCATCCTTTCTGACTGTCTGAAAAGCCTTAAAAGTATATTAGTTTGGAAAAACGTATGGTTAACTTCTTCCTTATTTGCATGTGTCTGTCAGTCAGAACAGCGTGAGTCACATATAGCCAGAAGGTATTAGAATAAATAGTGCATGTAGTGCTGCACAACACACAGCTTGCTCGCAAAATCTGACCTATCGAGTAAGGTTTTTTTTAACTGATTTGTCACTGTTCCAGAATTGCTGAATACTGGCCTAACTAGTTCAGAAAGAAACCCCTTTGGGCAGACCTCATCCTGGCAGCTAAAATACAAAGGGTCAGTCTCCATCTAGCCACTATAAGAACTCTTTGAACCCGTTAAGAGTTTGAAAGAAAGTCAGACGCTTCAGTACTAAAACATTTACCACCTACCTGTCTTCTCAGTTTGCAATAAGGGGGAAAGAAAAGCTGGAATGTGTGTAACTTACACTCCTGGATGTTTGTGTAACAAAACAACACAGAAATCTGTTTACCATCTTTTTTCTAATCCAAAATTTCAGCAACATCGCGGAGCCAATCCAGAGTCACTCAATCCAGGGAGGAACAATGAACTTATTGGGTGCAATCCTATTTCTGTCAATGGCATACTATCTCAAGATTGCTTATCCTTCTGGCAGAGTGAGACTTGGCTCTGTGCTTGGAGTCCAGTTTAAGAGTCACTGGGTTCAAGCACAGTTCCAGAAACCTGAGCACATAGTGCAGCACTGTGTTACTGAGGGAAAGCGGCACAGATCATGGGGAAGCAGTGGTGTTGTGATAATATCACTGGGCTAGTCAGTCAGAAACCCAAACTAATGTTCTAGGGAATAAGGTTCAAATTCCACTATAGTTAAACTAGAATTCAATTTAAAAAAAACATAAAATGCGTTTGAAAAGCTGGCCTACTGGCAAGCATGCAATATTGTTGTTTAAAACTCATCTTGTTGGCTAATGTCCTTTAGCGGATTGAATTGCCATTCTAACCTGGTCTGGCCTACGTATGACTCCAAATCCATAGCAATGTGATTGATTCTTCAGTGCCCTCTGAGGAAATAGAGATAGGCAATGAATGCTGGCTGGACCTGTGATGCCAACGTCCCATGGATGAATAACAAAGGAGTCGAATGTTCTGCCTTTCAGACAGAAGGGCATTCAACATCTATTGGAAGATGTGACATGGTACTTCTTATATTTTCGCCAATATTTGCTCAGTGACATCTGAATGGGTCCCATTCCTGTACCTGCTGAGGTTACAATGAAAATCCCACCTTCTCAAGCTCACCCCTCACCCGAAGCATGATGATCCACAGGTTAAACAATCATCTGTCATCTCTCTCTCTCTCTCTCTAACAAAACAGCAGGATTATAGCGACATTACCTTTACTCCTCAATTAAAAATAAGAGTTGGTAACTCTCCTAATTTTGCAGTGTGTGCGATTTTACTGTAATATATTGGTCACTATGTTTCCCTGCACTATAACTGTGAGGAAATCTCAAGAATATTTAATTGGCTGTGAGATGCTTAGGGCTGTCCTAATGTCACAACAATTATACAAGCCGTCTTTCTATTAACTCTGTAAACAGCCTCTTAATGCTACTTACATTCAATTCAGTAGAGTCCTGTAACCATCAAGTTATTTTTGCTGAGAAGTAGACAGACCTCTTGTCCTATGAGAATGAACATGGGATAAAACACTGATATTGCACGGTACCTATCAATATGAGCCAATAGTAGTAGCTTTTAACTAATTAATTGTCACCATATGCCTTTCCTATATTTCATATTTTTAATGCTGCTTTGACTTTTACTTCCTCGACAAACTTCTTTCTAGACAAAACAATAAGTTTTTAGAAGGAAGAAAACAAAAACAAGACTTGGTGGAGAAGCTCAGTGGACCCGAAACTGAATCGGACACGTCAACTCTGATTCCTCTCCGCAGCTGCTTCCAGACCCTCTGAGCTTTTCCAGCAATTTTTGTTTTTGTTTTTGTTTCTGATTTCCAGCATCCACAGTTCTTTAGGTTTTTATGAAGTTCTTAGAAGATTTCAGACATAAACTTGGTTTCTGCAATTTTAAGAATTCAGTTTTTAAAGATCAATTTTTTTTAAAATTAAAGGTAATTTACTTAAGTCACAGGGGACACATATGACTCTTCAGTGATGTGGTTTCCAGGGAGAAGAAATTTAATGTGCCACATGTTAGCACATAAGTCTTCTTCTACTCAGGACAATGGTATGACTGCCAAAAGGTTATTTACTATATAGCCTTCTAGATTGTCTGAGCTGGGTTCAAACGGGGTTGATTTTAACTGCAGTGGGGAGATAACAGGCTTGCAATCAGCCTATCTATAAATGGCAGCAATAAAGGTCTGTCGTCAAAATAGCCACAAATTGTATCAATTGGAGATAAAATCCCTACAGCATGGAACCAGGCCATTAAGTCACACCAACCCTCCAAAGAATGTCTCACCCACACCCAGCCCTCCACCCTATCCCTGTAACCCTGCATTTCCCATGACTATTCGACCTAGCCTGCACACAATGGACAATTTATCATGGCCAATCCACCTAGCCTGCTCATGGACTGTGGGAGGAAGCCCACATAGACACAGGGAGAATGTGCAAAATCCACATAGATTGCCATCCAAGGCTGGAATTGAACCCAGGTCCCTGGCAGTAGTGAAACAGCAGTGCTAACCACCAAGCTACCGCTTGATTACCAAGTTGCTAAATTCAGATGACAGAAGGCTGCTAGAATAACCCAAAGGAACAGGCCAGCACTAATTTGAGAGGCAATGAAGATTTGGGAATATTTTGTTGCCACAAAAGCAGCCAAAAGAGAGAGAAAGTATATTGTTTCTTTTAGGTCAACAAACACCTACAAAATATTTAAAATAATTTACCTTTCTGGGTTTCTGCATCTGCAGGTTTCATGGAAACCACAGTGATTTTCTTGAATGGCATTGAGTTCAAATTACAGCCAGACCCTGAGAACTTCATCATGTTCATAGGTAAAAGGTTCTTGGGGCCATGGGTTGGAATCCTTGATGCCTGTGACATGGAACTGTGGGTTACCAGATCAGGATGGGGAGACCAATAGGAAAGACTCCCTGATACATTACCTCACACCAGATTTCTACAGGATGGATGGAGTTAATATTCCACCATAATCCAGAGGCTAACCCAGTTCCGGAAAATAATAACAGTTTAATTTGTCAGTATTGTTGTTCAGTTTCAACAGGGACAGCTATTGCAGAACAATTCCATCAGGTTTCCCATAAATGTGCAGAAAGCAAAGGAGGAGCGATCACACAACCCGTATTCTGCTAGAAATCCACTAGAAGTGTTTAGTGATCACTGTTCAAAACCTCACCTACTCCTAAGCACCTACACATACACACATACATACAACCCTTGACTAAAAACCCACTCTATAAACAGATTTATTTGCAGAAGATACTTGAACCTTAAAATATCAATAAAAACAAATCCTTGTGTAAAGCCTGTTTATTTGCTGTAAATCCCTTAAATGTTTTCCAAGTAATCACTAGCTCATTTTTTTTAAACTTGGCCTGTATTCTCAATGTGGGAGGTGGTGAATGTTTAGAACTGATGGACCAAAAGCAACAAGTAAGCAAAGTGGAGTTTGCAGTCATCTGTTTTAACACGGAAAGAAGACCATTCAGCCCATTTGTTCTGTATCTGTGTTTATTATTCATGTATTAACGTGCTCTAGCCATATTCCAACTCCCTATAACCCCACTTCCTTCATTAACCTATCAAGTCAACATCAAACATTGAAATAGTTTTTGCATCAGCCAGTAATCTGGGTCATGAACTCAACAGCTTCAAACCCTGTTTAAAGAAATTTCTCATCCTGTTTTCCCCAAGTCTCTATTATTTATAATCTTGTATCTATGGCCCCTGGATGTAAATGTCTCAAATAGTGGGAAATGTATGATTTGTAATGTTAAAGACTTTCATCCTACCACTTGTAACTTTTGCTGTTTTGACAAAGAAAGAGCTAGTTTTAGACATCTTACTTAGTACGAGAGCAAAGTGCTTTCATGCTGAAGCTGTGAAATCTATTCTTTTCACTGACAGGAAGTAGGTGTTGCTGGCTAAGCCAGTATTTATCACCCATCCTTAACTGCCTGCGGAAGTTAATGGTGAACTTCCTACTTGGAATGTTTCAGTCCACATGATGTAGTGAGTTCCAAGATTTTGACCCAGTAAAATGCAGGAATGGTGATAGTATTCCAAGACTGAAGGGTGCGTTGTTCTATGTACCTGTTACCCTTTTTCTTTTAGGCGGTAGTGGTCACAGGTTTGGAAGATGCTGCCTAAGTAGCCTTGGTAAGTTGTTGCAGTGCATTGTGCAGATGGTACATACTGTCGCGACTGTGCATTGGTGGGGACAGGAGCGATTGCTGAAGGCAGGCCACCCCAACCTTCTCAAGGGCGATTGGGGATGGGCAATAAATGCTGGCCTAACAGCAACACCTACATACCGTGACTAAATAAACAAAAAGAAAAATTGCGCCATGTAGCTTTATTGAAATGTTCCAGCTCATCTTACTGGAGGTGATGGGGGCTCACAAAGTGAAAACCAAATGGCAGAATGGAAGAGTCCCAACCCAGACATGAGTGAAGGGCCAAAGACCCAGTGCAAATGAAGAGCTCAAGCTGAATGCATCATCTCAGGGTCCATGATAAAGAAACTGAAAGGACTTTTGATCTAGGTAAATAACCAAAATAAGGATGTAATGCACAAAGTGCAACTCTGTTTTTTACTCGAGGCATAATAGTAGTCCACTCCAAATAAGGTCAATTACGTCACTGGAACAAACAATCAGATGTGCGTGCTGCACAAAATTTCCAGTGCAGCTATCTGCTGTACATATAGAAAATTTGTGCTTATTTAACTACAAAAAGGTGTGTCTGATCTTGAAACTATTTGTATTTGTCAAGAATCAGGAATTTTTTACCCAGTTACAGACTGACGAGGCAGCAGAAGAATATGTGTAGCTGGCAGTATAGCCTAAATTCCTGTGATATTGGCAATGTTGATCACTGTGAAACCACAGTCCCTCATGTTGAATACTCCACTGACAATACTGTCTTTAAGGAAGTTAGGGACTATTCTTTATCATTGATTAATTTAAAAAGAAAGAATTTGGTTAGCTCAAGTCCTGGAGTGACAAGTTGGTAACAAGTGAATATGTGTGTAGGATGTACATACCTGCATATTTCTCTCGTACAGGTTTGAATTAGGTTAGTATTTGTGAACAGAAATAACAAAATAATGCAGAAATTAAAGTGTTAAAGAAAATTCTTTAGAAAATACAAATTTAAAATGTCTAAATCTGAATTCATGTCAAGGCCAATGAGAGTATGTCAGAAGACTTGGAGTGGTGAGCAGATAGTTAACGACCTGTAAGTCTCCAAACAAATAAGCATGTTGACCCTTAAGAATAGAAGATGGTAAGGAATAATTGATGAAGTTTGTTAAAAATAGACTTGCCTACAAATGCAGAAAATCTTTTCCTTAATTTAGACAATGAAAGCGCATACAGATGGAAATAACATTTCTTTAAAGGTGGATTTTAAGTGTACAGTTTGGTCACCCAGAAGCACATTTTGACACTTAAGGAGGTGAATTCTCTTTACAAGGAATTACTCTTTGACTGAAACAAGACACGAGAAACCTCGTGAATTTGTATTCCATTATAGGCGTAATTTTTGTAAAATACGTATTTGAATATCCCGAATTTAAGCGGTTTTGTTTGTAGAGTCAGTTTAACTAGGCTTCATTATCTTATAGTCATTTGGATATATTTAGTCAATTTTCATTTTACTTTTGATTAATGAAGCATTTCAAATATCCTAAACTAAATAAGCATTGTGGCATTGCTATCATGTAATCTAGGACTGATTCTTGGGTTAAAATGTTTACAAGTAATAATTAAAACATTGTGGAATCATGTTTAATGCATCAATGAACTAATCCACAAATAAATAAATCTAGAACTCTTATGTTCAGATTCTAAGTATTGATATTGTCTAACTTGAGTGAATAGTTTATTCTATAATATACGTGTTTTGTTTTTTTTATCCTGAGATAATTTTGATAGACTGAATGCCCCTAGAGAGGAGAACATTTCACTTCAGGATGAAATCTATGGGAAAATTTTCCCTCCCTGGGGGTGATGTGAAAAGTGGTGAGAAGCAGAGATAATTGGGCAAGTTGGCTCTGGAGAGATATTTGCCTCTTCCCACCACCTCACCAAATAAGTGCTGGGCCAGAAGATCCTTTGGGGAATTTTTCGCAAAGTGCAACTCTGTTATTTAATGCAACTTGGCAGCAATTTAAGGCTTATGAGCATAGTTAACAGCCACGTAAGGCCTTCAAGTCACCTTCTTAGCAGCCAGGAAAAGTGTCTGACACCCCATATGAAGAGAGGCAGATAGTTTGGTGGACCTTCTTGTAGTTCTGCTCCTGAGCCTTTTCAAAGTGGCTATCATTATGTGCAAGCATTGGGCCATGGAGAAAGTCAAAGAACTCAAATATCTACTCCTCTTCTACAGTTATGTCTGTGCCTGGATGCCTGTGATAAGAGAGCATGTTGAGACCACTAGCACAATACAGGAATTTTGTGATAATTAGGTCACTTCTAGGAATGAGGTTAGAGTTAGGGTCAGGGTCATCGGGCTATGAAGGATATTTTAATTGAAGTTTGATCAATTTCTAAGTTTCTGTGAATTTGTTTGTTACAGAGCCCCACCAATGTCTATCTAGCCCATTTAATGTTTGATATTTAGAGAGCAAAAAAGGACTCATTTTTCAATTGCATGCCTGGAGGGGCTTTCATTTTCCCTAATCTGGGGCCATCAGTGGTAGGATGGAGACAATGGAGAGTTGGGGGTGGTGGGGGGAAGCAGGGGAGGGTTGGGGTTGGTCCTTAGAAAGCTGCACTTACTTCCAGAACACCTAACCTTCTCCACTCCTTCCCCATGTCCTGGCAAGTTTCTCCAGTAATTTCTGATTTTGTATCACATACTGATAAATTAGTTCATTGTGGGAAGTTTCATTAGTTTAGGTAATTATAGGGCTGAGATTTTTGTGACAGCAAGGTTGGCAGAATTGGCTCAAATTAACCATCTAACATACAAATCTTTATTATTTTTTTCATGTTTTCCTGTAGTTCTAGCTGAAACATGCTGTAGTGATGACAGATCAGAACAAATGTGACTTGCTTTCTTCCTTTGATTCAAATTCGTCCTGGAACAGAGCTGGAAGTACTCAGCTGTTTTTCTTTCTCTGGGTGGTAGTAAGGTAGGATCTGCTCGATGCCTCTTGGATAATTCAAACCTATACCTTAAAGTAAAAGGCTTCATTAGCCAAGGAAACTAGGCTTGACAAGTGGCAATTGGACATGTTGACCAGGGTGTTGGGAATTTTGCATTTTTATTTAGGAATGAATTATTCCAATTTTTTAGAATTTCTTCTGATATCTGATGTGACTGTGACAGGAGATAGGGCTATCCTTCTCCTCAGGCCCTGCCTTTCTTACTGTGAACATCTGTCCTTTGATCCTAGAGCTCACTCCCATCGTCCTTCACATGTCCTTACAATCCCTTGACACACCTTCAGAGATGTTTCCTTATCCCACTTCCCAATCTCAAACTGCACCTACCCTCATAACACATCAAATTTTCCCAGTAGTTATTATCTCTCCCCAGTACAGACAGCTTTGTCACGTCAACACCCAGGATCAGCCATTAGACACCACAGAATCTGCCTTTCAATCGCTTCAGATTGCATCTCCTGACCAACATTTACCCTGTCCCACTTCCATGTCAACCACACTCAAGATACCAGAGCCTTCTAGTTGCACCCCGTGTCCTGACATGTTCCCTTCCACAAAGCCCTCCGAAGCCCTCCAGATAGATGCTTCTCAACTAACCCTCACCTGTCATCCTGATATACCTTTTCCCCCTCTGATGCTCCAATCTGGGAGTCACTTGATGCCCTCCACTGTGCCCCAGGTGTTGAAAACAGAAACCCACTATCAGAGAGATACAGCCCAATCAGCAGTTGATTTCATCCCTTCACTTCAACCTCCCAATTGAAAGTTGAGATTTACATTCTCACTAATTATGAGAATGTTTGTAACTTTTATACAGTCCATTATGTATCACCCAATGTGTTTTTTTTTCTTTATTCGTTAATGGGAGGAGGATGTCGTTGGCTAGGCAGCATTTATTGTCCATCCCTAATCGCCCAGAGGGCAGTTCAGAGTCAGCCGCATTGCTGTCGGTCTGAATTCACATGTAGGCCAGACCAGGTATACTTCCCTAAAGGACATTAGTGAACCAGATGGGTTTTTCCTGACAATCGACAATGGATTCATGGTTATCATTAGACTCTTAATTCCAGATATTTTTTTAATTGAATTCAAATTCCACCATCTGCTGTAGCGGGATTCAAACTCAGGTCCTCAGAATGTTATCCAGGACTCTGAATTAACAGTCCAGAGATGATACCTCTGGGCCATTGCCTCCCCTATACCACTAGGCCATTCTATTCTTCTATTGTAGATTTTTTTTGTGCATTTAGACAATGCTGACCCATTATTTACTTTCTCAAATCCTTTGAAAATTGAAGATTTACATTTATTTATACAGTATGCCTCTTCAGATTTCATTCTGTCAAGTGTCATTTTTGTTCGACATGATGTTTCAATTTAATTCTGTCATTCACGACTACCCCGCAAAGAAATCCTGTAATGTACATCTGGAAAATCCAAAAACCGCTGTAGTGTATAAATCAATAAGACACACTGGTCTGGATGGGAGAAATCCAATACCCTGAACATAGTGAAGCAGCTCGACAAAACATTAGTTTGAATCCGAAATGAAACATTTCTCCTTAGATAAGTATTTTCCATGATAATACCAGAGCAAATATTTGAACAATTGTCTCTTACTTAATTTGTGGATTTCTTTTTAATGTTCTAAGATAATCTTATTAACTTTTTGAATCAGCAGTCTTCCATTGTAAATATATCAACTCATGAATGGTGGTTGACTGTAATTATCTCCATGTATAATGTGAGAATCTCACTTTCTAACTTTCTATTCTAGACAAACATCATGATTCTCATATATATTCCTTTCTTTGCCTTGAAGTGACACCACTTCAAGCAAATGCTATGACCTCCTTCCCCAATAAAAGTACATATAACAATAATTCATATGCAAATTACTAAAATATTTGCATCGCACAATTATTGTAGTGTAGATGCTGTGATTATGATCACATACGTTGTATCGGAATAGTATAGAAATCTAGAAATATCTGTTTGTCTGCTCGATGGCAACTCCTCTGAGGCTTGGGTCAATCTCAATCAAGCCTGGTGAGATGATACCTTGGGCCAAAAGCAAGTCACATGGGAGGTGATATCAAACCATGTCCATCAATGAGGCTTGGCCTCTAAGCAGGGAATCCCACAGTTTTGCCTGCCCTGAATCCCCACTGATATTAGCTTTCCTCAACCTTGGTCATAGATTCCAAAAAAAAATGCTTCGAATATACTTTATAAATCTCTGACTTTCATTTTCGTTATTGCTCATATTTTATCTGTTTGTTGCAAGTTATTTCCCAAGACGCTACACATTATTGCTTCGTAAGGGAAAATAACAGCGGGTTGCTGAGCCAGGGAAGATTAAGAGGCTAGAGCGAGAAAGCAAGAATTTGACAGAGTGGCAGAAAAGGAACAATGCAAATAAAAGATGAAGGTTCTCTAAGAAAGCTGTCATCTGCAATCCTCCTCGAAATTGTGAGTCAGGCCCATAGTAAGATCTCAGTAGGAGATCAGAGGTATATGAATATTGCAGCACAACAGGCTGAAAAGAAAAGAGCCACCTTCAACATTTTGTGCAAATGGTAAAGCATGATTACCACCAGTAAGTGAACCAGTTGACCCACTGAATGTTCTTTTTGTATGAATATTAACAAAATCAAAACACCTCTTTAAGAAGAAAGTCCTAGCTGGTACAATATTAGAGACATAGACTTGTACAGCAGGGAAACAGACCCTTCAGTCCCATCTGTCCATGCCGACCAGATATCCTAAAGAAATCTATTCCCATTTGCCAGCATTTGGCCCAAATCCCTCTAAACCCTTCCTATTCATGTACCCCTCCAGATGCTTCTTAAATGTTATAATTGTACCTGCCTCCACCATTTCCTCTGGCAGCTCATTCCATACACACACTACTCTGCATAAAAATGTTACCCCTCAGGTCCTTTTTATATCTTTGCCCTCTCACCTCTAGTTTTGGGCTCCCCTACCCTGGGAAAAAGACCTTGGCTATTCAACCTATCCATGACCATCATGATTTTATGAACCTCTATATGATCATGGAATCCCTACAGTGTAGGAACAGGCCCTTTGGCCCAACAAATCCACACTGACCCTCAGAGCATCCCACCCAGACCCATTGCCGTATAACCCAACTAACCTACACATCCCTGAACAGTTTAGCATGACCAATCCACCTAGCCTGCATATCTTTGGACTGTGGGAAGGAACCAGAGCACCTGGAGGAAACCCAAGCAGACACAGGATGAATATGCAAACTCCACACAGACATTGCCTGAGGATGGAATTGAACCCAGGTCCCTGGTGCTCTGAGGCAGCAGTGCTAACCACTGAGCCACCCCCTCAGTCTCCAATACCCTAGGGTAAAAAGCCCCAGCCTATTCAGCCTCTCCTTACACATCAAACACTCCAAACCTGGCAACAGGTTTATGAATCTTTTCTGCACCCTTTCAAGGTTCACAACATCCTTCCTATAGCAGGGAGGCCTGCATTGAACACAGTATTCCAAAATGGGCCTAACCAATGTCCTGTACAGGATAGGTCTGTTCCCTCTTGAGCCAAAATAATGTGGTCTATTGTGAAATAATAAATGTTTCAATAAACAATGAAAATGCAGGGGTGAGAGTGAAAATGTAAAGAGTGATACTACATGTATCATCTTTGGCTTTGATAGTGCACTCAACGTATTGACAAACATTGAGGAAAAATGTGTAGATGTAGATTTTAACGAGGATTTTGAGACTGACAGTAAGAATGTAGAGAATAGAGAAATCATTTAGTGTGTTTCAATTTAATTAAACTAGACCCATGCCAAGTAAAGCAAATTAAAGTCAATTTGTGGTGAAAAGAATTTTTTTAAACCAAATAATGATTGTGTATAGAGATAATAAGGTGTAGAGCTGGATGAGCACAGCAGGCCAAGCAGCACCAGAGGAGCAGGAAAGCTGACGTTTAATAATTTTGTGAATTTGATATTTCTGTTTCACAGTTGAGAGATTAACATTGTTAATTAAAATGATTGTGGGAAAGGAGTTAATTAATTGAATTGTTGAATGAAATCTGTTGGATATAAAAAATGTTCTTCCAACAAATTACTTCACAGAAACACGTCTGTGATTCACATTTTCATAGGATGAACATTGCAGCTTTGTACTTCCTCCAATTATTTTCTTAAATCTCTTTTTTAAAAGCCTTTTAGTTAGCTTTAATTTCTTCAATTCGTCTATAGAGGATGAGGGGAGCAGTCAGGGTGAGTTGTCCTGGGGGCTGGTCAGGTGACAGGGGGTGGTAGCTGAGAGGTAAGTAACGAGTGTTGTTGATAGGTCAAGGAGGTAGTCAGGTGACCAGGTGTTAGTCGTATCAGATCGAGAAGGTGATTGGGGGTTGGTTGTAGTGTTGAGTTATGCAAGTTAGTCACTGAGTTAGACTAGGTATTAACTAGTTTAATTTCCTGTTTAAGTATCCCAATAAGTCCTGCTTATCTGGCCGAATTCTCTAACCCGGAATTCAGTGTTGGTTTCAGGCAGCAGAAGTCAGTATATCTGAAGTTTAAACTTCCTGGGCAGTGTTACACATGAATACACAGCAGGACTTCCACAAAGTGCTGATTCACATCACCCAGTGTGCCTCCCAAATCTGACGATTGGATACTGTAAGACTTGGGCCAAATGATGCAGACAAGTTAAAGAGGATGAAGGGGGATAACGCACAATGGTTACAGTCACAGAAAATGTCATTTATGAACTTGACTAGAGTTGATTTGGTGCTGTGTGACCAAGGCAAGCATTACGAGATGCAGTAAAGGTACAGATCTTTACAGGAGGGCTGAACAGTAGGCATAGATCTTCAGAGACCTTGGAAAAGACCTTGACCTAGACCTGATTAATTAAAAGAATCCAAAGTTCATGGAACAATCTCAGGCCTACATGAAGGCTGGAGAAGGGTAAAATCTTAGATATGCATTGACTTCTGACCCACAATCAAACTCACAGGATTGCAACAGCAATTTATTGTGTAAACCCTTGAGTGATGTAATGTTTCTGAGAGTCAGACAAAAACAACAAAACCCAGACAAGTGATTTTGTTAGTGGTCAGAGGTGAATAGTTATCTTGATGACAAATGTATTTTGCATGCCACTGACAATTGCAGCTTAATTGGATCAAGCAAATACACCAAATTTTCTATTCATTTCACACATGATGTACAGAAAAGTAATTTTGCAGCAATAGTTTGTTACTTAACCAGCATTCAGTTAATTAGTTTGGCCATTTATGTGATTTGGTTGTCACTTGTAAAGAACATTTATTACCAATCCCTAACTGCCTTGAGAAGCTAATGGCGATCTGTTCGTGCAGCAAAGATCCACCCAGAAGGAGTTTTAGGATTTTTGACTCAATATTAGTGAAAGATATGGTGTCCCTAATTTCCCAAAAAATTCAAAAATCTTACTGTTAGATACTTAATGATTTACACATATAATGTGAATACAGAGTTTAACACTGAAATTACTAACACTTTCAGAAAATTTGGAGCACTTTAGAGCAGTCAAAATAAATCTTCAATTATGCCATGAATGTATAAACATTAATATTATTTTAATACATCTTCACAGATCAGAAATTAGAATTATGGAATTTGCCTAACCCATTTGAGTAAATATTTACAATGTGGTGAAAGAATTTTAAATCTCTAATAAAAAACTTCTGTGAATTTTGAGAACAGATTGTCATTTACCATTTTACTTCCAAGCTACCAAATTCAAGCATGAGTTCGTATCTCTCTGATCCCACAGTCTTTTCCTTTCCCTGCAATTCCTTTACTTATCCCAAAACATTATGGACGTAAAGTGGCTGATAAGGCAAAATTGTGGCTCAGTGGTTAGCATTGCTGCATCATCAGGGACGCTGGTTCAATTCTACCCTCGGGCGACTGTCCGTGTGCAGTTTGCACATTCTCCCATTGTCTGGGCGGGTTTCCTCCGGGTGCTCCAGTTCCCTCTCATAGTCCAAGAATGTGTAGGTTAGGTGGATTGGCCATGGGAAATGCAGGATTATAGGGCACATGGGTGGAATTGGGTGGGCTGCTCTTTGGAGGGTTGGTGTGGACCTGATGGGCCGAATAGCCTGCTTCCACACTGAAGGGTTCTAAGTGACGCATAGTCTTATTGCTGCACAAATCATCTATCTGGTCCAGAGGATGAAGAGAAATTGCAAATGTTGTGAACCTCCAGAAGCCATTTTTCAATTCATGATGCTACACGATTTGCTCTGCTCGTAACATATTTTATATTAGCACCCCACCTACCAAGGTCTCTACTCCCATTTGCTAGAGCAATTTACTACAGGCTGGAATTTCTGCCAGTTCTTTGGATGAGGAGGGGGGGCAAGAAGGGGCAGTAAAATCGCAGAAGAAGAGATCAGGAGGGAAATCTAATGTGTTCTTGTTACCACAGGATACCATCAACTACAGGAAGAGCAACACTTCAGCTGCCAGTCACCCAAAGGTAGACGGCTAATTATCCATTTAATTTGCCATTAGCAGCCATTTTACCAGTAATCAAAATCCACCAAAAAGGAAGACCCTAGCTACTCTGATGTATAATGCAGTTAATTGCATGAATCAAAAGTGCTCATCTTATCTCCATTGCTGTCATCAATACTAATTACCAACTAACCATGCATAACAGGGAAAAGTTAATTGAAGATTTGCTCATATATTTTTAATCAGTTTCGACAAAAACAGAGCTTCCGTGGTTTAGAAAAATAGTTTGTTTTTACTCTACAAAAATCAAAAAAAAACTGACATTAAGTCTTAACTTTGACAACCTCCTATTCTCTAACACCAGAGTCAACATTAGTTGAATGTGACTTAACAGGCAAATTGCCAAATCTATTGTTCAGTATAAATTAAGGGTCTTGTGACAGGAGTAGACCTTCCTTCTGGACCACAATGTCCAGGGTCAACTTGCACCTCAGGATGAAATTAATAAACTGAGCAAGGAATCCATTTCTGAATCAGGCTGATTCTTTATTGCTGACTGATCCTTTAGATGATAATGAGAGTATGTTTGGAGTACTGCATGCCTTTTTGGTCACCCTAGTGTAGAGAGGATATTTTTAAACTGGAAAGAGTGCAGAAAAGATTGACTAGGATGCCCCCTGGACTGGAAGGTTTGAGTTGTAAGGAGAGGTTGGATAGACTGGGACTTTTTTTCCCTGAAGCGTAGGAGACTGAGGGCTAACCTTACAGAGTTATATAAAATCATGAGCGTCATTGATAAGGTAATAGCCAACAGCTTTAACACATGGTAGATGAGCCTAAAACTAGACAGCATAGGTCCAAGGTGAGAGTAGAAAGATACAAAAAGGTCAAGAGGGGCAATATTTTCACAAAGAGGGTGGCGATCATTTGGAACGGGATGCCAGAGGTAATGGTGGAAGCGAGTGCAATTTCATCATTTAAGAAACATTTAGGCAGCTACGTGGATGAGATAGGTACGTAGGGATGAGGATGAAATGCAGGTAAATGGGACACATTTAATTGTGAGAACTGGGCAGCTTGAGCAAGTTGGGCTGAAGGGCCTGTTTCTATGCTGTAGACAGGGGAAAAGCTGTCTGGTGGTTAGAGTCATACCTGACATGAAGATGAGATTGTAGACATGCTCACCAAAACCAGTGGGCTTGGTTGCAAACATTTCGTCACTCTGCTAGTTAACATTGTCAGCGCGCTTCTGGTGAAGCTTTGGTGTTCTGTCCCACTTGTTATTTATATGCCTCGGTTTGCTGGGGTGGTTGTTGTTACTTCCGGTTCTGTTTCCCAGTGGTTTTTACGTAGGGTCTAATTCAATGTGTTTGTTGATGGAGTTTCGGTTGGAATACCAGGCTTCCAGGAGTTCCCTGGCGCGTCTCTGTTTGTCTTGTGTGATTATCAATATGTTGTCCCAGTTGAATTTGTGTCCTTGTTGTCTGTGTGTAGTGAAACAAGTGAGAATTAGTCATGTCTCTTGGTGTCTAGTTGCTGTTCATGTACCTGTACAGTCAATTTGGTTCCAGTTTGGCCTATACAGTGTTGCTTACAGTCCTTGCATAGTATTTTGTATATTACCCCAGTTTTGCTGGTTTTGGGTATAGGGTCCTTTACATTCAACAGTATCTGGCTTTGGGCGGTTGTTGGTTTGTGGGCTACTCTGATTCCTAGGTGTCTGAGTAGTCTTGTGGTCATCTCAAATGTCCTTGATATATGGTAGGGTGATTAGTGAGTCTGGTTGTGTTGTGTCTTCGAGTTATAGTCTGTCTCGGAAGTGACAATGGATTGTGCTTTTCGGGTATCCATTTCTTTTGAAGACTCCGTAGAAGTGCTCCTGCTCTGTTTTGCGTAGTTCCTGGTTGCTACAATTGTGTTGTGGCTCATTAAACTGGTGTCCTGATGCAGCTCTGTTTGTGGGCATTGGGGTGGTTGCTAGTGTAATTGAGTGTCTGGTCCGTATATGTGGTCTTTCTGTATATGCTAGTCTTGAGTTCCCCATTGTTTTTGCCATTATGGCCAGAAAAGGTAGTCAATTGTTGTTCTATTCTTTCATGAATTTTATCCCAGTAAGGACGTTGTTTATGCGTCGGTGGGTTTCTTCTAGTTTTGTATGTTTAATGATCACAAAGGCATTGTGTACATATCGGACTCAAAGTTTGGGTTGTATAGTGGGCAGTGCTGTCCATTCTAACCTTTGTATTACTGCTTCTGCAATCAGCCCTGATAGTGGCGATCCCTTTGCGGTTGTGTTGATATGTTTGTATATGTTGTCGTTGAAGGTGAAATGGGTTGTGAGGCACATATCTAATGGTTGCATGGTGGTGTCCTTATTGATGTTGTTGGTGTCCTGGGTTGCCTGCTTACTTGATTCATCCAGCAGCGTGGCAATTGTCTCTTTGGCTAGGTCGATGTTCATGGATGTAAATAGTGCTGCTGAGTTGAAAGATATCATTATCTCATCCTCTTCTGTCCTGGTGTCCTTGATGATGTTGAGGAATTCTTGGGATGAGTGGATGGAATGGGTAGTGTTGTCCATGAAGTATTTAAATTTCTATTGTAGTTCTTTGGCAAGTCTTTATGTTGGTGTGCCTAGCAGTGAGACAATGGGTCTGAGGGGGACCCCCCCCCGGTCTGTGTCCCTTGGGGAGGCCGTAGAATTGGGGTGTGTGGGATCTCTCTGGCTTCATTTTTTTTGGTAGCCCGTCTTGCTGATGTCTCCTGAGTTGGGTAATTTCTCCAGGGTTGTTGTAATCTGGTTTCCTAATGGTGGTGTCGGCTCTATCGCCATCTGTTGGTAGGTGTCGGTATCTGCTAGTAGTGCTTTAGCTTTCTCGATGCATCGGGCTCTATTGAGGATTACTGTCATGTGTCCTTTGTCTGCTGGTAAGATTACAATGTTCCTGTCTTTCTTGAGTCTGTCCAGGGCTTTCCTCTCTTCTGTGTTGAATGTGTTCCACTTTCCTTCTTTCTCTCAGTTTTGGGACTATCGTCTGTCTGATGGTCTGTTGTACTGCTTCCATGAGTCGGTTCTTCAGCGTTGACTCCTGTGCAGTCAGGAAGTCAATCTTTTTGGCATCTTTGTAATTATAACTACAGTCTGCGTACTAGGGCGGTCTTCTCAGTGTCTGTAAGTGGTTGATCTGAGAAGTTTTTAATCCGTGAATCTGTGTTGCCCACGTCGTTGATGTGGGTGACTTTGGACAGTTTTTCTTGAAGGGCTATTCTTTTCTTTGTTCTGGTCCTTGTTGTTGTAGGCTGATGGCTTGTTCTAGTGTGGATATCCATTCCTGGTCGGTTGCGTTGGAGCACAGAGTTTTTTGGCATGTAGTTTCCCACTTGTATCTGTGAAGGTGGTTCTGGGCATTGTTGATCATAACCCTTATCATTCTGCTGCTGTTCTGTTCAGCTGTTCCTCTATGCCTGTGGATTGTTGACCAATGGTTTATACTTTCTGCTTTGTGGAAGTACCTGCTTTCTGAGGCATATGTGCAGGAAGTATAGTTCGTGGGTTGCGCTTAGTCAGATGGCACTTGTTTCCCATCTGCCGGCCAGCTTGAGGGTGTCGCTCCCATAGGTATTTAAAATTTTTGAGAAGATTTGTAGCTCAGGTTGTGGATGAGGTTATAGACCTGCTCGCCGAGTCGGTGGGTTTGGTTGTAAACATTTTGTCACCCTGTTAGGTAACATCGTCAGTGCGTCTCTGATGAAGTGTAGGTGTTCTGTCCCTCTTGTTATTTATATGCCTCTGTTTGACTGGGGCAGTACATCGTTGATCGCACAAGCCAAACAGAGACACGCCAGGGAATTCCTTGACACCTGGTATTCCAACCGGAACTCCATGAACAAACACATTGAATTAGACCCTGTGTACAAACCACTGAGAGACAGAACAGGAATTAATACCAACCATCCCAGGAAACTGAGGCATATAAATAACAAGCAGGACAGAACACCAGCACTTCATCAGAGCCCCCCCACGATGTTACCTAGCAGGGTGACAAAACATTTGCAACCAAACCTACTAGCTTGGCAAGAATGTCTACAACCTCATCCACAACCCAAGCTACAAATCTTCGAGATCTTTAAACGTAGGAAGATGGTCATGGCTGTGAGAGGTCAGTCATCTCAGCTCCAGGACATCTCTGCAGGAGTTCCTCAGGGTAGTGTCCCAGGCCCAACCGTCTTCAGCTGCTTCATCAATGCCCTTCCCTCCATCATAAGGTCAGAGGTGGGGATATTTGCCGATGATTGCACAATGTTCAGCATCATTCACGACTCGTCAGACACTGAAACAGCCCGTATCAAAATGCAACAAGATCTGGACAATATCCAGGCTAGTGCTGACAGGTGGCAAGTAATATTCATGCCAAACAAATGACCATCACCAACAAGAGACAAACTAACCACTATTCCTTGACATTCAATGGTGTTACTGTCACTGAATTCCCCACTATCAACATCTTGGGAGTTATCATTGATCAGAAACTCAGCTGGACTCACCACGTAAGTGCAGTGGCTACAACAGCAGGTCAGATGCTAGGAATACTGTGGTGAGTAAGTCACCTCTTGACTCCCCAAACCTATCCACCATCTAAAGGCACAAGTCAGGAGTGTGATGGAATACTCCCACTTACCTGGATGAGTGCAGCCTCAACAACACTCAAGAAGCTTTACGTCATTCAGGGCAAAGCAGCCAGCTTGATTGGCACTGCATCCACTTCCTCCACCACCGACGCTCAGTAGCAGCAGTGTGTACTATCTACAAGATGCACTGCAGAAATTCACCAAAGATCCTCAGACAGCACCTTCCAAACCGAAACCACTTCCATCTGGATGGACAAGGACAAGGGCAGTAGGTATATGGGAACACTACCACATTCAAGTTCACCTTCAAGCCACTCGCCATCCTGATTTGGAAATATATCGATGTTCCTTCACTGTCGCTGGGTCAAAAATCCTGGAATTTCCACCCTAATGGCATTGTGGATCAACCCACAGCAGGTGGACTGCAGCAGTTCAAGAAGGCAGCTCACCACCACCTTCTCAAGAGCAACTAGGGATGGGCAATAAATGCTGCCCAGCCAGTGACACCCACATCCTACAAATTGAATGAATTTTTAAAATGACCTCTATGACTAAGTGCTTTGAACACAACTCCTCCTTTACGCTCAAATAATTTGTGCATGAATTAAAATGGGTGGCTAGGCTGCCTCCTCACATTAGTGTCAGAAGGCATGGTGATGGAACCTGATTATAAACAGAGAGCACAGTTACATATCACACCATCCTAATTGTCCTACTTGCTTGTAAGGTTAATAAATGCTGTTAATAAGCCTGTTCCTCAACAAATCATTTATCTTGTGGCTACTTGAAAAATATTGAAAACACTTGAAGGTATGTCTTATTTTGTCTTGCATTTTGAATCTAAATTCTTATTCAATTTGAGCTCACACAGTCTGGAAAAAACTTCTAACAAAGGTTTAGATTAGTTAGTATTAGTTAGCATTTGCTTTGGAGTTCAACAAGGTTAAACCAGAAAGAAATTTCTAAAGATTCCAAAATAAAAGTAGGTGCCATCAGAAAACAAAGTCATTATTGACAAGGTCGTGTTTAACTGAAGGAGAATTTACTGGTTTCATTAGAACAAGTTAATAAATATTGCACATTTCCTTTGCTAGATTGGCTGCTGGCAGTAGTTGTAATGAGAAGTTCAGATTGTTGATTGATAACTGACCCAGTCGCACACAGACTGAAGGGCACTGAAGAAGCAAGCTGTAAATTGAATATCTCTTGCTGCATTATTAATGCAGAATGTTGTAATTTAAGAAATCCGGTCTGATGATGTGCTGTCATAAGTGAAATCTTTGGAGTGATAACAATGTTGCATAATTAGGTGATTCAGCAGTTTTCTTCACTCAGAGCTGACTTATGTATCAGGTAAATGAACGCAAATAGCTTCAAAACGTTTTCTTTCATAATGGCCCCTTCTTTCATAATAGTCTGTTGACCAGAGCAGTGCAGACTGAAATTACATTTAGAACCATGCTGAATCTCAAATGCAGCAGGCTGTGTTAGAATTGCCCTGGAAATTTCCAATGGGCAATTTCCCTCCATTTGGAACTCTTTGAAAAAGTCCTTTAAAGTTGGAAACGTTGGAGGGTCCCATATCGGTTAAGCTTAATATATACCCAGGAAAAATTAAAGGATTAACGCCCCACACTACAGATTGAATAGTTATTAATCTAGGGAAGTGTTAGACTGGACTTGAAATTGTTAACTCTGTTTCTCTGAAATGCTGGCAGACCTGCTGAGTGTCTTTTGGCAGTCTGTGTGTTTGTTTCAGATTACTAGTATCTGCAGTATTTTGCTTTTATTTAACTGTTACTCTTAGTCCCCACCCTCAGCGTGCCACCCCTTCCCCAACTACACTTAACCCATGATTCCTGACAAACTCCATCCCCAAACCAACATGTCCCTATTGGACGCGATGCCTATTCTTGACCCAACACCCTAACATGCCACATCCCACCCACTACTGGCTTAAATCCCGTACCCACTCACCAGACTAAACATACCCTTCCATCTGTTGGATGTGACAGCCTTCACCCCTGACCCAATATCACACACGTGTGGCCTGAACACCACTCCCCACCCTCCCCCACCTCCCGACTTGACAAACCCTCCCATCCATCAGTGCCAATCCCTCTCACTCTCGACACAACCCTGAGCTGACCCAACACCCACTCCATTTTAAACACAGTGTGGAGCTGGATGAACTCAGCAGGCCAGGCAGCATCAGAGGAGCAGGAAAGTTGACGTTTTGGGTCAGGACCCTGCTTCACTCCATTTTGCTGTGCCCTGACCCCACATCTATCTCCACCCGCATACCCAGGTATAACGTGCCCATAATCCAAGCCGACATTCATCTTCCTGGCAAGCTTGAAATCCAATTCAGAATCTCACTGAAATAAACGAGCAGGCGTGGGAGCAGCACGGAGGTTTGTTGGGGGTACTCAACATGCTGGTGTAAAAACTGAAGGACTTCATTAATGTAGTTTGCATCAGTCTGCATGTAAGCATGTGGCTGGCCCCAAAGTTTTCTCTTACATATTCACAGGATATGGGTATAGGTATGATATGGTAATCACTGGCTAGGGAACATTTATTGTCCATCTCTAACTACCCAGATGGCAATTAAAAGTCAACTACATTGCTGTGGGCCAGACCAGGTAGGAATGGCAGTTTGCTTCCCTAAAAGACATTAGTGAACCAGGTAGGTTTTTTCCTCATAATGGATTCTGGGTCATCATTAAACTCTGAATTCTTGAATTTTTTTTATTGAATTCAGATTTCATTGCCATCTGCCATGGCAGGATGTGAGCCTTTCCCCAGAACATCACCCGGGTCTCTGGATTAACAGTCCAGCAATAATACCGTGAAGCCATGACCTGCCTTTAAAAGTTGGTGGCGTCATGGAAAGTCAAGTCCAGCACACTCAATGTCTGCTCAATATTCTCACAGGCCTGCACTTCTCTACTGCTCATGATGTTAATGCTCAGTGCCAACAGCACAGAAACCAGAACAACAGAACAATAAGGGAGACTTTGACCTCACTCCAAGTGTCCCTTTTCACAAGGAGACAGGACACTCCTAGCAAATTCCCAGATGAAGGATGGACCATACATTCATCCCCTATCTCAAGTTCTTCACTTAGGACACTCCGAAGTGAGTCAGGCCTTGCATATCAGGCCGACCAGTCTCGCTGTCATGGAAGTTCAAGCTAAGGAGGGTGCACCTGCCTCTGGTCAGGACCCATCCAGCAGCTCCAAGCCTTCTAAAAAAATCCAAGACTACCAGGCCCCACTGTAGGGCAGGCTTTCTCCACCCCAGCTGCAGACCCCTGGACTGCACTACAACCTAATAGGAGGGAAAATAATACAAAGTTTTTCTGAGGCTGTGTAAGTGGCATGGGTGACTCTTCATTGTAAACACTTTCTCACATTTGGAAATGTGTGTTCACTGTCCTCCATCAGGTGCGTAGACAAATGCCTGTCTAGCCACAACTACAATATTGACGGTATAGAGACCTAGCCTTCCTTAATGCTACACAATGGTTTCTGGTCCAAGGTGTGAAGTTAATAGCTTCTGTTTTTGGAAGGAACCTGCTACTTTGGCAACTAGATTCCTTATTTTCATTGTTAACGGATCACAGGTATAAGTGGGATTGATTCCCGATGTTACGTGATGCAATTGAGATTGCTTGGGGCAAGGATTTGAGCTTGTCACAGCAGGGCAATGCTTAATGTTTGTTTACATCAGTTAGAGTTTGTAGATATCTTTCCACCCATGGTGTAAAGATGTCTGATTGATGCTATTGAAGACAAGCTCACTGCAAATAAATAATGAAACACTTACCCTGCCCACTGAGTGCTGTGCCAGCTATTTTCATTTCCATTGCAAACTTGCAATTTACGTTATGTTGGAGGGAACCAGCAGTCGTGTACCATGTACTGAGGCATGTAGTCAGCCTCCCAGTCTAGGTACTCCCTCAAATCTTCACATTCCCTTTCTGGTCAGCCTCCACATCAACCCCATCAGCATTGATCTTAGTCAGATTCCATTTATTTGACTGTTCATCTCCCAAATTTGCAACATGACCCTCTAGCATATTGATTTATCATGCCGGACAAGCAATGCTACAGCGTCAGTGAGTGAAGATGAATCCCCCTCCTGCTTTACATCTTTCACTGCCATGCTCTATTGTCATCCCCATTACATGTTGAGTTGCCCTGCTTCACAATTGTTACCCTCTCTGCATCCCAGCATACTGTGTCCAGTGCCCATTGTTGGGTTCACCACTATCCCTCTCACATCAGTGACCCCTGATAACCGCCCTCGACTTTTAATGGACAGACCACAAAGACTCACTCTGACCCACACTCTTGACTGACTTTGATTGATAGTCCCAACTGAAGAGTGACCAGGCACCTTCCTGATCTCTATATACCTCCCCAACTAACAAGTTGCAACTCCCCAGACTGGTTGCAGTAACCCAGAGGCTGCCTGTGGCACACATTCATGGATTGTAGAGGTACTGACCCGCTGACCCTGACTGTCCCGAGCAGCTGAGTGACCAGGCCCAAGTCCCTGGATTGATATTGGAGACTTACTATGCTTGGACTGCTTGACTGAAGAGAGTCCCCATCGATTTGACTCAGGATTACTCCCCTTAGACCTTGAGATATGACTATTCTGGTTGGTGTAAATGCAACATGTTTGTCATGCACGGTACTGGCACATGGTGAAGACGTGAGATTGATGTAGCACAGTTTCATGCAGCAACATGTCCACCTCCTTCACTGGTCATTCCTACAACAATAACAAGCTGCCAGACTCGGTGTTTCCACTAAAAGGCAGAAGTGTCTAATGTCCTTGAAGGAAGGAAACTGCCATCCTTACCTGGTCTGGGCTACATGTGGTTGACTCTTAACAGCCCTCTAGGCAATAAATGCTGGCCTACCCAGCAATGCCCTCCTCCTGTGAATGAATAAAGGGAAAAAAAAGGTACTGTGTGTTATTTAAGCTCCAGCTGAGGGGGGCAAAATGCAAAAAGGTACCGAAGGTAAGGATGCCGTGAGAATCCAAAGAGCCTAGAAGGTACACCCTCGCCAACTCATAAGATCACAGAATTACAGAACAATAATGATACAGAAGGAGGCCATTCGGCCCACTGTGCCGGCCCCAGTTCTGTTACCTAATGCTAATCTCCTGTCTTTTCCCCATATCCATGAGCAACATTTCTACCCAATTAATAATGGCTGCTGTCGTTGTGCGCAGAGTCCTAGCAGCAGCATTTCAATTGAAGGAACTGGTGCGTTCCAAAATGCAACATTGAAGTGGAGAACTGTCTTGCAAGTGGATTGGAGATGTACCGTGAGCATGGGCTGAAGCTGGTATCCAACATCCATGGAGAAGGGGCACATGCTCCATGGATACCCATGAAGCATGCTCTGGGATGCTGGTGACGGCAGTCTGAGATGGAGGGCCACAGGAGCAAACAACAAATTGGAGTTAACAAGCATGGGGCTGGATGAACACAGCAGGTCAAGCAGCATCATAGGAGCAGGAAAACTTGACGTTTCGGGCCTAAACCCTTCATCAGAAATCAATTGGAGTTGCCTGATAAAGGCTTTGACTTTCAGCTCATAAGTAGTCAGTCCAGTTTCCATACAATGGGTAGGTGAAAAGGCAAACTGCTTATAGATGTGATAAGAGTAACAATAATGTGATGTTAATGCATGCAAATGGCTCCATATAGTCTTCTCACCACTCATTTGTGACATTCTCGCCTCGCTGTTCAAGTGCTCGTTGATAATTGGGACTTCTTGCCTCAAGCATCAAGAACCTCCCTTCTGTCAATCTCACCCTGTTTTCCCAATTATTCCACAGGAGCCCATGTTATACAGTGACTGGAAGATTCTACCCTGTGTTTCCAACCCTGATCAAAACACTTGGCCCAATGTGTCCGATTAATTTCTATTAACCACAAATACTTAACAACTCTCAAAGTAGCTTATATATTTGACCTTGATATTCAGCAATGTTTGAATTTCAGCTGATATCTGGCCTACCACAGGATCAATCTACCAGGTTCAATATTTGCATCCTCCACCAATGACATGGAAGACAGCAGTGTGCACTGTCTACAGTGACTCACCAAACTTCCTTCGACAGCATATTCGAAATCCGTGACCACCTAAGAAGACAGTGACAGCAGATAAATCGGGAGTAGCATCACTTACACATTCCCCTCCAAGCCATTCATCAAGCTTACTTCGATCTAGATCACCACTCCTTCACTATCACTGGGTCCAAATCCTGAAACTATATCCCAACCCAATATGGATTGTAGTGGTTCAAGAAAGTGGCTCACCATCTCTCTTATAAAGGTAATTATGGATGGATACCAAATGCTGGCCTAGAGCAATGCCCATATTCCGTGAAAGAATAAAAAAAAGTAGGAGGAGACAACACCTTTGGCTTGTATGTGCTGACAACCAAATTACATGAGGCCAAAAGAATATGCCTTTTACCTTGGGTCTAAAACAAACATTAGAGTCCTTACACATAAGGAACACTTTGTTTTATTTACATCTCTGTACAGAGACTGTTCATCAGTAGCTGACAAGTTCCTGCACATCTTTTAAGAACCTAATTGTGAATCACCAAAACCAACACAATGGGGGGATCCCTGCTTATTGTAGAATAATTGTTGCAAATTGTTGGCATAAATGTGCAGTTTTTTGCCCTTGACTTTCATTTTGAAATCATTATCTAGCATTATCGAACAGCGTTTCATAACACCGATGTTGCATCACAAAGTCAGCATTTCACTTATCAGTAGGATGTGCTGTCTGATGTCTGTGTGTGCATTTCAAAAGAAGACATTAACTCAGTCAGATTGAAATAAAGGCATGGATTATTCATTTACATTGTTTATCAAAGCTCTCTATGTTTACATTCCAAATGTGTGTTCTTGTTTTCTTTGCGCCTTTTTGATCAGCCTTTATTGGATTTGAAAACTCTTCCTAACCTCTGTCTTGTTCTCAGCAATCTATCACTTAGGGTGGCACAATGGTGCCTCATAGCGCTAGGGACCCAGGTTCAATTCCAGCCTCGGGTGACCTGTGTGGAGTTTGCATATTCTCCCCATGTCTGCGTGGGTTTGCTCCCACAGTCCAAAGATGTGTAGGTTAGGTGGATTGGCCATGCTAAATTGCCTGTAGTGTTCAGGGAGGTGTAGACTAGGTGGGTTGTAGGGGGATGGGTCTGGGTAGGATGCTCTGAGGCTCAGTGTGGTCTTGTTGGGCCGAAGAGCCTGCTTCCACACTGTAGGGATTCTATGAAGACTCCTCATGTCAAGAGATATATGAGACTGACAAAGCAAAGCCTATGTCTGTTTTGATAGCTAGCTTTTCTTTCTCCATCTGACAGGTTGCAACTCAAGGGATGTGTGGCTCAAAGGATGCCACACTGCATCAAATATGGCTAACTAGAAATCGCTCACACTTTAACTACATGTCATAAATCATAGATCCTTAGAATCCCTACACTGTGGAAGTAGGCCATTTGGCCCATCAAGTCCACGCCTACCCTACAACCAGCATCCCAACCAGACTCACCCCCTTACCCTATCCCTTGTAACCCTGCATTTCCCACAGCTAATCCACCTAGCCTGAACATCCCTGGACATTATGGGCAATTTAGCATAGCTAATCCACCTAACCTACACATCCTAGGACTGTCGGAGGAAACTGGAGCACCCAGAGAAGTCCACACAGACAGTCACTCAAGGGTGGAATCGAACACAGGTCCCTGGCACTGTGGGGCAGCAGTGCTAACCACTGAGCCACCATGCCACCAAATATTGAAAATATGCATATATAGGTAAAGATGTATTGAAATAATTTGGAGTTTGAAATCAATCTTTTTTGCCACACTATGAATGCACCTTCTTTGGCCATCAATTCCAAGGGCATATACTGCAATTTCATGCATGCAAGAACCTTGGCATTATGATCAGTGCAAAGAAAACTGAAGTAATGCACCAGCATGCTCCATGAGACCCCTTTTGCCAAGCTCGATGTTTCAATGTTTGACCAGAATCCATCAGCAATTGATAAATTCACTTTTCTTGGCAGCACGCTTTCTTGAGATACTCTGATGAAGAGTCACCAGTCTTAAAAAGTTAACTCTGCTTTCATCCCACAGATGCTGCCAGGCCTGCTAAGTTTCTGTTTTCATTTGCGGTGTCTGTGTTGATGATGCGAGAGTAGTGAAATCAGGCTTAGCATTTTGCAGAAACAAACACAAAACAAAATGCTGGAGAAACTCAGCAGGTCTGGTAGCATCTGTAGAGAGAATAACAGAGTTATCATTTTGAGTCTGATGTAATTTCTTCAGAGCAGGGCTGGGGGAGCGTAAGGTGGATCTAGAGACAGTCACTGAGGAGGGAGATGCAGCTGTGAAAGCAAGTTTTGGCAAAAAAGTATCGAACACCAGGAGGAAGATCTATGGTGTGAGAAACAGCGTCAACATTTCAAATCAGCTATGACTCTTCTTCTGAACATGGCCTTTGGCAGATTTGTTACATCAGTCGGATAAGGAAGAATTATAAGTCTGTCTATCAGGTCTATATAGGAATCGACCAGCCCACCTTCTTCTATCTTGAAAAGGTAATGTAGCAACATCACACAAAGGAGCTCAACCACGTTCACTCTGATCAAGATAACTTCTGAACTTCTGAAGATCAAAGGGCAGAAAAAAATACAGAGCCTAGAAATGCTCACCTGAACTGGCGAGCCAATCATCCACACCATATTGAGACACACAGCTGAATGTAGCCAGAATGCCTGATACTAACTCACCAAAAAAAGAATCTATTGGAAGTTTGGGTCTAGTGTGTACTCTCATGGTGGTCAAAGGAAGCATAACCAGAATACTCTGAAAGCTTCATTTAGGCACTTTAAATTCAGCTTCCCAGGAAAAGCTCATTCAGGGTCACAGTACCTGGTCCAACCAAATTTAAAATAGTGTAGCTTCCTTCAAAAGCAAGCACCTTTAACTGAGAGCGCGATAGAGGGAATGAAAGAGCAGCAAATCCAGACCAAACAACTCATCCAAAACTCAATCATCTGCAGTATCCTGTTTTTTTTTGCAGCAGAACCGTCTGAGACACTCCAGGCATTGAAAGTGGTCCACTTCATCTCAAAGGACGGACAAGGTGAATTGAGCATTCTGTCTATCAAACTCCCTCCACAGAGCCTCATTCTTCATTCTGGTTATATGATTGGTGCCAATGTGGACCTCAACAACTGGATCTTCTCCCAACTCCACGTTCTTCTCAAGACATGAGGAGATGTCTATACCTCTTCCGCTGGCCTGCAACACCATCTTCAGAACTTTAATTATGCTATAGATAGTAGAAAATAATTAATCTCCTAATTATAATATCCTCTATTATTTTGTCTCCTACAACATTTCTTTTGACATCGCTCTCTTGACTGCCCTTCTGTCCCATAGTCCCATGTACTAGTTTACCATTCACTCTAAGGTCCTTGTTCTCACCCACTTAGGAAGCAAAATAACTCATGCCCATTCATCAAGTACTGGACTGAGATGCTTCTCTATTACTGCATCTTGGAACTCCAACCTGACAAGCAGCAATGCCCTCCAACCATTAACCAGTACTGAAAAATCTCTTACAACACAAGGGGCACAGCTGCATCATAGAAGAATATGTGCAGGTCAATTTCCCCTCCTCCTTGGTCATCAGCAACATCTACAGCTCGTTTCCAGCTCAACAACTGTCAGCCAAATTTCTTCCAGTTTAAAACACTGTAGTAAATGTACTGAAGGCAATGCTGATCTCATTAACTATGAGATCCTTGATTGGGGTTGTTAACCTGGGCCAGACAGGGAGCCCTGGCTGACAGATATAAATAGGAAATTCGGACAGTCCCCTCATGTCCCCTCATTCTAGGAACTGGCTCTCAGCTGGCTGGTCAGAGCTGAATTTGGTGCACATGTAATTAAAGGGTGACTTGATGAAGAGATACTGGCCACTATGGTATTATTTCACATTTATGGCAAATATGTCTCTCTGGGAACACAGCGTTGTGCACAAACACTCAGTTACATCAAGGAATCTGGTCCCTCCAAGTATATTTGTTCATTCATTTGACTTAGTTACTAATTTAGCAAGTAAGAATAGTGATAAATTACACTTTCCAAGATTGGAGACAGAAGAACTCTCACAAGCTACTGAATGTAAGATCATTGAAAAAAATATAGAAGCAAGTTTAAGACAAACAGTCCCTCTGGCCTGTTACGATATTCAATAAATCTGATCTTAGCCTCAACTTCAGTTCTCCACAAGGGGGAAAGTGAATAACACAGTTTCAGTTTCAGTTAAATTGTCCCAATGGGGCTGACAAAGAGGATTGCAGAAGAAAGACTCTTGGGATTCTATACCATCAGAAATGTGTCTGAAGTGAAGATAAAGTTAATCATGTACAAGAGTTGGAAAGACTGTGGGTTTGAATGGAGTGTGACAGTTGTGTAAGATTTAATGATATTTAGAGTTAGATTTACCTTTTTATTTGAAGTATTCATTGCCTATTAATTAATGTTTGAACTATGTTGATTCTATTTTGTTTGTTACAGTAAATGGTTTTTTTTAAAATGAGACCCTGTCATCGTTTTTCTGCTGTCATAGGAAATCCCTTATTTTAAAGGTTGTCAGGTTCTACAATGAGAATAACAAATGTTGGGCTCATATGGGATCTTGAAACAAGATGGTAAAATGGCCCCCTCGGATTTTCCAGAAATTAAACAAAGAAATCCTCACTCTTCCCTTTGGCTGTATCTAGTAAAAAAATTTACATAGTTATTGCTAATGCTCACACCATTTGGTAGGGAGGATATGTGAAATAGTGCCTTGCAATAGTTGCCTAATATTAGCTTTAAAGTGACAGGAAAGAATCAGAGATTGACTTGAAATAAGGAGCTAGGAAGGAGAAGTTGTTGAAGAATTGGCACAGCACTTGAAACTAACGTTTAGGTTAAATTTCACAAATTGAATGAACACAAGAGAGGTTGAAGTTGGGAAGCAAAAAAAGGAGTAAAATCAAAAACAGTTAAATCTCAGATCGAAATGAGAAGGAAATCAGAAAGTGAGAAGAAAGTTTGAAAATCTGCATTAGAATTAGGGAAAGAAAGCTGAGGTTTCACGTATCTGGAGTAAAAGATTAAGATGATCCAGATATATTTTGCAAAGAATTTCACTCAATTCCTAAATTCAGTGAGGATGGAGCAGAAACATATTGTAATGTCAGATATGAGCCAGGATATCTTGGGTAGGTACGCTGCCAAAAATCCTTTTTTCAGGTTGTAGTCTATGTCACTGATACCTGGTGGAAAAAGATACACACACAATGTTTTCGGCCTAAGATAGGATCAGCCTTAATGAAACAGGATACGTTTATCCTATATTGTATGTTATTCCATATTACTTAATAGATATTTATATTGCCCAAAATTCACAATTGTCTTCATGAGTGAAGATTAAGTACACATTATATTTTAGCTGATCACTGTTAACACTAAGAACAATCACTGAAGCACATATACCCGCTTCTGGTACAAACATGCAGATCTGGATGGCTCCTCCAAATAGATATTTACATTCCAATAGGCGGAGTTTATCTTGTCATGTCAGATAACCCTTTCAGTCATACCCACCTTATAAAACAAAATTTGAGAAAGTTGCTACAAAACAGAAATGGCCTAAAAAAACAGACTGGACTCTGCCCTTATAGTGTGAGAAAAAACTTTAGAGGTGTATTCATTGGTTTCAAGAGAGGAATCAGGTATGAGACAGAAAAGAGAGATGTTCTTAATACCCCAAAGTTAACATCACTAGTCCAAAAACAAAAATGTAGAAATTTGAAAAGAAAGTTGAGTCAAGCCTTTGAGGAATTGTCCGGAAAGAAAGAAATTGAGTTTGAGAGAGAAAAAGATCAGGAAAGATAGAAGAAGACACTGGGAACATTAGACAGGTGATTACGGTGGAAGAGTTTTTATGTAGTTGTTCCTATTGGAAAATTACCCACCTAAACAAACATAAAGGCTTGAATTTTCCTAGTCCTTGAACGGTGTGGTCAATGGCAAGAAGTTTTGGAGAATGAGAAAATTCGACTCTTACGTTCCAGAAATCAAAGTCCAAATTTCTGCTTAAGATTTTAACAGCTAGCTGTGTATTTTGTTCATAAGCAATGACCAAGTGGTATTGACGCTGGGCTAGCAATCCAGATACAATAAGCCAAGTAATGTTCCAGGGACCTGAGTTTGAACCTGACAGGGAAAAGATTCGGATTTAAAAGTCTAATGTTGACCATGAAATTATTGTTAGAGAAAGATATTTTGTTCACTAATGTCCTTTAAGAAAGGAAATCTGTTTTCCTTACATTCTTTGGTTGACATGTGACTCCAGACCCACAATATCTCAAGGAAGAAATGGAACTGTTCGGACAATGTAGAAATGTCTAAAGCACCATCATCAGAAAGTGCTGCTGTATCAATTCTATTGATGTATCAGCTAAAGATGTGCCTCAGACATTATCTTGACAGACACGTGCAGAGATGTCCTGGATCTGAGATGACTGACCTTCAACAATTATTTTTTATTTGTATTATGTATGATTCCAACCAGCAGAGATTATAGTGGTCAATTGGTTTAATCATTAATATGCAGGGACCATTTCTACTACTTTTGAATGCAAAGATGTAATGTCTCTTCTTCACCACAAGCCACCTGTTTATTTTCTTTATCCCCCGTCCCCCTCCTGCAATGCAAAATGTTAGATGTTATTATCAGAGTTTGGGTTGCTGACTAGCTCATCTCACCTCTGATGCGAAGGTGCCGGTGTTGGACTGGGGTGAACAAGGTCAGAAGTCACACGACATGAGGTATAGTCCAACAGGTTTATTTGAAATCACAAGCTTTTGGAGCACTGCTACTTTGTCACCTGTTGGACTATAACCCCATGTCATGTGACTTTTGTCCATTTCTCCCCTGCGCATGCTCAAACTAGAGCAAAAGACCCTCTTCGATATTGTCATTTTTCTTTTGTACTTCGTCTTCTGCTTGTGTTCAAACTTTGACGTCTTCCATTGAACATGCAGTTTCTAGATTCATGACAACAGATTTCAGAAGCCTAAAATTCCATATGAGATCACATTGGCTTATCTATGGCAGCTCGTCAATCCTGATTAAGATGGAAATTGTCATCACTTTTTGTTTTCTAACTGTGTCTATCGCTGCAGCCAGTGTTGCTTAAAGCAGGCTGTAACTCAACACTAATGACAGGATTAAGTAGCCAAGGTCATTGTACCAGCTGATTGTCCAGCTGAATTTGCCCAAAATAGCTCGAGTGTTTAATATTGTATAAGCAGTGTCTTTGCTATTGCCATCTATGTGAATGGTAAATGGCTAGTGTTGAATCATGTGACACAGATAGTTTCGCTGTGTTGATTAAACAGCAAGGTCTGTGTGTGTGTATATATCTAGTGATCCTACTGTGCAGTCCAACTGATTTAATGAATATAAAAGGAACTCAATCACAAGAGTTCAACTTTTCTGTGACCCAAAAGAGTGCTATTTTTCTCAAAAATACAAAACTTTTATGTACATGCTTCAGAGCAGTCTGTAATAGTTCCTTTAAGGGCGACCAGATTGTGTGCATCCGTTATCCTGCCCATTGATATTTGAAAATCACAGAGGTCTGATTGGCTGCACTGAAACCCAACTTGCATGAACCTGCTGTTTCCAGCATGCATCTAGACCTCCAATATAATGGCTCCAACCAAAATAGGGGTCAGTGAGTATAGCGTAGTAAGGGCTGAATTGCCATTTTAAATATGCAACCATTAAAATTTTATCCAGTACAGGAAGTGAAAATTGACCGCACGTTAAGCTTACAAATATATAAAGTAATAACGCTGGTAAATGCAAATAAACCTGTTAGATTTCCCTGAAGTGGTGTTTCTTCAGGAATATAATCAATATTACTTCACAATGCTATATCAGCTGCCAAACATGCCAAGAAAAAGATGAATTCATTCAAGATGTTTTGGCCAAACCATCATAACTTTGCTGAAATTGCATAGAAACTCTAGTGGCCCAAGTAAACAAAACCGCCAATGCACCATGCACTGATGTTACAGCAGCAGAGCGAAGGCAGGTTTAGGAAAATTGCTGACCACTATCACATTTGGCTATATAGTTTTATTTGCATGACTTTCCCATGCTTATGGACAAAGTGCTGCAGTGGTTTGCTATTGCCTTAATCAGGATTGATGATCAGGAAACTCCGAGGGATGGTCACCAAACCCGAAAAGTTAACTGTTTTTTCTCTTCACAGATGCTGCCAGGCCTGCTGAGCTTTTTCAGCAACTTCTGTTTTTGTTGTTGATGATCAGAAAACTCTCCCACTTTCATCACATGCCATCAGGCCTATTGGAAGGATCTATAAATTGATAATTAAACTAGCCATGTTCTGAATATGCTTTCCATGATCACTGTGTCTTGACATGAGACACAAAAGAGGTTTATCAGAATGTTGCCTGGATTGGTATCTTCTTTACTTATGCCTTCTTTACCATGTTATCCATTTCTGTTGCCAATTTTGGGGAGCTATGGAATTACACACCAAACCCCTCTGCATATGAATGCTTCTCAGAATCCTGTCAATTTTTGGATTGCCAACTTTTGCATTTGACCTCCAAAAATGCATGACCTCACACTTGTCTGGCTTAATCTCCACCTGCCATTTCTACATCTAACTGACTATATCCTGCTGTATCCTTTGACACTTCACAATCCACAGCTGCATCAATTTTCATGTCATCTATAAACTTTCTGATCGGACCACCTATATTTTTATTCAAATCATTTATAATTATTTACAAACAACAGGGGTCCCAGCACTGATCCTTGTGGAACACCACTGGCTACAGACTTCCAGTCAGAAAAACAACCCTCGATAACAATCCTGTCTTCTATGACCTAGTCAATTTTGTTTTGAACTTCCTAACTCACCATGGATCCCGTGTGCCTTAATAATCTGGACCAGCCTACCATGAGGGACCTTGTGAAATCTTTTAGTAAAGTCCAAGTAGACAACACCCACTGCCCTACCCACAACAATCACCTTCATCACTTCCTCAAAACCTAATCAAATTTGTAAGGCAAAATCTCCCCTGCACAAAGCCATGCTGACTATACCAAATAAGTCCATTCCTTTTCCATTGAAAATATATCCTGTCCCTAAGAATCTTCTCCAACAATTTCCCTACCACTCAGTTAATAGTTGGGCCCTGGAGAGTGTTGCTGGGACTGGAGGGTCTGAGCTACAGGGAGAGATTGAAAAAGCTGAGGCTTTTTTACCCTGGAGCATCAGAGGCTGAGGGATAACTCATAGAGATTGATAAAATAATAAGGGGCCCGAAAGAGTGAGTAGCAAAGGTCTTTTTCCTAGGGTAGGGGAGTCCAAAGTTAGATTTGGGGTGAGAGGAGCAAGACTTAAAAGGGACCCGTTGGGTAACTTTTTCATGCAGACAATGGTGCATGTATGGAATAAGCTGCCAAAGGAAGTAGTGGAGGCATCTAGATGAGTACATGGATAGGAAGGGTTTAGAGGGATATGGGTCAAATGCTGGCAAATGGGATTAGGTCAAATTGGGACGTCTGGTTGGTGCGGATAAGTTGGACCAAAGCACCTGTTTCAGTGCTGTATGGCTCTATGACTCTGTGATGTATGTCTCACTGGCCTATAATTTCCTTGATTATTCTTCTTGTCCTTCTCACACAAAGGATTCTCCTAAATCCTACTTGCTAAGGACAATTCATGGCCCCTTTTAGCCCTGGTAATTTCTTATTTAAGTTCATTCCTGTTTACATTATATTCCCCAAGGGAATATAATGAAGCAGGGTCACCAGAACCGAAATGTTAACTCTGATCGTTTTTTTCTTCACAGATGCTGCCGGACCTGCTGAGCTTTTCCAGCAACTTCTGTTTTTGTTCCTCAAGGGAATTGTCTAATTTTAGCTTCCAAAACCTTTCATATGTTTCCTTTTTCTTTTTGAAAATCTCTTGTCATCCAGGGTCCCTGAGTCTTGCCATCGTTATCTTTCATCCTGGCAGGAACATGTAAACCCTGTGCTCTTATCAACAGGCTTTTAAAAGACGCCCACTTGTCAGATGTGGATTAAAAAGTTATCAGAGAGTCTAAGACCAGAGGGAATAATTTCAAAGTAAGGGGTCATGCAGTTCAGGCAGAGATACAGTGGAATTTCTTCTCTCAAACAGTAATGATTCTGTGGAATTCTTTGCCACAGAATGCTGTAGAAGTCGAGTTGTTTTGTATATTCAAGGGTGAGACAGACAGATTTTGAATTAGTAAGGCAGTCAAGATTTTAGGGAGGAGGCAGGAGAGCGTCGTTGAGAATTATTAGATCGGCCACAATCTCACTGATTGGTGGAGCAGACAAGAATGGCATAACACGTCAAAAAAAACTTCATTTACATAGCACCTTTTTCAACTCCAAGTCGTTCTAAAATGCTTGTCAGTCAATGAAAACTTTTGGAATGTGATAGAGGAAAACGGGGCAGTCAGTTTTCACTGTAAGCAACAGGTTTCTCAGTCCCTTAGTCACAGTGTGTTTTTGCAATCCTATCTACAAGGGAAGAAAATATCAAATATTTTAAATGTCATCTTTGGATCAGTCTCAACTCTAAGTCAGAATCATTGCAGGTACCATTTCCATAACTTGAAATCTCGCCAAGTTAACTACTTCGGAACAGTGTTGAGGGAATGCTGCACTGTCATAAGTCATGTCCTTCAGATGAGACATTAAACTAACATTCTCTGCCTGTCATGTTCATATTGTAGATCAGATAGCACAATTTTAAAAAGAGCAGTGGAGCTCTTGCATTGCTTTGACACTATTAATCCCTCAAATATGATCAATAATAGATCATCTAGTTCCTATTCCACTTGTGCAAAATCTGCTCAAGAAATGCAATGAATAGCAACTGCCCTGAGTTAGAATTGCACATGCATTTTGAATCTTGATGATATTTTATTGCTTATATTACCAGGTAATATAATGCATAGAAGGAAACAAGGCACCTAGAACCTGATTGATCATTGCATGCAGCTGCATATCTCCTTAACAGCCAGACTCATTAATTGTGCTATAGGTTGAACTTCAAGGCTATAGTGGCTCAGTAGTAGCGCTCCTACCTCTCAATGAGATGACTTGGGTTTAAGTCCTACCTGCTGCAGGGCTGTGTCATGACACATTTGAGCAAATACCTATAACTTGAGACTGAAGTGCAAATTAGATTGGACAAAATGATTGTCAATTCAGAGAAATAAATAAGGGTTACAAGAGACACAAGGGGGGAAAAAGTGATGGCTAACTTTCAGCGCCTGACAGGTCACTGACAAAAACTGACACTTTGAACACTGTTCAAAAAAGCTCATCCAAGATCAATTAAATATGTGCAGATCTTTGTGGTTCAAGGTTGTCTCCTCGTTTAGTTGAGACCAGATCAAACTTTTCATAGGTTTAGTTTTCACATACAACCTGAGTATAACACTGTCAGATTATTTGGGGTATTTCAATGGTGAATGTCCAGAGTTCATTAAAGATGCTATATAAACAAAAAGTTGCTTTTTATATTACATTATAAGGGAGATACATTTACCCTTAAAACCACACTGATAGGTTTCTTACACTCTGATGCTTGTTGTTTTGCTTTCGGTAAACATATTACAAAAATTAGTCTGTTGCTTAGTTATAATTGGGGCAGATTTGGAGACAATTTTTCTGAACTGATTGGGAAAATACAAACTGTAAAGCCCACATTTAGTCAGCTATCATGGTGATTTCACAGAATTGGACCCTTGGTGCTGATTGCCTTCCATGGGGAGTACACATCAGCTATTTGCAAGCTACTCCTCACTATTTGATGGACAGAAGCAATGATATAGCTTGACGGTTTAATAAAATGACACCTTAAAGCTCCAAATCAAATCAACATCCCACTTCTTTCTCAACGTTTCTGCATAAATTTGACGTGTTGAGATGGTACAGCAGACTGACATGTGAGAGCAAGAGAATCCCATCTTCTCATTCACACCTGTCAAGGAATGAGTGATAGTAAAACTGAGCCAGAACCATATAAAAAAAAATTGTTGTTGTTTAAGCTTAACTACAATACACACGGCTGGAACATTATAAGTAATTATACAACTGTACAGTAGTGCACATCATGGTTGTATGTGCATATATGTGAGTTGGGCTGTTGGCTTTTGAGACTGTGTATTTAGTTTTGTACTGCTGTACACATTTTTAGTCCAAGTGGACCACTTGTTGATACAGTGACATGTTTGTGCGTGTTGCTATGTCAGCACATTGGCAGGAATCGGACAAAATGTTACAAGTTACTGGGCCTGGCTGCTGTTTTCAGAATATTATTTAATTCCTTGTGCATAGACGGCATTGTATCAAGTTTCATCTGAATACAGTTCCTCAGAACAACTGCTATGTTCAAGGTGCTATATAAATGCAAGTTATTAGAATTGAGAAACTGCCTATATTAATACAGGATTCACATTGCTTTCAAATATTTTTCAGTGTATCCCTGTTTCATCTCAATTGGAGCTCTATTTTTCTAATGACTGGCATCACATACCTATGAAAGGTGATTCTACAATCCTTTGCTCCTATTGGGAGGTACGAGAGGTAAATAAGCGATCACTTCTTCACCCTCAGCTTTTATCAGTGTGAACAGTAGCAGAATGTGACCAATTTGCACCAGCTGCCGACCAGATTAACTATTCCATCAAATTAGCATCATCACTATGAGACTTAAACAAAACCTTTAACATCTTTGTGACTATTGATTAAACCTCTAATTTGCATTAATGTAACTAGCTACAATGACGTTGGCTTTTTTTCCCAAAAGGGTTGTTTCCCAGCATGCACATATCGTTATCTATTGTAGATACCCTGCACTCTATGCTTCACAGACTTTCTAATCTGGCCTCATTCATTACTTCCCTTGTTCTCTTATTCATCAATTTTTCTTGTTTGTCCTCAGGGATTTGAAAATATCATATTAATGCCTCTTATCTTATTGGTCGAAACAAGACATGTGCTTTGGAGGCACTTAAAAACACTCTAGTGGGCATATGAAAAGGCAAAGCAATTTCTTTACAGTAAAATTTTGTTTTTGTTTACAAAGCTGAAACCCCTATCTAGCTTCAAACATACAGCTTCATTGTGTTTGAGCAAAACTATTTAATGCAATTTTCTGTGAATAAGATGTATCTGAACAGAGGGGATTGATATTGATTAGTATTTGTTTAACAGCCACAAAGCAGATCAGACTACAATAGTGAGTTACATGCTGTTGAAGCATTGCAGACAAACAATGTCTTGCAACTAATCACAACTGCACAGTATCCTCCTCTCTAGTCCCCTGTGGCTATGTGTTTCATGGGGAGCTTCTGGAAGGCCTCTGCACTAAACTAGTTATTCATTTGATGTTCTGTGCTCTGTATTTTTTAGCTGGGACTAAATTACATGACTACCCACTTTGCCTCTATTTGCTACTACCCTCAATACTGCTTGCTTTAGTCGTTCAATACTTCCACAGCAGAAAGGAAAGCGGTTGTGTAAGAATAGTTTGTGCTGCTGGTAGGGTTAGGAAGGGTGGACATAAATCAGTCATTAGTAATGGGTTATTGCATGGTGGATGTTCACAGACCAAAGTCACATGCTGCGTAATTTGAGGTTTGGAAGATATATTTTCTTTAAAAACCAACACATAATATTCCAAACTGATTTTCTTTTGGGGTGCAGCTTAAAAAAAAGTGAATTGTAAATCTTTGGCACTCACATTTTAATAAGTTTATGGTTTTCAGCAATATAGTTGGATGAGGGATGCCACAGGATGGGTGCAGATGAACTTGTGTGTGAGAGTGTCTGTGTGTGTCTGTGTGTGTGTGTGTGTGTGTGTGTGTGTGTGTGTGAGAGTGAGAGTATGGGTGTGTCTGTGTGTGTGTCTGTGTGTGTGTTTGTGTGTGTGTGTGCGCGCGCGTGTGTTTGTGTGTGTGCACGCGCACGCATGTGTGTGTGTCTGTGTGTCTGTGTGTGTGTGCGTGTGTGTGTGTGTGTGTGTGTCTATATGTCTATGTATATAGACAGACAGACAAGCAGGTGACAGCAAATCTCTGAGTAGGTATAGCTACACACGGCAGCAGCTAATTCTATCCTAAGGAAATTTTATAATAAAATTGTCTGAAAATATCTTTTCCCTAATTACTTAAAGGATGATTTATTTTTATTCATTCACACCTATCTCTAGTTGCCCTTCAGATGTTGGCGGTGAACTGGTTTCTTGAACTGCTGCAGTTCATTCAGTAAAGGTACCCGTATAATGCTGTTCAGGAGGGATTCCAAGACATTGACACTGTGATCCTAAAGAAACAAAAATATGTTTCCAAGTCAGAATGATTAGTGGCTTGGAGGGGAGAACTTGCAAGTCCTGACATTCCCATGTGTCTCCTGTCTTTGTACTTGATGAAATGGATTTGGAGGATGGTCTGTAAGGAGCCTTGGTGAATTTCTGCAGTCCATCTCGTACATGGTACACACAGCTGATACTGAGCATCAGTGGAGGAGGGAGCAGATGTTTGTGGATGTGGTGCAAATCAAACAGGCTGCGTTGTCATGGATGGTGTCAAGCTTCTTGCATGGTATTGGAGCTGCACCCATCCAGGCAAGTGAATCAATCATTTGTCACATTCCTGCCTTGTGTCCTGCAGATGATGGACTTAGGAGGCAAGTTACTCACTGCAGGCCCTGATTCGCTCTCATTGTCATTGTATTAAAATGGCCAGGCCAGTTCAGTTTCAGATCAATGGTAGACCCAGGATGTTGATAATAGGAAATTCAGCAATGGTGATATCATTGAATGTAAAAGGTGACAGTTATTGCCTGGCACTTTTGCAGAGCAGATTTTATTTTCCACTTGTCGAACCATATCTGGAAACTTTACGGTCTTATCGCATTTGGAGTTGGACTGTATCAATATCTGCCAAGTCAGAAATGGTGTTGAACATTGAGTAATCATTAGCAACCATTCCACTTCCAACATTATGATGGAGGGATAATCAAAAGCAGGGATGTTATGCAAACCATCAGCAAACATTCAATTTAGCAGGTCAGAAATTGCTACTGAACAAATCTACAAGATTGTCATGAGATGTCAAAGAAATGTATGTCTGTCACAATGTTCTTTATCAGGATGTTTTTGACGATCTCCGTGAAGTAACCTTCATGGATGAATGCTGTGCAAGCACAACTGAAAAAAATCAGACAAAGAAGAAAGCACTGGAGAAGGCATAAAACATGTCCTATCTTGGAACATAAAAGCGTAAGAAATAGAAACAGGCACTCAAGCCTATTCCTAAATTCAGTATAATCACAACTGATCTCAACCTCAGCTCCACTTTTCTGCCTGCTCTTCACATACCTTGTTTCTCTGAGACATCAAAAATGTATCAATCTCATCACTGAATATGCACAACAATGAAATATTCACAACGCTCTTGGTAGAGAATTCCAAAGATTCTCCATGTTCTGCACTAAAAGATTTCTCCTCATTTCAGATCAACTCTTTATCCTGAAACTGTACCCATTTGTACCAGGTTCCCTAGTTTCATGTATACTCTGTCAAGCTTCCTCAGAATCCTTGTTCAACATCTCTTCAGAAAGCGCGGGCCCATAAATTGCAATTTCTTGTTATTATAGGACAACCCTGTTGGCATCTAAGGAAACAATCAAGTTAACCCTTGCTGTACCACCTTTTTCTTTTCTCTTTTTTCTCATTTTAATTTGTTCATGGGATGTGGGCATCACTTACTGACTATCCATAACTACCCAAAGGAAAGTTAAGAATCACCATGTTATGCTGGGGTCATATGTAGGCTGACCAGGTAAGGATGACAGATTTCCTTCCTTAAATGACATTAGTGAACAAGAAGTGTTTTAATGATAACTGACAGTGGTTATATGTCATCATCAGCTATTTGTTCCAGATTTTTAATTGGATTAAATTCCACAATTTACCACAGTGGGACTCAAACTCATGTCCCCAGGACATTGGTCTGTAGTACTGGAATCCCAGCCTTGTGGTATGGCCATAATGCTAATGCCTCCTCCTTGGATATGTGGGCAGTGTGTGCTATATCCAGGAGTAGTCTCATCAATGCTCTATATATAGCTGCAAATTTCCTTCATGCATTCAAATTTCTTTGCAATAAATGCAAATTTTCTAACTGCCTTCGTAACTGCATTCTGACATTTTACATTCCTTGTACATGTATGCCCAGATTGTTCAAAGTTAACATTCAGAAGTATCAAACTAATTTCCACTGCACACGTCATGAACTTGATGGAATGTTCTCTATTTGACTGAATGAGAGAAACTCCAACAATTCTTCAGAAACACAATTTTGTCCAGGGCAAAGCTCTCTTTCTAAATTGGCATCAAATCTACAACCTCAACTATTACCAGTGAAATTTCGCTGCAGTCTGCAGATGAATTTTAAAAACGTGCCAAGGCTTCATCATGGACACCCTTCCAAACTTACAAATTCAACTCCTTAGAGTGTGAAAGGAAACGGGTGAATGCAAATGCACCCACTTGCAAGTCTCCCTCCAACCAAATACCTCTTGACTTTGATCTATTCCTTCACCGACACTGAGTCAAAACCCTGGAATGCCCTCCCTAAAAGCATTGCAGTACTTTCATCACATTAACTGCAGCACTTCAGGAAGGCAGTTCATCTTTACGATACCTTTATGATGGCAATGAAAATGAGTAACAAATGTTGGCATTGCCGGTCATGGCCACATCCTATGACAGGACAAAAAAATCCGACGGTACAGAGACAAGCTGATGAATTGGTGACTCTAGGGCCCAACTACACCATCCTGATTATTTGCGTCATGACTTTTTTTGCCTCAGCAATGTTTTGTGCTTCATGTACGTCCATTTTAAAATCCTTTAAATGTAACACATTTCCAAGTTCTTTTCACAGAGTAAAAAGTACTTCCAAAGTATGATTGTTTGTGTCTAATTCTGCAGGGACTGAGTTCCATGCTGCTTCATTATAGTTTTCAAATTTCAGTATATTTTCCACAAAAACAGGCATCTCATCATGTCACATCGAGCATCTTTGGAGGCTTTCAAGATCTACAGCAGGGTAAAGCAGAGCTACAACTTGGTGTTAACGCACATTAGTGTATTTTCCATCATAATGTTATTATTTTTTTGACTCAGACAACACTGTTTTACTGCAAGCCAGAACTAACGGCAAGCCATTTAACTTGGCATAACTGTGTGCCAATGCCAAAGTATCCAAACCAATGAGGTGCTGCTTGCTATTGGTGCTGCACCAACATCTCACGCTGAAGTTGCCTTGCAACAGTTTGTACCTCATTTCTGTTTTAGCGAAGATCTGTAGCTCGGGTTGTGGCTGGAGTTGTTGGTTGGTTTGCAGTTAAATGGCACAACCAACTTTCCCTCGTATCTATTCACTCCAATAAATAAGGGCATCGGTTTAACTGGGACAATGCAACAGTGTTAGGACAAGCAAAATAAAGACAAGCACGAGGATTCCTGGAAGCTTCATTTTCAACCACTGGTAGCATAAACAAACATATTGAAATAGACCCCCATCTACGTACCACTACGGAGCAAAACCGGAAACAGAACTACCCACCATAACAGACCAGACCATATAAATTCAGAGCAGAACAAAACAACAGTGCTTCAACGGAGGGTATACAGCACTGAGATTGTCACTGAGAAGGGGGGCAAAATATTTGCACAAAAACTAGTCAGCTTGGCGAACCAACCAACAACACCATACCCCATTTTTCCTTGGGCCACAATGGGTTTGGATGGATATTCAGTTTGAGGAAGAGCGAAGTTAAGGGCAGAGATACAGAGAATCCAGCTTCGGTCATTATTGACAATCTCACTCTGGAGACTGTTGACTGTTTCATGTAGCTTGGATCAACAATTACAAGCACTTGATGCCAAAATCAGCACCAGGATTACCAGGATTGCAGTTGTAACAATAAAGTTGAGAAGTTGAAGGTAGACCAACAGAAAACTAATTAAAAATACAAAGCTCCATGAACATCAGACTTGTGTTCTCAGTTTCCTCGTTTACAGATGTGAGCATGGACTACTTATTCATTCAAAGATAAAGATCTGGACACATTGTACTACCTCAGCGGACTATTGGACATTTCCTGACAAAATAAAGTGCCAACCACAGGACGACATCAGCTTGAAAGGATCCGCATACATACCCTTTTGTTTCAGCAGCAAATCCATGAGATTCTGTGCAGGCCATATCCACAATGACATGCTCTCCAGTGAGATAGGCAGCAGTCTGAGATTCACAGGCTATTCATGTCTGTGACACAAAGATGGCTTCAAGCGAGCTGTCAAGTTGACTGAGGTAAGAGTCAATCAATGCATGAGCAGTCATTGTTTCTGCTGCCCAGAATACCTGGATCCCAGGTATCAGGAAGAGCTTGGTGAAAATCGCAGACAAAATAAATGACCAGACAGTGGGAAGGAAAGCCCACTGGAAGTAAGAGGATCAGTCGATCTTGGGCCAATGTTGTTCATCTGCGCCAGCTGGAGAAGGGCTCCCACCCACAAATCAGATGATGTGCAACACAAAGTGACATACACACTGGGTACAGTCCACATTATCCTGTGACAGACAGGCACACCACTGTGTTCCCAGGCCAAGACTTCTACACTGCTCCAGCGAGGCTCCGTATCAGCTGGGAGAATACATCTCATCTTCCACTTGGGGACCCTGCAGCCTTCAGGAATCACTACTGCGTTTGATAATTTTAGAACCCGAACATATTCTTCCATGTACTTTACCCACCCACAAAGCCCAGGCCCTAACATGACACAGGCTCTTTCAGCTCAGCTTACTCATTTTCACCTTGGTATGGACCCCAGTATCAGCTTTTGCTTTCTACCTCACAGAGTTCTCTCTCTCCCCTCCCCCTCTCCCCTCTTCTCCCCATCTCCCACTCTCCCTGCTCAAACTCCCTCTCCCTCTCCCTCTCCACACCCCGCTCAGTCTCCCTCTCACCCCCGCTCCATCTCCCTCTCCCTGCTCACTCTCCCTCTACCCCCTCTCCCCTCTTAGTCTCCCTTTCCATCTCCACACCCTGCTCCATCTCCATCTTGTCCCTGCACTGTCTCCCTCTCCCCTCCCCTCCCGCTCAGTCTCTACCTACCCATTCTCTCCTTTCCCAGGCCCCCTGTCTTCAGCATGTATATCATCTTTTCCTAGTCACTATCACTTCTGAAGAACGGGCACTAGATTCAGAATGTTGCCTCTGCTTTCTCTCCATAAGTGCTGCCAGACCTGCTGATGGTCTCCAACAATTTTATTTTTGTTTCAGATTTCCAGCATCTCAAGTTCTTTGGTTAGGGTTACTTTATGTAAAATGAAAATGTGATAAGGATCGAGAATCTGTGGAAAACAGAGTCATTGTACAACTAATTTTCCCACATGGTGAAATACATTTTTCTATGTTAGAGATTTCTTCACATTCACCAGACCTTGCTAATTGCTTCTTTTTGCAGGTAGGATTCATTGAAATCCCATATATATGTACTACAGGCTTGGGAACCTACCTCCAGACCAAGTTGGAGTCAGCAAACCCCCCATGGCCTACACATTTTATGATGAGAAATAGGTTAGTTATTCCTCGTGCTTATTTCTCTAGTGGCAATTCTTCTCACATTAGTAATTGAGCTCAATCTAAGTAAACAAACCGTACCCTAGAGGCTCCTTGCAATGTTTTAGAAGGTACTAATCTTTGACTGAAGCACTTCCACTTTATCACCATTGAGTAATAGCCAATACGTCGCAATGCTAGCCATGCAGAAGTGTGGGCTAACAACAGGATTCAGATGCTAAAACTAAAAGGATGAATATAAATAAATCTGATTGTATGATTATTCTGCTTTCACAGAGGGAGTTGCTGCGCAAACTTGATGAGAAGTCTGGGGAATATGATATTTACAGGCATGTTATAAACATCCACCTCATCACGCTGTTTTAGATAAATATACATGGCGGCCACTTGAGATTATAGCTTCTGAGTGGCAAATCAGAAATTTCAGTTTATTGAGCGATATGTTTTGGGCAACGTAGATGTTTCAAGAAAATAAGTTTTTTTTTGTCTTGTTAAGGCATCTGTCTTCAAAATGTACCTGGAAGCAAGTAACTGCAGTGGGCCTCAGTTGGGAAAAGACCAACATCTCCATCTCCGATTACTACTCATTTACATCTGCCAGAGAACATATGCTTATCGGGGATGGTTAAGGGCAGCTTTGGGTTTGGATTTTCCCTCTCACCACTCTATTACCTCAAAACCTGTTGATAGCAAGTAGATCTACTCGACAATATTGGGTTGGAAGAGGGTGCTGCAACAGTAAACCTTCTCCCCTTGTAGGGAAACAAAGTCTCCTCAGTCTCTTCCTCTAATAACTCAGTGAAGATCATCAGTTCACTAATAGGAATTGCTTTATCAACTGGAGCCCACATCGACTACCAATACATTCTTGGCTTCACATATGATGAATATAGGGGATTTCACTGCTTGGCCAATATCCATGGGTCTGTATCCTCACAGAAGAGGCGAAGGGAATAAGAGCGAAGGATGGTGGATAAAACGAGCAGAGGAAAAGAAGACATTAGAGGAGATGGTAGAAGAGGTGAGGAAAGTGGAAGGAACAGTGGAAGTCAAAACAAAAAGAGAAGAGAGAGAAAAGCCAGAGGAGAATAAAAGAAGGAAAGGGGGAACTGGGCAGGAGAACTGAACGAAGAGAGGCAAAATCACTGTTTAAGAAAGAAGAAGTCTTTTCAGAAACAATTGTTTCAAAAAACATCTCTGGAAGTGGGTGCTTCAGTAACAAATGATAAATGCATTGTATAGTAACTCACACAGAATATTATACAAGCAGTCTTACATTAAAATCTTAGTCTTTGTTAGCTTCAAGCTAACACATTATGTTTCAACAATCTTGCCAGAATGTCCGTGGGATGAGGTGAATGGTGCTGGCTTGAAAGTGGGGTTTGGGGCTGTGGGACTTAGTGGGGAAAGGTAAGTGGTGGAAATAAATATCCAGGTATTGGTGATAATAACTACAGCTTCAAAAATGAATGTGGGAAATTGTGAGAAACAAGCCTGCTATTCTGTTGAGTGGAGTGTGGTTCCTGAGAAAATGTTGTTTTTGATTTGCATTGCAATCTTCAAATTGAAAAAGTGAATTTCAGCAGTTAGCAAAAACAAAGTAACATTTCTTTCCATAAATTATAATGTGGAATTTATTCAATAAAAATATGATTTGCAAGCTTCAGCTTAGCATATCTAATTCATTTAATTTTTAAGAGAAATTTAGAGCTGGAGGCTTAACTTCCATAACCTCCTCACTGCAAGGTTAAAAAATGACATACGACACACACAAAAAAAAATCTCCTTTCCAGAATTTGCTGGGAGATATTGTGCTGAGAGGATTTCTATTCCTCATGTTGCCAAGTGACAAGTTCTGCGGCTTTTGCCTTTTCGGCCTTGCTTGCTGACACTGCAGGGTACGGCTGCACAGACACCGTCCATGGCGTTAAATGTCACGTGGCCACTGCAGTTGTTTTCCATGGTTTTGTTTTCCCCCTTTTCAATTTCAGTGTTATTGCTTTGAGCTCTCAGTGGGATAATGCTACATGAATAATCTGACCCACAGGGGACTTTTCTGTCTGGGGCAGTACCATTACACCCAGACAGGGAGTTGTTGCTTCTCTGTAAAACGGTGTGGTCTGAAAAAAAAATTGAACAAACTTAGTAACTATCATTTGAAGAATTTTAATTTATGCCACATTCACAAAGGATCTCATAGTAGCTATTGTGATAGAGCAGATGGTTTCTTGAAGAGAGATTTATGCCATCCCTTGTATCAGCTTTCTTTTCAACCTCGGATTCATTGCAATAACATCCCAGGATTTTAAGTTGCTCCCAGTTTACCAAATCTTATTCTCAAAAAAAAACTCTTACTTATACAAAATGATACAAACAGACCAAATTAATTATTAGCAATAAAGGCTACAATGTTCTGATTCATGATTATTCATGTAAGGCTTACTGATGCATTCCCCTCAATACCCTTACCAGGGGCTGCAGTGTCTGATCTAACATGTGGTCTGTTCAGAGTCATTCCATGGTCATTCTATTCTGAATCAAATAATTAAAATATGTAATAAGCAGGTCTTCCACTCTGTCTTTTTTTTTCTGACTTCTCTTTCTGTCTACTCGTGTCCCTGTAGGATTTGTGAGTTTGAGGGTGCTTCTTAATTGAGGGGTAAACGCAGCTTGGAGATAAAGCAGTTTCCTTGCTGCATATTCTTTTCTTTCTGAACCAGCAATGCAAGTAAAACCCAAGTATCTGATTTCTATTTAATCAGTATTCTGAAACAAGAAGGGAGCACAGAAATTACTGACTGCACGCAGTGTGCCAACAAATCAATGCTGCTGTGCTCTTAAAGCAGAGGTACACTTTTGGCTATTAAATGCACTTAATGACTTAAATTTGTTTACTATTATTTCTCCACTATAGAAAAATACCACATGTTTTCTGTACCCAAATTGTATGAGGCGTCCCACAGTTTGTCTCTGCAGGTTCATCATTTTATCATATCAAGATAAATTTTTACAATCCTCTCTAGACAATATACTTTTCGTGAAAACAAAGACAAAACATGGAAGTAACTAGTGTTAATGATTTCACGCTGACATTTGAGAAGATTCCTTATTTCAGCATTAATCCTTAACAGTATTGTTCATTACTGTAGGCAGGAACAATGAGTGTGGATTCTACGGATTAAAAGAAATTCCAATGTGAAACAACATGAGTAAGCACAGGAATCAATTATATCTGAGGACATTCTAACAGTGTAACAAAAGCACTTTGTCCTTAAGTTATGACTTAATAATTCTAAACATTTAGATTATCATCTTAAACAGTTGTATAGGACACTAAATACAATGGAGTCACTTTCAGAGAAAATAGGATTATCCTGCAAATATTCATACTGTACAGTGACCTTTCATAATGTTCTGTGTCTAAACTTTGTACACAATGTTATTAAAAGATGATTTGGCTTCAACATTAGTATTCAATTCAACAAAATGTAATTTCGGGAAAAGGTAAAACAAAGATAAAAATCAATTTGGTAATTACAGAAAGGATTCATGAGTGTAAAGCTCACGTGATGTGCAATTATGAAGTGTTGATAAGATGTGAAGGTGACATTGCATCTTTACTAATTACATAAACGTTTATTGTAAAAATTTTTTTTGAAAAGAATGCTGATTGCGACTTTTTTTTCCCATGCACAATAGTAGAATTGAACTGTATGGTTCTCTTGTCTCAGGCATGTACTTGCACAAGATGATGCTGGCTAACAAGGTTTATGTTCCTGCCAACAGTATGGTGCAAGGAGCTTAAATGTATATGCAGCCTCACACCTTTCCACTCCTGGGTCATTTCATTTCTAACATGAGTCACTTTGTCCAAGCATTACAACAATCCAAAAGTAAAATAAGCAAACTATTCAGACAGGTGTACAGGCCACTTGGGAACCTTTTCAAATGTGACCTTGCATTTGCAATTAATCATCATTTATTAAGGTGACTTTTAGGAATCTTACATTTTGGAAGAGATCCTCACACACGTTAAAGAGACATAATGTTATTCTGCAGGAGGTAATGTCACCAGGCACAATTCTTTGTCACAGCACACAGAAGTATTATTTCTAATAGATCATACCATTCGAGAATAAACAGGTTTTCAGAATAAATCAGTCCAGAAACTAACTGATTCTCCAAGATAGTAGGAACTGCAGATGCTGGAGAATCAGAGATAACAAGATGTAGAGCTGGACGAAAACAGCAGGCCAAGCAGCATCAGAGGTGCAGGAAAGCTGATGTTTCAGGCCTAGACCCTTCTTCAGAAAATCTTTCTGAATTTTTCTGAAGAGGGGTCTAGACCTGAAATGTCAGCTTTCCTGCACCTCTGATGCTGCTTGGCCTGCTGTGTTCATCCAGCTCTACACCTTGTTATCTTTGATTCTCCAAGATCCTCCTTTTATCCTTTTTCTAAAATGGGAACACAGGGTCAATTTTTCCCAAACTCTTTGTGTTGGCTTGGCTAATTGAAGGACGTTTACTTTGAGAACTAAAACAGAAATTGCTGCAAAAGCTCAGCAGGTCTGGCAGCATTAGATGGCTGCCATCAGTTTGAGGAAGGGACATTGGACCTAAAACGTTAATTCTAATTTCTCTCCACAGATGCTGCCAGACCTGCTGAGCTTTTCCAACAATTTCTGGTTTTGTTTCTGATCTCCAGCATCTGCAGTTCTTTTGGTTTTTACTTTGAGAACTGTCTACCGCTCCTTCTATTTCATTCTTATCATCGCTATTGTCTACCATTATCTTATCACATAACACAGTTGCTCCTCCTTATCCTTTTTCCCTGTGATAACACCTTTGCAGCATGTTTATGTGTCATAACTGATTGTTCTCCCTGCAACTCAGAAGTATTTATGAGTTGTCACTTTTCTAACTCTCCTAACATCTTTATATGGACTACTGAAGTTTATTCTCAATGCTCACCATGTAATGACAACAATATCAAAAAAACCTTCATCTCTCACTTGAAATGTTCTAGTTGCTCAACGTTTCTCTGTCCATTCTTTCATCTTTACTTGTGAAGCTTTCAAATGTTCTTGTCCTATTTTACCTGCTCCCATGAGTCTTTCCAGAAACATGGACATGTAACCTGATGTTGACATTCATCGTTTTTTTGTTCAAGAATTCTCTCAAATCAGTTTAAGTGGATCTCTAATCTTGTGAACATAAAACAAATCAACTGGGGAATCTCTGGTAGCAAATGGTAAGAAAACTAATCCTTCGTCTTAATCTTGTGGGTACTTTCCCAAAACTCCCTGCGATTGAGGATGATATGGAGTTGACTTCAGTTGTTTTATATCCAAACTGCTAACAATTTCTTGGAAAACATTAAACATAAAGTTAGAACCCTGATCAGACTGTCTCATCTGGTATTTCCTAATGAGCAAAAGATACTGCATTAAATTGTCCACTACTACCATAGTCGTAATTGTCCTTAGCTACAAGGAATAGGGTTGTCATATCCATGATTGTGACACAATATTGATGTCCTGCCTTTTTGTTTTTGGTAATTATGTAATCCACTGACACTCGACTGTATAGTTCTTCAAAAATGCTTGTTTGGCAATCAAAGGTGCTGGTTTGACTACATGGTGAGCTATTCATGCCACCTGACATTTATGGCATAGTCTACAGGACTACACAACATCTTTATGAAATCCTGGTCATGTAAAATGCCTATTTATTGATGCCTGCATTTCCTACATTCCTATATGCCCTGCTATAGAAACTTCCTGTGCTACTTGTTATCCCTCCTTATAACATCTGAATGGTAGCACTAGTTGATGAACTAACATCCATTCTTCGTCTAGAGGCCTATAGGGATGTTTCTTTATTCTGATCGAAATAGCATTTCTAATAAAATACCACTCTGAAACTCTTACAGCCTCAGAATCAGTGTGAGCTATCTGTGCTAACTTATGTAACTCAGCACCTAGTTCCTGAGCCTGAGTTAATGAAGAAATACCAAGTACTTCTTTTCAACTGTCCTCGTTGTTTAATAGAGTTTCAGTGACCCAAACACTTGCTTGTGATATTACTGAGCATTCTGGTGATGGACTTTATTTAGTCATTACTTTGGTCATTATAGACAATGGAAAAATACCCATAAACTGTCCCTGCAACTGCTCTGTCTCCTTAGCCTGACCTGGGCTGTCCATGACTATATGTAAAGCTGTGACTTTAACTCCTCCCAAATCATTCCCTAGAAGTAAATACATTCCAGCCACAGGTAATGTCGTCCATGTCCCAACTACGAATAGTCCTGACAACAAGTCACCCTCCAAATGGACTTTACACAGTTGAACTGGAATATACTCTCCACCTATTCTGTTTATGAACACGTTGACTTTCATTGACTTCCCCAGAGAAAAAAAGTAAGTCCTTTTCCTGTTTGAGTAGCTATATCTCTTAGAATGGTAATGGACTTGAATGTTTCATGCCACTAAAAGAAGGGCTTAATTTCCTTGTGGATACAAACCGTTCATATCTCTCATATACCTTATGTACATCCTTTACACTTACAGTAGTGTCTATCTCTGGTATCTTTGTTGCAGTTAAAGTGACAATCTAATCCATGGCCGTTCCTTCTTCGTCCTTTTCCTAAAGTTTCCTTTTTCAATCCCATTTTTACAAACTTCGATAAGTTCCAAATGTTTCCCTTTTAACTTCCAATGAATTTACAATGGAAATGCCTTGGGTTCTGATTTCCACTTCCACCATCTGTACCTTCCTCTCTGATCTGAGGAAGAGGACTTTCAGGCAACCCTAGCTATTCATTTCATACCTTAACACTTACTTTCCTTTCATTATCCCTTTTTAAAGGGAGGGTGAAAGGTTGACTTCTGTAAATTAACTCTCAATCGTCAACCATTATTGTTGCCTGTCTAGCAGCTACAACCCTTTAGTCCTCCACATGACGTCTTAATACAGAAGGTGGTGAGTTTTAATTTCCTTTAAGAAAATAATCTAAGAACTTCTTAGGTTACTTCAGCTTCTCATGGAAATTGCTTACACCATGAATCAAAATGATCTTTTCTAATCATCACAAATTCCATTCAGGCTCTTTCTTCAAATTCCAGAACTTTTGCCTATAAAATCCGTCATAGGAGATGGTGAACTAAAGTTCACGGTTGGAAATTACAGGCATACTGTTCACATAGTTTGAAATATGGTGAAGTGGCAGAGACACAAAGTAGGGACAATGAGTATGTCCGCGAATTACCAGGATATAATTTCTGGTGGCCTGCCAAAATCTGTGTCTGTGCCTCAACTATTAAAAAAAAGTTGGTGGAGTGGAAAGCCACAAAACCACAGTGGCTGATTGCACTAACATTAGCAGCATGTTAAACAGTGCAGGCAGAGGCATTAAAATTACAAACCGATATAGAGAGGTTGAGTGAATGGGAAAATCTCTGACAATGCACCTTCCAAAGGTGTGGGGTGAGATCTGCTCGCAGTACCCCAAGTGGGGTCTAACCAAGGTTTTGTATAACTTCTGCGTCCTCATGCTCCAGTCCCCTTTACATAGAGGCCAGCATACCATTGGCTTTCATAAATAACCTACAGCGTAGAAGCAGGCAATTCAGCTAATTGAGTCCACATCGACCCTCTGAAGAACATCCCATCCAGACCCACCTTACCCTAGATTCTCCTTGGGTAATCCACCTAGCCTGGATACTATGGGCAATTTAGCATGGTCAGTCCACCCTAGCCTGCACATCTTTGGATTGTGGGAGGAAACCAGAGCACCCACAGGGAAAATGTGCAAACTCCACCCAGATTGTCACCCTAGGGTGGAATTGAACCCGGGTCCCTGTGAAGCAGCCTTGCTAACCACCACTGATCCACCATGCCACCCTCGCTTGATTATCCTCTGTAGCAGTTTGTGACATTTTAAAGATCTATGCCCCTGATCTCCAATTCTCTTTTAATTAAAAAAAAAAATCACTGTTTAAACCAGCCCAGGCAAGGGTCTGAAGAGAAGCAAACAGTTGTAAGCAGTCATGTGAATTCTGGGAAGCTTTGTTTAAACAAAACTTCAATGTGATCAAATCACTGACCATGCATAGAAGGGCTGAACCAGGAAACTACAGATTAGCCAATCAAACTTCCACACCGGGGGAACTATGGAACCAATTATGAGGAACAAAATGAATCTGCACTTGGAAAAGCAGAAATCAATCAAAATCAGTCAGCATGGTTTTGTTAAGGGAAGGTTATATTTGACACACATGATTGAATTTTTCAAAGAGTTGTCCAGGTGTACAGATGAGAGCAATTAATTTGATATAGACTACTCAGGAGAGATGTAATTGCAGTGGAGAAGGTACAGAGGAGACTTACCTGTATGTTGCTGAGGTTAGAGAGTTTCAGTTGAGAAACAATTAGATAAACTGGGTATTTTTTTCATTTGGAGCACAGAAGACTGAGGTGGTAATGATTGATTTGTATAAAATTGAGATAGGGCTGGAAAGAAGGAACTTTTCTTCTTGGTGGGTTTAAGGCAAGGGGAAGGACGTAGAGAGGGGATGTGAGGAAAAGAATTTTCACCCAGAAGGTAGTGGGAATCTGGAACTCAATGCATTTAAGGGTGTTATTGGCAGAAATCCTTACAACATTTCAGTAGTATTTAGATGCGCACTTATTATGCCATGATCTAAAATGCCGAGTGCTAGAAAGTGGGATTAGAAAGTTAAGTGCTTATTTTTGACTAATGCAGACAAAGTGTGCTGAATGGAGCTATGGACTTGTACCCCAAGATTCCCCTGTATACCAATGCTCCTGAGGTTCCTGCCATGTATTGTATAATTTCTTCTTGCATTTGACCGTCCAAAAGCATCACCTCAGTCTTGTCAAGCTTGAACTCTATCTGCCATTTCTCCACCCAACTTTCCAGCTGATCCATTTGCTGCTGCAACCTTTCAGAATCTTCTTCACTATCCTCAACTCCACCAATTTTCATGTCATCTGCAAACTTATGAATCAGACCACCAACATTTCCATCCAAACAATTTATTTATATATTACAAGCAACAGAGGTCCCAGCCAGATCCTTCCAAAATGCCACTGTTCACAGACCTTCTGTTAGGAAAACACTCCACCACAACGACTCTGTCTTCCATGACCAAGCTAATTTTGACTAACTCACCATTGATCACATGAGTATTAATCTTCTAGCTTAGCCTACCATGAGATACGTTGTCAAATGCTTTAGTAAAGAACATTCTCGCATTTTCTGTTTTGTTAGTTTTCTGTATTTGTTCTATGGTTTGACTTATCCTTTCAAACAAGATTTCCTGCTCATGTGTTCATCACTTGGTATTGCATGCTTTACCAATATCAAGAGAAACTACACACCTTTTGAGTAGGCGTGACAAGCTACATCTGTTTTTGAGATAATAGGAACTGCAGATGCTGTAGAATCCGAGATAACAAGGTGTAGAGCTGGATGAACACAGCAGGCCAGCTTGGCCTCCTCTACATCTGTTTGTGTTGGTTTGGTGCACTTTGCATTTTGCTGCCTGAATCAATAGTGTTGACTGTACCTAAGCACATCTTGTTGTCAGCCTGCTTCTCTGACTTCATAATTGCATCCATCTTCAAGTAATGAGTCAATAGCCCTTTATCATCTCCCAAAAGATCCTTCTTATTTTGATCTTGTCTTTGAGAATATTACAGGTATTTTCTGGATCTTTCCGAATATCTGTGCAAAGCCTGGACATGTAAATTCTGCAAATCCTTTCAGTCTAATGTTAAGTAAGATTTTAGAGTTCTTTTCTCCGGACCATCTGTCACTTCATCTGTGAAATAAAACTTCATATATTTTTTGCACAGCTGTAAATCAAAAAAGTCGTCACTGGATACTCAATCAATAACTGGTTTCCTTCTATTTCGCATTGCAAGTCTTTGGGTTATTCTTTAGAGATACAGTGCAGTGTTTTTTTTATTCTGCTGGTTTGCCTGCTTTTTCCTTTGATTTTTTTTCCCCCTCCTTTTGGCTTCAGATTCCTTTTATCTTTGTCTTTGGATCCATTAGCCTTTCTCCCTTCAAAACCATTATCTCACTGGTAACACAGTATGGAACTGAAGGAACACAGCAGGCCAGGCAGCATCAGAAGAGCAGGAAAGCTAACGTTTCGGGTTGACACCCTTATTCAGAAATGGCCTTTGTCACTTTAAAATTGTTCCTTTAGGAATCAAAGGCTTGTAGAAGCAGAATTCTGCCATTAGGTGCCTTACTTGCCAAGTAAGAAATGACAATATATGCCTTTTTAAAAATTTGAACAGTGAACTGGAGAAAAAAAATGATGGAACAGACTGATGTCTGGACATATGTAAGCCTTTTTATTTTAACACGTTTTATTTAATGTTTTCAAATGGTATTTTCTTCTAAAAATGTTAAATGTTGTGCTTTCAAAACCACTTAACTACCAGCAGCATCAGACATATATTTACTTTTTTCATGGAGGACCGGAGAGTTAACGCATTCAATGTAGGCCTTTTTAGCCTTTGATTTTGCCTGCATTTTAACTTTGGCCCTTTTCTAAGTAAGGCATTTTTAGAGTTTTTTTATTTTTCAAAAGTACATATTTTAATCAAAAATAAATTAGTTTTTTGCTTGCCATTTCTCTGTCTATAGATTTATATGACTGTCTGTGCCATTGAAGGATGAGTAACTGTCCTTGTTTCCATTGTCCCACCCAGTTGTACATTTGGAATTCAATTAGTTTTTCAAAAATGTACCATAAAGATATTTATATCTTTTCTAGATAATTATTACCAGCATGATGCACAATTGCCTCAAACAGGGTGCTTTATTGGATGTGACCCAGGTAATATTCCAGAAACCTGGGTTCAAATCCATGGCAGGCGGCGGAATTTGAATTCAGGACAAAATCTGGAATTATGAGTCTAATTATGACCATGAATCCATTGTCAAATGTCAGAAAAATCCATCTGGTTCACTAACGTCCTTTAGGAAGGGACACTGTCATCCTTACCTGATCTGGTCTACATGTGATATCAGACCCAAAACAATTTGTTTGATGCTAAACTGCCCTCAAGGCATTTAGGGATTGGCAATAAATGCTGGACGAGCCACCAATGCACACATCCCATGATTATTACTTCTGTTTATTCAATGCTTATGTTATCTCCTATGACATAGTAAGCTGGGCATGGGTATTGTGGTAATGAAGAATCCAGCAGACATTCATTGCAAAGAACTATTATGTGTGATTATAACATTCACAGACATATAAGCGTGTGAGCTAACATTAAGCGACAAATCACAACAGGGAGCATATTTTATATAGCATGTCATGCTTCAAGTCATTCTTGCAAAGATGGAGGTTAATTTATTTGGTGAGTAAATTGGAGACAGCACTGCCTGTTAGAGCTCAAATGGCAGAAATGTTGCCTGGATTGGAGGGAATGTCTTATAAGGAAAGGTTGAGAGAGCTAGGGCTTTTCTCTTTAGAACGACGAAGGATGAGAGGTGACTTGATAGAGGTGTACAAAATGATTAGAGGTATAGATAGAGTAGACAGCCAGAGACTTTTTCTTAAGGCGGAGGTAGCTATTAAGAGGGGGCATAGTTTTAAAGTGATTGCAGGTAGATATAGGGGAGACGTCAGAGGTAGGTTCTTTACTCAGAGAGTGGTAGGGGGCGTGGAATGCATTGCCGGAGAAGGTAGTGGAGTCGGCCTCATTAGGGGCATTTAAGCAGCTATTAGATAGGCATATGGATGATAGTATAAGGTAGGGGTGGCGGTTAGATAGACATTAGGTTTAGGGTAAAAATTTGGCACAACATTGTGGGCTGAAGGGCCTGTACTGCGCTGTACAGTTCTGTTCCGTTCTGTTCTGTTCTTAAATAACTGAAGTATGAGCGTAGCACATGAGTTTGTAGGAAATATGGAGGAGGCTAAGTACTTTGGACATTGAAGCAGTTCAATCGGGTGATATTCATTGCAATTAAAGTGGCTGGAGCATAAGGAGACAATGAATAAACTAGAGATGAAGAGAAAGATAAGGACAGAAAGGTAGCTATGAAAACGAAAGGTTAGGAAATTAAGATGAAAAGACAGGAAATAGAAATGAAAAGTCTAAAATTAGAAGTGCAAGAAAAAAATAGTGAGGGAGCACGAATAACAGCTTAAGATGGTGTGGTTAAAGCAGCAGACATCAGGTACTGATGCAAGCCATTGTGAGGAGAATCTGAATCATAATTTAATGATCAGGAGGAAAATGTTTAAGTTTTTACAGGACCGATCAATATTTGAGGAAAAACATGTGGAGGCATTCTTCATCCTTCAGAAAATATCTGGACAAATGATTTAGGAAAAAGAGAAGTGGACAATGCTCATGCAAAGCAAGTTGATACGTATAGCACAGAAAATGTAAGCTTGACTGTCAGAGTTGGGTTTTCTCAGGATTATGGTGCAGTGAAGAAGAAGAATTTTGGTTACATAGAAGTTACCCACCTGAGGCATACAGGCAAAGGTCCCAGAATTAAGCAAACAGCTTGGGCAAATCTTTACTAAATTTGAGAGTGTTAACAAAATAGTTTTGGTAGGTGGATATGAGCGTTAGAAGTTGAAACCACGAATGAAACTTTTAGAAATTATTTTCTTACAGAAAACTCGTTACCTTCCACAATTAAAACTCATGTTAAGGACCAAAGGGTTGCATGACATAGAAATAAATAATGGCTGATTGTTGACTTAATCCATAAAACTATTTCTTTTTCCCGTCACCCTCATAAATTCAAAAGTAATAGAAAATGAGGGAGTTAAAGGAAGCAAATAACTACGGTAAGGGGTAGATTTCTGGGAATCCTCCAAGGCCTCCACCTCTGATCAAAAAGGAAAGTATTGAGGGTGAAAGTGAGAATCAGAAATCTAGGCATTTCCATTGTAACAATGTGGGACACATTTGTTCAGAATGCAAGAAGTTGCAAGGGAAACCCATGGGGCTTATTGGAGTTCATAGGAATGAGTCTGAAAAGGAAACTCTGAAGGAAAAGGCCACAGATCGGATCATAGCTTTAGCCAAGATGAACAGACAGGAGGTATACATTGCAATGTATGTGGAAGAATTACATAGGCTACAAAAATAAAGTTGCTGGAAAAGCTCAGCAGGTCTGGCAGCATCTGTAAAGGAAAAAACAGAGTTAACGTTTGGGGTCCGGTGACCCTTCCTCAGAACTGA
>JAHRHZ010000009.1:10966057-10977529 GCA_024137785.1 Ginglymostoma cirratum
ACTCTGTTTTTTCCTTCACAGATGCTGCCAGACCTGCTGAGCTTTTCCAGCAACTTTGTTTTTGTTCCTGATTTACAGCATCCGCAGTTCTTTTGGTTTTTGATTACATAGGCTAGATGAGAGAAATGAATCATTTTAATTGAAAGCGAATATAACCCCTTTTTCTTCAAAGAAGGAATCAAAACACATAACTACACTAAGGAATACAGATCCTGTTCAAATTCTCTCGATGGAGAAGGATTTAGATCTCCCCCCAGAGAATTCATAGAAAGCAGGTTGTTGGTAAATAGTGTCGGTAGAGAGTATATCCTGATAGCATTGTACAACATCCAATTGGAGTGTGGTTTGTTCTCTGGACTGTTGGAAGTTGGGGTAGTTAAGAAATTACTGTGGACTGAGTGCTTTGCTTGCGGTGAATGGTTTGGCGTGAGTGAAAACCAGATAGTTGCCTCGAATCACAGCAAGTCCAGCTGACACTAAAGAAACAGAAAAATTGTAGGAACTGGTTCCAGGTAGTGTTTCATCATGTGTAATGACCAGACCAATGTCTAAATGAAGTCCATCACCAAAGGTCACATTAATACTGCAAGCAGATGTTATGGTCACTGAAACTCTGCTTAAGAATATGGATAGTTCAGCTGAAGTGTTTGGCATGTAAAGATCGATTGAAGCTCAGGAAGCAGAGTTAAGAAAGTCAGCACACTCAGCTGAACGAGTTGTTGTCTTAAAAGTGGACACCTGATTAGGAAGTGAAGATATCCTTACAATCCTGTGGATGAAGAATAGGCAATTGTTCATAAATAGTGATACTATGTAGATATCCTGTGGAGATATTACAACATTCCCTGTGCAGCTGCTCTGACGTTCCACAACATCCTTATGTTGAGAACACAGTTTCATACACTCAAAACAGTGATTGTTCCCCCGTCCCCCATCCCAGCATTCCCGATTTCACATTCACAACAATGCCTCTGATAACTGCACGCCCCTCCCCACCCTTCTGAATTTTAATGACCAAATCCCCCAGGACTGCCCTTGGTCCACACCCTGCGTCACCTTGGGAGGACAGAGCCCTGAGATAATAGGAACTGCAGATGCTGGAGAATCTGAGATAACAAGGTGTGGAGCTGGATGAACACAGCAGGCCAAGCAGCATCAGAGGAGCAGGAAAGCTTGATGTTTCAGACCTAGACCCTTCATCAGAAAATACCTTCATCAGGACAGAGCCCTGACTGAGGATGGAGCACCATGCCAGTCTGATTTCAGAGTAGCTCCCAGTTGTCTTAACCATAATCTCTGGCACAGTTAGGCCTGACCTGAGGACTGACCACAGTGCAACCCTCAGACTGTAAAGGTACAGACCTCTGCAAACCAATCAACTGTGTGCTTGATTGATCGGACAGACACCTAGTCTGAGATCAAATAATGCCCTTGACTGACTGTGGTGTCACTGACGAAAATCCCCCTTGACTAGACTAAAGCTCATCTTCATCAGACTTTTAAAAATGGCCTTTTGCTTGAAGCACATGTAGGTCTGTGTGCCACAGACTCTACAGGTACGTGTTCTAGATGTGATATTAATATAGCATAATGCCATATAGCGGCATGCCCAGCCCCTGGACTGATCAATGCTGGCAACTATGACAAGCTGTTTTGTTTTCTATCTGTGCTAAAAAGCAAGGCCAGGCAGACCTACTGTGAGCGTATAGTTTGATTGCGGTATCAATGCCCTAAAAGCAAGGCAAAAGAGAAATGCTGCGAGCATCCATGTAGGTGTAAAGTGAGTGAATACTCAGAAAGCAAGCTAAGAACCCTAAGATGCATCTTGTGCAGATTGGTGAGATGGGTAAATGTTGATAAGCACAAAGCAAACCGGAAGCAGAATTGTCAAGTAAAACATTTGTGATCATCAAATCCAGTAATGATGCGCTGAATGGATAGTTTAAGCTGTACCGTGATAAGGTGACGAGACTGTGACTTTGCCAATGATGAGTTCTGTGGATGGAGTGTGGCGGTGGTCAGTGTCCATGTAGTGTACCTGAGATATTTGGGAATGCTGGCCAGGGAAGACATTGGTGAGCTGCAGCCACCAAATAACCACTCTGAATTTCAGTTTGGGAATCGGCACCATCTAGTTTCTCACCGGTAACTTGGAGAATCACAAGCTGGATATAAACAAAGTGAGGTTAGGTAATAATGAGATGTTAATGCATGTTAAAGGAACTTGGCCACTTTTTGAGCAAAATTCTCATCCAACTACTGAAACTTAAAGGGGAAAATTGATCACTTTATCCTCGACTTTGAGAATGCCGTGTTTTGTCATTCTCACCATTTTCTCCCAGTTTTCTTGCCTGTGCCCATATCGTTCAGACACTGGAAAAATGGAAGTTTAGAGACAGCTGAACCGAGCAGAGCTGTTGGAATATCAGAGGACAGGCTAAGTAATTTGATAGAAATGAAAATCCAGGAGGTGTAGAGAGTCAGTTAATATCAGGAAGATGATGGGAAAGATAGACAATAAAATAAAATTCAAAAGCAGCTGGGGATTTCTCCTCTAAATATTTGAGGCAGGAACAGAGTGATGCTTAAACAGTAGAACTAGTAGCCAGAAACTGAGTCGCTCACAGCGATGGTGAGAACATAGCAGTAAATAAGTTTATGCTAAATAATATTAAGGACAAGTTGCTTCTCACAACATAACTGTTGTGTGCAAGTGGGCACATCTTCTTCATATTGAGAGGTATTTGAAATCAAGTTTTAAAGAAGATTTTGATCTAGATTGAGTTTTAGAAATTTTCCCACAGCTCACAGAGAGAAAATACAAATGTGCCCGAGCTAGAGATAGGCATTATTTGCAGGGCAAGTCCAGCACAGAAATGTGCTTTCAGTGTCGAGAGAATTTCTGGAATTTGTAACCAGATGTGAGAGAAAAGCCCCGTCTTTTCTGGACCTTTACCAGATCTTGTGTGGTAAGATAGGGAGATGTGGCTTGAAACAAAAGAATGAGAATAAATTACCCAGAAATATAAAAGGTTATTTATGAGTTTATGAAGAGGCAGTGAGTACATAAAGTAAACATTGAGGCAGAGAGGGGAAATTATGAAAGGGAATGAGGAAATGATAGAGCCATTCTTGTTGTCAAACAAAACATATTTTGTGTCTTTCTTCACAGTAAAAGACACGGAGCTATAGAGTCATACAGCACAGAAACAGACCCTTTAGTCTAACTAGTCCATGTTGTCCATAATCTCAAACTAAACTAGTTCAACCTGCATGCGTTTGTCCCTTATCCCTCCAAACATTTCTTACTCATGTACTTAACTAAATGTCATTTAAACAGTGTAACTGAATCCACATCCATCACTTCCTCTGGAAGGTCATTCCACACATGAGCCACTCTTTGTGTTAAAAAAAAGTTGCTCCTCATGCCTTTTTAAAATCTCTTTTCTCTCACCTTAAAACTCCCCCGGTCCTGAAATCTCCCACACTGGGGAGAAGACACCTGCCATTCAAATTTCTGAAGAAGAGTCCTGACCTGAAACATCAACTTCCCTGCTCCTCTGATGCTGCCTGACCTGCTCTGTTCCTCCAGCTCTGTGTTATCTCAGAGATAACTGTGTTATCTCTGCCATTTACCTTATCTGTGTTCCTCTTGATTTTATAAACTTCTATGAGGTCACTGCTCAACTTCCTACACTCCAGTGAAAAATGTTCCAGCCTATGTATGCAGTCTTATAACTCAAAACATTCATTCCCAGAAAAGTCCTGGTGAATCTCTTCTGAACCTTCTCCAGTTTAAGACTATTCTTCCTATAGAAAGGCGACCAGAACTGGACACAGTACTCCAGAACAGGCCTCACCAACACCTTGTACAACCTCAACATAATACCCCAGTTCCCATAATCCTGGATAAAAGGGTAATCAAGGGATTAATAAGAATGAGGAATTTAACATAATTTTTTTTGTGTATTTGTTCATGAAATTTGGCTACCATTGGTAGGACAGCAGTCATTGCTGATCCCTAATTTTTCTGGGAAATTGGTTATGAGTTGCCTGTTTGAATTGCTGCAATCTCAGCCTCCTCTAGAGGTCCTCAAAATCACAAGATGCCAGTCTTCAGCAAATTCAATCCATTCCACATGATACCCTGAAATGACTGGAGGCACTGGCTGCTAATGAAAGGTTATGGGCCCCGACCACATTCGGGCACTGAAGACTTGATCTCCAGAAATTAGCCTGCCCCTAGCCAAGCTGCTCCATTACAGCTACAATATTGACATCTAACCACAATGTGGAAAACTTCCCAAAGTATTTCCTGTATTCATCAAGCAGGACAAATCCAATTGAGCAAATTATTACCCATCAGTCTACGCTCAATCCTCAGTAAAGTGTTGGGAGAGGTTATCAACAGTGCTATCATGCAGCAATTGCTGTAGCAATAACCTGTTCACTGATGCTCAGTTTGGGTTCCACTAGGATCACTAACCTCCTGAACTCTTTGGTTCAAATATGGAAAATGGAGTTAAACTCCAGAAGGGAGATAAGAGTGACTGCCCGTGACATCAAAGCTACATTTTATCAAATGTGAAGCAGTTCTAGCAAAAACTAGAGACAATGACAATCAAAGGGAAAAGTTTTCAATGGTTGCAGTTGTTGGAAGCCAGTTATCTCAGCTCCAGGACATCTCTGCAGGAGTTCCCTAGGGATGTATATTAAGTTCAGCCATCTTCAACTGCTTCATCAATGATCTTCCCTCCAATGTAAGGTCTGAGAAGGGGATTTTTGCAATGATAGAAAAATGTTCAGTAGTGTTCACAACTCTTCAGACATTGAAACAGTACTTACCCAGAGGCAGTAAAATCTGGGCAATGTCCCAGCTTGGGCTGACAAGTGACCAGTAATTTTTGCATCACACCAGACAATGATCATCTCCAATAAGACAGAATTTAACAATGGCATTCAATGGCATGATCATCACTGAATTCCCCACTATCAATGCCCTGGGGGTTATCATTGACCAGAAACTGAAGTGGACTCACCATGTAAATACAGTGGTTACAAAAACAGGTCAGGGACTAGGAATATTGCAGTGAGCAACTCACCTCCAGATTACCCAAAGCCAGTCCAACATCTACAAGGCATAAGTCAGGAGTGTGAAGGAACACTCCCAACCTATCTGATCAGTGCAGCTCCACAATACTCAAGAACCTTGACAAGATCCAGGACAAAGCAGCAGCCTGCTTGATTGGTACCACATCCACAAACAATCAATCCCTCCACCCCAACCCTCAGTCACAACAGCATGTTCCATCTCGTGGTCACTACCATCTAGAAAAACAAAGACTGTAAATAAATGGGAACACCACCACCTGTAAGTTTCACTTCAATCCATTCATCATTCTGACTTGGAAACATATCATAATTCCTTCAGTGTCACTGGGTAAAAAATCCTAGAATTCCATCTCTAACAGCTTATGGATCTACTTCAATTGTTTAAGAAGACAGCTCACCGCTACCTTCTGAAGGGTTGCCAGGGATTGGCAATAAATGTTTATCCGATCAGCAATATCCACATCCCCTGAATGATCATTTTGCCTTGAAGAGAAGAGATACAGGGAGAGAGTTACATTATTTTAACCTATTGACCATGAAGGAAAGATGTTATATTTCTAAATTAAGATGGTGTGTGGCTTGGAGAAGAATTTGTAGGAGATGGTTTTCCCTTGTATCTGTGGCTCTTCTCCCTTCAGGTGATGGGAAGTTTGGGAGATGCAGTTGAAGGAGGCTTGGTAATTTACTGCATGTATCTTGTCAATATTACACAGTGTTGTCTGTCTGCATCTTTGGTGAAAGAGTCCTTCTGTGATGTATCTGTAATTCATAAAACCCACAACACAAAATCCCCATAGAAGGTTGACAGAAACTTGCACAAATAACTTCAAATTGCTTGAAAATTACTCCAGTACATGCAGCTACACAATTTACAGAAGCTGAGAAACTAGCAAAAAAAAATAACAATTGGAAAAGAACATTGGAGTCATATTGAAGCTCCTTTTTGACTGACATAAGATGAATCACACCAGTAGGTGTCTTCATTTGCAATGAAAATATTAATTTTTTCTTCTGGGTTGCAGTTATCCAAGAAGCTAATCATTACAGTATTCATCATTGGCCTGAATCTAGAGCTGACTAGTGACTAGATGACTCTTTCTCCCCCGAACTGGAGTAACCAGACTTAGATTTTATGATGTTTCGTATGACAATCTCCTGTTGTTGTGTGCTGACTAATCTGGTGTTTAACACCCGTTTTAATCTTGAGCTCCTACCACCTGATACCTTACATGCCTGCATTCTAAAAGAAACAGCTGGAGAGATAGCAGAGTCATAGAGTCAGAGAACAGCATGGAAACAGACCCTTTGGCCCAACTTGTCTGTGCTGACCAGATGTAGAGAAACGGTATTAAAAATTTTCAAAATTCCCTGGATGCTGGAATGGTCCATTATGTCAGAAGTTCGCAAATATAACACAGCTATTCAAGAAATGAAAGAAAGATAAGACAAAGAATTGCAGGTAAGTTAGCTTATTACTGATTATCAGGAAATGCTGAAATTTCCTGTTAAGAATGGGCCTTGCATTAACTATCCCATTAGAAAATCTGAATATGATCATTTACAGTCAGTCATATTACAAAAAGGAAAATCAAGTTTGATAAAATTATTAGAATGCCATGAAGATCTAACAGGTAATATAGATAAAGCTTAATGGGAGATGTCTTCTATTAGATTTCCAGTGACATGAGATAAGTAAAACCAAACATTACAAAAACCAATAGAAATTGCAGCTCACCCTGACAATGCAATCCAAATGCTGGCCGGTAAACTGTTGCACCAAGCTCTCATCTACTGGGACTGAGTGCTATCTCAGGTCCTGTCTTGCTTTTTGCAGCCGCTGAAGCTGAGATCTGTTATAAGCAAAGAGCGACCCCTTCTCTCCAGTGTGCCCATCCACCTCTTCGGAGGACTGCTCCTCTTTACCCCAAGTTCCTCAGTATCTATCACATTGTCTTGTTGTGTGCTTCAACTGGGCAAATCGTAGCATGCCAGGATGATGTGTCACAGTCTGCCCGGACTAAAATGGAGGGACACCCAGATAGGTACAGGTAGCAGAACTGCATGTTTGGTCACCCTGTCAACTGCTCCCCCATGGACCTAGTGATTGCATGGGGAGGCATTGTATCTGTGCTCCACATCAATCAGGGGTTTGCATCGTGGTGTCATGAGTCACTATCACCGTAAGTAGCATTTGCCCTACAGTAAGCGGCCTTAAAAACCCCTCTCAAATACAACTTAGCACATGCTCCAGGGTGTAGGAACCATGGCAGCCGCCAGGGTAGCAGGCACACACTTCCAGGAAGTGGTAGCAGTGATCACCTGGATATTAATCAAATGGAACGCCCTCCTGGTGATGAATTTAGCAGCATTGTGATATAACTATCTCTGTGCCACTGATGAGCAGTCACCAACACCTTGCGATCAGGAGGAAGCCAGCTATGTTTCCAAATCCAATGCCTGGACTACAGCACTGACCTCATCCTCGGGAAACAAAATAAGCTGGTATGATCTCACACAGATGGTATCGGTCACGGTCCTGAAGCACATTTTGGAGCATGACTGATAGATGTCATGCAGGTCACCCATTTCTCCCTGGGAGGGGAAATTCACAGAAGCCCTCACTTTTGTAGGTACCAGGAGGGAATGTACCCGCCATTCCTGTAGCTCTCAGGTCCCATTCCACAATCCGGCATGGTTCCACCACAGTGTCACATATAGAGTCATACAGCTTGGAAGTAGACCCATTGGTCCGACTCATCCATGCTGACTACGTTTCCCAAACTAAACTAGTTCCATTTACCTGCATTTGGCCCATATCCCTCTGAACACTTCCTATTCATGTATCTGTTCAAATGTCTTTTAAATGATGTAACTGTACCTGCATCTACCATTTCCTCTGGCAGTTCATTCCATATACGAACCACCCTCTGCATGGAAAATGTTATCCCTCAGGTCTTAAATCTTTCCACTCTCACCTTAAACTTATTCCTTCAAGTTTTGGATTCGCCTACCTTGAGGAAAAGACCTTGGCTATTCACCTTACCTATGTCCCTCATGATTTTATAAACATCTATAAGATCACCCTGTTGCACTTTGCTTACAGCCTGGAAATGGAGTTAGGGACTAAAATTTCTGGTCATCATTACATCTGGAGGACACTGAGACTGTAACGTCTGCCTGAGCTGGGTGCTCCTCAACCTTTGCACTGGTCTGTTGCTGCTCCTATTGCCATCAACCTTGGTCCTCCTCCATCTGCCTTCACCTCTTAAGAAGGCACTTACAGCAAACAATAGCTCATCAGTGGCTGGACACATTGCAATGACCTATGTGGGAACATATGGAGTAAAGTAGGTTCCTAGCTCTGAGAACAGTCAGTGGTGGAATACTCTGAAGATGAGGGCTATACACACCTCTCCAAGCAGCATCCCAATACCAAAGCTTATGCCTCTGTAATACTTCAGCCTCAGCATGGGTACCAACTCAATGATGGTGCAACATCATCTGAGTGACCAGCACTCAACATCAAATAGAGGATGCTTGCTGTGCTGGGACCCCCTCCCCATCTTCATCAAACCTTCATCAGCCATAAGAGGTATCAATGAATTTAGTGAAGTCCAATATAATATTTACATGACAAATGATGAAATGAGCATCTCCACCCCCCAAACACCCCTGGATATATCAGAAGTTATGGTTTATTTTAGGTCAGTATTTTTTAAATCATTGATGCAAACTTCTACATCATTAAGAGGCCAAAGTTCAATTTGTAAGAGCCAAAGGCATGGTGAAAACTGACTTTGAGCTTTTGAGCTGTTTGCAAATGCATGTTTCATGTATTTGCTGCTTCATTGTCCTGGCATCAAGCAAGTGTGAATCCTGTGCTTATGCCCTCAAAACTTTGACGCTGACTCTGCTCATCTTAGATGTTGTGTCAGCCATTTTCCAAATACAGTTAGCATCTACTGAGCAGCCAGTGAGGAAAAAGAACACAACATGCAAACAACATCAGGAGCAGCATCTGCCTGATCATCAAATGCCCTACCAAGAACCTCCATGTCTCCTTTACCTTCTTCTCCCCTGTTAGCCTATTTTAACCCATTCCACCCCCATGTAGAGATCCACCATTTTGAACTTTGCCTCCAATTTTCCTGCTTCCACACCGTAGGGAGCCTATGACTGACTGCTGAACACCCCCAGAACGTGGTCAGATTTGACCGTGACCAGCCTGAGCAGACAACCAACAGTGGCCAGGCCTCTGGCTTATGGGCAGACTGTGCCTGTTGCTGACAGTACCCCACTTGACTGGACTGAGGACTAAAGCCCCCACCGCCAACTTTCTGTCATGGCTTTTTTTATTGAATGCCCATGCAGTGTGTTTGCTGCGCAGCCAGCTAATATATGCTGCAACTGTTAGATTGATACCTCGGTGTGCTGTACACCAAGATGTTTGAGCATTCCTGAGCATGCCGTACAGTCTGTCTGTGTGAGGCAGCACATTAATACAGCAGGGCTGATAATCTTTAGTGCACTAACAGGCATTGCATTACATAGCAAGGTAGAACATGGATACTTTGAGCATGTAGGAAGGCCCTAATTGCAGGTACTTCCAATCCATGGCCTGCTGTGTACAAAGTGACTTTTCAGCAGCCTTTCAGTGTGAGCCTCTGGGGTACACTGCAATGCAAGTCTGTCCTTCCTAAGCAGTTGTCCAATGGATCAGAGAGGTGTTATGAAAATCCTGAGAGGTTGTAATCATTAGCTGTCAATATCCATGGACAAAGAGTGTGTCTGCGGTGCCCATGGATCGTGTCCTGAGATCTTTAGCACAGCGAGCACTATCTCCTCACAGCAATGAACTCAGGTTGCCAGCTACTCGCTCTGACATCCCTGTCGAGAATCCTCGGCATCCAGATCACTCACAGCGGGTGGCAGGATAAAAATCTGCATGTTGATGAAGTGGGATGTGCAGTTAATAATGTCATTAACAAGCATTAATTACTCCCTTTAATAGGTAAGTCTCTACTCCCTAGACAGAGTCTCACTGCAGCGCACAAAACTCATCAAAAATATATTACAAGTTGCTCCTAACATTGTGATCAGCTTCGCCAGACTTTTTCCATGATATTGCTACATTTCTCACTATAGTGAGAAATAGATCCAAATATGATTCTGCCCAACATATTGATGAACTTAATAAAAACCAAAAGAACATTGGATGCTGTAAATCAGTAACAAAAACAGAAATTGCTGGAAAAGCTCAGCAGGTCTGGCAGCATCTGTGGAGAGAAATCAGAGTTAACGTTCCAGGTCCAGAAACATTTCCTCAGAATAATGAACTTGCATAGCAACACATATGGCATGTTAGGCTAACAGTGTTAATTTATCACAACAAAATTAGTTTGAACCTGATTGAAATTGATTGCCTATCAATCTACATATTAGAAGTGGCTGATAATTTTAAAATATTGGATCTTCCTCTCTGATGCTCGGTATGATTCTATGAATTGTGTGTCTATGATAGGTTTCATTGATTGCTTCTGGTGACATTCATATTCTTTTTGAAGTTCAAGAAAACCTTTTATCTCAGCTGCAGCTAAACTTGGGCATGGCGACCACTTCTTTTTATGATTCCCAGCCTTCCAGCCAGTTACGGTTAGGATTTTGGGGATTTTTCTAATTTAGAGTCAGAGTTCTGAACTGTTGAAGCCGATGATTCCATGTCCTAGGTCTTGTGGGCCAATGGCAATGTTCCTAGCTGTATGTTCAAATCCCAAAGCCATAACTTGCTGATCAAGGAAGGAGTGCTCATGATGTGGTTCAATGCTGATTTCAAAAAAAAAAGGTAAATCAAACTCTTCAGAGTTGTTATCACACACTCTGGAGTGGGTGGGATGTGAACCCAGGCCTTCCAGTCTATATAGGAGCAACATTACCTTTCTACCACAAGCGGGACCTAGCAATGCTCAGGATCAGCCAGTGGAGCCTTCTATCACTTGCTCACTTCCCGAAGGGCATAAACATGTGAAGGTGAGACTTAAAACAAAAAGTGTGCAGCTTTCCTGCATATCATTTTTTCCTGTTATTCTTAACATCTCTCACAAGTTAAATCATATTTATATGAATTGAATAGCCAGTTTGAGGCTCATTCAAGGCTGACCAGAACTGTTAGTAATTGATTGTTTGAGTATTTTGTTACGACAAATGAATCATGCAAAAAAAACTTGAGTGAGCTCTTTAGTAGAGAGATAGTAGGAACTGCAGATGCTGGAGAATCTGAGATAACAAGGTGTAGAGCTGGATGCACACAGCAGGCCAAGCGGCATCAGAGGAGCAGGAAAGCTTGACGTTTCGGGCCTAGAC
>JAHRHZ010000009.1:10982529-11006068 GCA_024137785.1 Ginglymostoma cirratum
CTGAGATAACAAGGTGTAGAGCTGGATGAACACAGCAGGTCAAGCAGCATCAGAGGCGCAGGAAGGCTGACATTTCAGGCCTGGACTCTTCTTTGCTTTTTTTTTGTTTGACTCCTACTGTTAGCAGGCGTCATTGAATCTATATCAGCAATGGCCATTGGCACTTGCGCTAAGACCCCTTCTTTAAATTGTCTGGTGCGAGAGTATGAATTTTACAAATATGTGCAGGAAAAAGGATGGGAAGGAAGCAATGGGGGACTTGTGGCAGTATTTTAGTATTTTGCTTTATGTTGTTTGATTATCTCATTTCGTTAGTCCTCTTTGATTCCTACTTGTTTCTCTCCCAATCTTTTCCCTTGCCATTCTCTCACCTGCTAGCCATGTGCTTAATGTATGCTTATTTGTATAACCACAGTCTGTATCTTGGTTCTGTATTCATCCCCACATAAGATCATTAACTTTAAAAACCTCTAACTCATATAACATCTCCCTTAAATCTTTTCCACTGCAGTTAAACCATTATAGAACCATGACTATTCTTATATTACCTTTATAACCACCTCCTCTCTTCTACAAAGTTCCTTGAAATCACAAATGCAGGCACTCTGGACATGTTGTAATTTTACCAGAATTTGGATTCGAAAATTGGTGGGTCTTCTGTTTACAGACTGTTGCCTTTGGTTCTGATCCATGGATCATTTCCCCACTGGAAGATCTTTCATCTCTTGGATATCCTTTGCCGAGGATATTGTTCCTTATAGACTTTGTTATTGGTCCATTATTTTATTGATAAAACTCTTAATCATCTGAATTCTCTTTGCAGGGGAATTCTTCACTGGTGACTCAGGATAGTTACAGAGTCACCAAGTCATGCAGCACAGAAACAGATCCTTCAGTCCAAATCGTCCACAGCAACCAGATATTCCAATCTGACCTAATCCCATTTGCCAGCATTTGGCTGATATCCCTCTAAATCTTTCCTATCTGTGTACCCATCCAGATGCCTTTTAAATGTTGTAATTATACCTGCCTCCACCACCTTCTCTGGCAACTCATTCCATACACACACCACACTCTGCTTGAAAGAGTTGCCCCCTCAGGTCCTTTTTAAATCCTTCCCCTCTCAGCTTAAACCTATGCCCTCTAGTTTTGGACTCCCCGAACATGGGAAAAAGACCTTGGCTGTTCACCCTATCTATGCCCCTCGTAATTTTATAAACCTTTATAATGTCACCCCTCAGCCTCTGATGCTCCAGGACAAATACCTCCCCCCCCTCCAACTTATTCAGCTTCTCCCTGTAGCTCAGTTTGCTCCATAACATCCATGAACTTTTAATCTCATGAATGTCCATCATGGAAGATGGCTGCTCTGTTCAGACAAATACTTTCTTCCTTGTCTTATCTTGGATTTCAATATCAGATGATATCTTTTGATTGGAAAAGGTCATTTCTTTCCCACAGAATCCTGGATACTTAGACCAGACAATTTTATCTTTGAGTAATGGTCTGGCTCATATGCAATCAAATGCTGTTCACATCCCTCAATTTGGTCCTCAGTTTAAATGTTGTCAATCGCACTTGACCTCAGAAATGATCAACTGGTGAAGTAGACCATTTTAAATTCTCTGTCATGTTATGGAAAGATTATTGCACACTACCTCTAACACTCACATTGACTGTTCTGTTTAGAAGTCAGAGGATTGTATATTTCCACCAGTCTTGTGAAGTCTAAGGCATCCTTGATGTTGACATATGTTCTTTTTTGTGCAACCTAAGTAATCTCATGGGGTTCTTTGTTCTGTTTGGGGTCTGCCAACAGAATTGTATACTAGTTGTCCCTTGGCTGGTTGTCCAATGACCAATTGTTTCTGGACAAGTTCTTCTCTGGATGTTGTCAATCTCTTCCAATTCCTCCGATGAAGTTGCATGTCTCCATCAAGATTGGACATTTTGTAACACGAGCATCGTTCACTCTTCTGTGTGTATTGTATTGCAGGATAATGTGTAATATCCCAATGCTTTTGACAGTATTTCACCTGTGTCATGTAGTTTGTAGACTGTAGCCTCTGAGTCTTCAGCCATGTAACTGATCGGATAGGATAGTAACACTTGCACCTGTATTAGTTTTAAATAACCAGCATGTCAGTTATCAGAGACAGGTTCTGTTTGTTCTGGATCTCCTCGGTCACCAAGTTCTCTGAGGCATACCTGGGTAATTTCTCCAATGGAATTGTCTCAACCAATGTATCTTTTCTACTAATAGTGGGTGCTCCACTGTGTAGACCTCTTTGTGTGTGTAATCACCAGTATTCCTGCTGTTGGGAAGCTGTGTCTTACTTCAGCACATGTTCTGGAATTGACCAAAAATTTATAAATGTAACATTCCTTTTTGATGGCTGATCATTTTCTAAGATCAAACGCTGTTATTGTCCAAATAAAAACTAAAAGAACTGCAGATGCTGGAAGTCAGAAACAAAAACAGAAATTACTGGAAAAGCTCCGCAGATCTGGGAGCATCTGGGGAGAGAGTTAATGTTTCAAGTCTAGTGACCCGTCTTCAGAACTGATGCTAGGCAGGAAAAGTTATTTTTTATCCATAAAGTAGTGTGGAGGGAGGGGGTAAGGAGTAAATGATAGGTGGCGATAGAGTCCAAAGATAGAGAAGAATAGTGGGACAGACAAAGGAGTGCAAAACAGTCAGCCTGGGGGAATGAATAGCTGCTAATGGGGACTAATAGTAGCTAACAATGGGTAGTGTATAATGCCAGACTTTGTCATACAAGGCCTGGTGTGTGGGTGTTAAGACCAAAAGACCATAAAACATAGGAGTGGAAGTAAGGCCATTTGGCCCATCGAGTCCACCCCACCATTTAATCATGGCTGATGGGCATTTCAACTCCACTTACCCGCACTCTCCCCGTAGCCGTTGATTCCTTGCGAGATCAAGAATTTATCAATCTCTGCCTTGAAGACATTCAACGTCCCGGCCTCCACTGCGCTCCGTGGCAATGAATTCCACAGGCCCACCACTCTCTGGCTGAAGAAATGTCTCCTCATTTCCATTCTAAATTGACCCCCTCTAAGTCTAAGGTTGTGCCCATGGGTCCTAGTATCCCCACCTAATGGAAACAACTTCCCAGCGTCCACATGTTGTGGTAAGGATGGGGAAGAAGGTCCTTCAAGCTCTAAAATTGTTGAACTTGACATTGAGTCCAGAAAGCTATAGGGTTCCCCAGGCAGAAAATGAGGTGCTATTTTTCCAGCTTGCATTGAATTTTGCTGGAGTACTGCAGCAAGCCTGAGGCAGAGATGTTGGCCAGGGAAAACGGTGGTATGTTGAAATGGCTGGAAACTGGAAGCTCAGGGCCATTTTTCCCAACAGAATCTAGGTGTTCTGCGCAGTGTTCACCCAGTCTACACTTTGTTTCCCCAGTGTAGAGGGGACCACTTTGTGGGCAGTGAATACAGTAGACAAGATTGAGTGCAGTGCAGGTCAATCGCTGCTTCACTTGGAAGGTGTGTTTGAACTCTTGGATACTGATGAGGGAGGAAATAAACAGGCAGGTGTTACATCTTCTGCGGTTGCAGAAGAAGGTGCTGTGAGGTTGTGGGGACATGTTGGGAATGACGGAAGAGTGGACCAGGATGTCCCAGGGAGAAGGCTTTCAAGGGATGGGAACTAAATATATGTCCCGCGCGAAGTGTCAGAAACGGTGACTAATGATCCTCTGGATGTCGATGCTGGTAGGATGGTAGATGAGGACAAGGGGGACTCTATCGCTGTTGTTGGAGGGAAGAGAGGAGGTGAGGGCTGAAATGCTGGAGATAGGTCGGACTTGGCTGATGGCCCTGTTAATTGCGGTCCTGGGGAGCCCTCGCTTGAGAAAGAAGGTAGACAATTTGGAGGTTCCCTTGTTGAATTTGACATCATCAGAACAGGTTCAGTGAAGACAAAGGAACTGGGAGAATGGGATAGAGTCTTTATAGGAAGCAGGGTGTGAGGATGCATAGTCAAGGTAACTGTGGGGATTGGTGAGTTAGTAGTGGATATTGGTGGCCAGCTTATCCCCAGAAACTGAAACAGAGATATTGAGGAAAGGAAAGAAGGAATCAGAGATAGACTAGGTGAAGATGAGAACGGGATGGAAACTGGAAGTGAAACTGATAAATGTTTCCAATTCTGGACAAGAGATGGAGTTGACAACGATGGTATCATTGATATAGCAAAGAAAGAATTGTGGGTGGGGGCCAGAATAGGGCTGAAACAAGGAATGTTCCACATACGCCACAAAAAGACTGGCATAACTGGGGGCCATGCAGGTAGCCATGGCCAGCCCTTTGACCTGGAGAAAGTTAAAAGAGTTGAGTTAAAAGAGTTGAGATGAGTTAAAAGAGTTTTTCAGGGTGAGGATGAGCTCAGCCAGGCGGAGGGTGGCAGTGCCGGATGGGGATGATTCAGGCTTTTTTTCCAGGAAGAAGCAGAGAGCCTTGAGACCATCATGATGGGGGATGGACACGTAAAAGGGATGGCTTGTCCGATGTGAAGATGAGGTGGTTGGAAAGTCTAAAACTAATGTAAAGCATCAGGGGAATTGCGGATGTAAATGGGAAGGGACTGGAGAAGGGGGAAAAATTAAATTGTGATAGGAAGAGTTGAGTTCTGTGGGGCAGGAGCAGACAGAAACAATCTGCCTGGGCAGTCTTGTTTGTGGATTTTGGGAAGGAGAGAAGCAAGCTGTACATAGTTGGGAGACTATAAGATTGGAGGCGAGGCTAGTGACTGAAGTAGACACAAAGTCTTGGTCTTCCATGGTATGGTCAAGGTCCAGGGGGAGATAAGAGGCTGAATATTAATGTTGCAAGCTGTTCTGGCAATAAAAGGGAATAATAATTCCCTTTAACAGCACTGCAGTTGGTGCTGTCTTACGAGAAACCTGCTGTACCACTTGTAAAAAGTTTAAAAGATGGAACAAGATGCTCACAACATCAAGATGGATCTCATCTGACTTCTCTCCCATTTCTGGCATGCATCACACCAAAGCCCACATTGCTCAGTGGCCAATATAATTCTGCACTAAGCCTTTAATTTTGAAGCAATCCTGTATCTCGAGCACCACAATGTTCTGTGTCTTGTGTTGTATTGTCCTATATTGACCTTATAACTTTGTGGAAGTGTTATATCTTTTTTTCATACCTACTCTATGGTTTTCTTAATTCTTATTTCTGTGAAACTGCTTTAAATTTGTATCATCACAATGCTGTGTGTTCCTTAAATTTGTACTCTTGTACTCATCAACTTCTTTTTAAGTTCAATTGCTGTGATGTTTCCTGAACTTTATACAGTATTTTCCTAATTTTCTTTTTTTAATAAAAACTATGTCCTATGATACTTCTGTAAATCTTAAAATTCTGTTAACTTATTGTTACTGCTTTCACCTTTTAAAATCTTATAAAACTACACCGTTATACTTCTCACAGCTTTTTCCTGCCATTTCAGGGTTTTCCTGCTTTTTGCAGTGTTCAAATGATGGTTGCAAAACTTTTCCAGGCTTTTTGCACACAAGATGGGGTTTTCCCCCGTCTTCTCAGGCAAATTGGAGCTTTTCCCACCTTTCACGATCTAAACCACTTTCATCTGCAGAAATTTTTAAATAGAGTTCTCTGTCTGTGGCTTTTGCTGCCAAAATTTCAGGTTGTAACTGAGACCTGGGTACATTTAAAACTTCGTTTCTCCTGACTTATCATCTTTTGCTTGACTTTTTCAATAAATTTCTCTAATTGAGCTTTTATCCATCTTAAATCGTTTCTGAGGCTTTGCTTACTCTCCAGCCCTAGTATAAGTGCTTTTTTCTAATGCTATCAGCATCCCTTGACACTGTGTCTCGTTGAGTTTAACCTCAATAGCAGTGACATTGCTGGAAGATGAAAACTCTCATTTAACCTCCCTTGCCTTCCATTTCTGGGCATTGCACCATTTTCACAATAGTTTCCCATTTTCCCTTAGGGATTTTGAAGTTCTAACTAAGGAGCGCCCTCTTGTTATGTATAGAGTCTCTTTCACTAATATCTCCGTCTTTTCCTCAGTGAGGCTAACTTTTCTCTCTTTCCCTAGACTAGCCTCTTTTCTCCGCACATTTTCCCAGCCTCTTGGAGAAGGTAATGGACAGATAATGTCTATTTTTTAAGGTAGTAATGTTTTCAATATGTTTAACTCACTTGACTTCAAGATTTGTCTTTCTTCTGAATGCTTTTTTCCCTCATGGTGAGAGTCTTTGAATGGAATTTAAATGCATGCCACTACGCACCATGTGGTATTACCCTTTTAGCCTTATGTGGTATCTGCTAGTATGTGGTCCCATGTCAGGGTTGTTTGAGATAGTTCACTGCCACTAATCCTCCTTTGTCCATATTTTGATTTGGGCCTGTCAAATGATCAGTACCCGAATATACGTCAACCTAGAATCTTTACAGAAAATATCTTACCTAGTTAAGAGGATGATTTATTGCATGATGGCGATGAATGCAAATACATTACATGTCAGAGATAATTACTAGACATCTTGGGAGCTGTACAAAATACACCTGCTCCCTATGAAGGTTAAAGTAGAACTCTGTCTCCACCCACAGATTATGTGCGACATCAACAGATTGGTGGAGATCGAAGTATCAAGAACATTAACTCATTCAGAACCATGACATTATGCAGGAGTCCCCACAGCCTTTGATTGTGCAAACTGGTAATGAGAACATTACAGTAGTTCATTAGTTGGAAAGGACCAGTGTGTGCAGGACTTCCTTTGGAATCTCTCCTAATTGCCCACTACCTGACTCCCTGACAGGGGCACAAACTCGCAATCCTGAACTTGGGCATTTCTCTCAAGTTTGACCATCATGAACAACTGCTTCAAAAATTCTTCCCCAACCCCACTTGATGCAGAATTCCTCTGAGCTGGAATGACTGAAATCATCACAGAGATGTGGGAAACTGGGGCACCCTCATTGGAATTTTTTGTTGCAAAAATATTACTTATTTCTTGCTCAGAATTCTTCCTCTGGTAAAAGCACTTAGCTTTCATGAACCCCTTCATTTTGATGACTGATATTACTTTAGAAATCTTTTTTTTGGTATATTAACTTTGTTCGGTTGCTGTTTCTGTTTAAATACTTAATAAGATGCTTTGCTCTCTCCAAACTTTCACAGCTTACGATGAAGAATTGTACCTCATGACTTTTGCGTTATGAGAAAGAAAGATTTTTATGTATATTGTGATTTTTCCTGGCAATCAGACGGCTCTGCACTTCACAATGGTTTTTCAATCTTCCCTGGATTCAGGAGTGGTGATGGAGGATGAACGAATTGCAAACATTACATTGTTGTTACAAAACGTTTGCAAAGATAGGCCAGCAATTACGGAGCAAGCAGTTTAACCTCAGTGTTGGGGAAACCTCTAGAAATAAATATTCAGGATAAAAAATTAATAGTCTCAGGGAAAAATATGTAAGAGTAAAGGTAAAATTGTGTCAAAGTAACTTGCTGGAGATGAGAGATAGTGCTGATGAAGGCATGGCTGTTGATGTGTTGTATATGTACCAAATGCCCTCTGAAATGTTCAATGTCTCAAATCAGTTTTGTGAGAAAAGAGTTAGGTCATGGAAGGAAAAGGGCAGTAGCAATGTGAAGACAAAATTATCTAAGTGATAAGAAAAAGAAATCAATGCTTAAGAGATTTTTTTGGCCTGGAAGAAGGTTTGTTGTGGAGTTTCCCCAGTCTCAGAATTGGGAACCTTGCTTTTCCTGAGATGTATATATATAAATAATCTAGACCTTGGTGTACAGTTGATGATATCAAAACTTAAAGTTTTTTGAGAAGATCTTTAGCTCGGGTTGTCGAAGAGGTTGCATAGCTAGTCTACAACCTCAAAACTTGGGAGAATTGTAAAGTGACAAGGACAGTATGAAACTTGATTAGAACATCTTTGTGAACTGGATGGATTGATGACAGAAAAAGTTCAAGGCAGAGAAATGTAAGGTACACTTTGATGAAATAACAGTTTCTATTCTAAACGGTGTGCAGGAGTAAAGAGAACTGGCTGTATATGTACATGTATCATTAAGATTGCCAGGACACAACTGTTAATAAACCATACAGTATTCTAGGCTCCATTAGTAGGAGCACACAATACAAGAGCAGGGAAGTTGTGCTGGACATTATTTAGACTTCAGCTAGAGTGTCGTGTTCAGTGTGGGTGCCACACTATAAGACAGAGATGGATGCAATGGGAGGTGTGCAGAAGAGGTTAATGAGAATGGTTCCAGGAATGGGACACTTCAGTTATGAGGAAAGATTGGAGATTTTGAGAGAGAAAACTAAGAAGGAATTTGTTAGAAGTTTGCAAAATCATGAGGGGTCTGCACAGAATAGATAAGCAGAAACTGTTCCTTCTCATAAATGGATGGAGGACCCCAAGGCACAGTTTTAAATTCTTTTGTAAAAATAACAAATGCGAGGAGAGAATAAACTTTTTTACACAGTGAGTAGTTAAAGACTGGAATGCACAGCTTGAAATGGTGATGGAAAGAAGTTCAGTTCAGACATTCCACAGGGATTTAGATAACTTTTAACATGTAAACAAGGTGCAGGCTTATGGGGAAAAGGCAGGAGATTGACATTAAGTTAAAATGTTCAGAGCCAGGCCGTCACAGTTAACTAAGTGGTCTCTTTTTGTACTGTCACGTTTCTGTGATTCTGCCTCAAAGCATTTTGCAACCAACTGAGTACTTACTGAAGTGTAGGAAACAAATCCACAACTTTTCCACACAGCAAACAGCAATGTGATAATGACAGGAATAATCTGCTTTCGTAACATTAGTTGGGGGATAAATGTTGGCCAGGTGTCTGGGGATAACTCCCTGCCCTTCTTCAAAATTGTATCATTGGTTCTTTTCCATCCCATATAGCAGGTAGATGTGTCCTCAGTTTCATGTTCCAGCAAAGAGACAGCGTGTCTAACAGTGCAGTTCTCCTTCAATACTTTGCTGGTGTTTAATTCTTGATATAGAGTCATACAGTTGTACAGCACAGAAACAAACCTTTTAGTCCAACTCATCTGCGCCAACTAGATATCCTTAATTAACCTAGTCCCATTTGCCAGCATTTGGCCCATATCCCTCTAAGCCCTTCCTATTCACTTACCCATCCAGATGCCTTTTAAATGTTATAATTGTACCAGCCTCCACGACTTCCACGGGCAACTCTTTCCATACACGCACCACCCCCTGTGTGAAAAAGTTGCCCCTTAGGTCTCTTTGCATCTTTCCCCTCTCACCTTAAACCTATACCCTCTAGTTTTGGACTCCCCTACCCTGGGGAAAAGACCTTGTCTATTCACCCTACGCATATCCCTGATGATTTTATAAGCTTCTATGAGATCATCCCTCAGCCTCTGATGCTCCAGGAAAAATAGCCCCAGCCTATTCACACTCTCCCTGAAGGTCAAATGCTCCAACCTTGGCAACATCCTTGTAAATCATTCCTGCACCCTTTCAAGTTCAACAACATTTTCCCTCTAGCGGGGAGACCAGAATTGAATGCAGTATTCCAAAAGTGGCCTGACCAATGTCATAGAAACACAGAAGACAGAAGCAGGAGGAGGCCATTTGACATTTTAAGCCTGCTCCACCATTCATCACAGTCATGGCTGATTGTCCAACTCAACAGCCTTGGAGTGGAACTGGAATACAGAATCTTTTGACTCAGATGCAGCCATGCTACAAACTGATCCACGGCTGACATTTAGACCCTGACGCGACCACGGACGCTGCTGTTCTGTTTTGATCACTGACACAATAGGCTGAATTTTCACATGGATTTTGACATCTTGACATTGGGACTAAATGTCACACTTAGTTCCAGCAAGACCAATTCAGTATACCTCCAGAGATAACTTCCTAATTGTCAGACAGGATCCTGGCCCTGCTGCCCAGTCAAAGGCTGAAGACTCAGCATCCCTGGAGGGAGAGCTCTTTGAGGGACCCCTCAGCTCGGAGGCATATTCTGAGACAATGAAACATCATGAGGAGTGAAAGTGTTAGGCTCTGTCAGGGCAGTAGTGAACTATATCTTCCCATGGCCTACACTAGGGTTTGGTACCTCCAGTTCCAATGCCTGCTTTGTCTAGCACAGGGAGGTCATCTTTCTAAGGTCGGAAACACTGCACGTGGCTGCACTGCTGTTCGTGATATGCCAGCTGACCTGCAAATCGCCACTAGGGTTTCCTTTAGGCATCATATTTGGCTGGTTTCCTCTGTGCAGTAAGGAGCCCTTCCCACTCCCAGCTTCTCTGTGGTTTCTCCTCTAGTTTTCCCAGGCCCATAATGCATTCCCTCCAAGATCAGCACCAGGGGGGCTAGGGAAATTCCAACTTCTATGATGTTCTTGTTGAGATACTTGATGAAAGAATGCAGAGTTTATGCTCCAACGAATAGTTCTTCCACTTGATGAATTCAACTTTGATGTAACTGGTGTGTCCTTACATAGTCACTTCTGAGCTTTGGGAAATGCTTTAGCCCTGTGGTTCTATTCTAGACCTGCCTACTGCATACTTCCCTGCACATATGGTAAAAGAAAGTTTAGACAGATTATAGCCTATCATTAACCTGGAATTGCTGGCATGTGTTTGGGAAGACAATTAGTCTGTCGATCATCACTGTCTGTGAAGCCACATAATGCGTAAGGTATTGATCTGAAGACCAGAGCCAGAAACTAACCTTCTCCCATTTCCTCACCATGCAGGGTAAGAGATTTTAAAAAAAGACCTGAAGCAAAAGGAGCTGTCTGTTCCTCAAGCACATCCAAGTATAGTCAATCTAAATAATCTGATGATTTAAGCCAGTTAATGAGCTCAGCTATTTACAACATGCTGATGTCACGTCAGTGTAGTATTACGCTCGGTCCCTATGTGCAAGCTAAGATATTAAGCATGAGGCACGTACTGACAGCAGCTTAATTCACATGGCTATTCAGAGTGCGCCAATGTGCTGACGTTCAGAGTGAACAAAGCGGATGAAAGGTATTAAGGCCTGTCAGTAAGATGTGCGCCATTTTCATTTAATATTGTTCCCTTTTGATTCTTGGTAAAAAAAGCACTGCTGAGAGTCTGGCCATCCACAAAGGCGCAGGCGCTGTCACAGCTGGTTAAATGAACGCAGCCGGAGTAGGGCTGTGGTGTTTTGTTGTGTGAATGTGTCAATCTCTGTGTCAACGTGCTAGTGTGAGTGTGTATCCATCTGCAAAGCAACGAAAGTAAACCCTTTCTGTTGCAGCCTTGAGAAGGAACAGTTGTAACTCAAAACATGCTTTACAGATTCCAGAAAGGAAATCATGCATACTCAAAGCATCATAACTTATGTTTGATGGAGACGAAGTGATGATTCAAATCTGCAACAGCCTTTGTAACAAATTGCCCATGTGTATTTCTGAGTTTGACTGACTGTTGAACTTATCCTCCAGGGATTTCTTTTCCTTGAACAGGAATTGATTTCATTTAGTTCTCGAATTGATTATGCTCCCAGGACATTCCTGCAGTTAAAAAAAAAGCATTCCATGCAAGACAAGGCTGTCAGGCCACACAGTCTGATTGTGAGACACTTCCATTTCAGGTGAACCATTTTATATACATTTTAAAACCTACAGAAACCGCGCTTTTATAAAATTGAGTGTGAGATTGACTTTCTTCAGGATTTCTCCTCCTGTAGGAGAAACAATCTTTATTTTTCTGAACTGGTTTTACACCTGATTTCTGGAGCTGTGATATTGGTGCAGTTGGAGCGGCTTTGTGAAATTTTATTTTTTTATTTGTTAAACCTACAAGCCTGAATAAACTGCTCATAACCTCGGTAGATGACAAGACAAGGAATTTGAACACAGGCTGGGACCAGTTTTCAATTTCCCGTTTATGGGCCCCTGCCTCACAAACACTTTCCCTTTTGACCTCATTCTGATGCGTACAAACTGACGTGAGCCAAGCAGGAGTGGGGAAAATGGATTGGACAATGGTGGCGGGGGCTAGAAAAATTGTCAGATTGGGGGAGAGCGAGCTGTCGGAACGAGGGCAAAGCTGCCCGAGTGGGACGAGGCTAGATGTCAGACAGTGAAGTACTTTTGCTCCTGCCATTTTGTGGCTCTGTTTGGAAGACGAGACCTTGGGGCTGATTACTTTAGTAAACACCCACTGATCCATGACAAGAAGGGAAAAATAGGGCGCATCTTCATAGGATCTTGAAGGTGAACACTAGGCTGGCCCAACAGAGTTTCCAATCCACTTATGGAGAAAACTCCCCTGACCCTAATTGCTCATACAGGGTGTGGGGATAAACCCAAAGTTTGGGAACACTGCATTCTAAGCATCTCTGCTTGACGTCATGGATATTTACAGCACGGGTGGAGGACATTCAGCTGATTGTGGCAGTGCTGGCCCTCTGCAAGACCAAAACAGTTAGTCCCATTTCTAGCAGATTTTCTGTGGAGCAGCAATTTCTCTCCCTTTAGCAGCTCATTCTTCAGAAAGCCGCAATTGAATCTACATCCACTGCACTCTCAAGCACGACATTCCAAATCGTAACGACTTGCTGCCTAAAATATTTTTACTCATGTCGCTGCTGTTTCTTTGTGTTCTGGGCCCTTCTGCCAGTAGGAACAATCTTTCCCCTCATGACATAGAAACTGCAAAATAAACAGGATTAGGCCTACTGGCCCTTCAAGCTTGTTTCACCATTCATTATGATCATGGCTGATTGTCCAGTTCATTGCCCTGTTTCTGCTTTCTCTCTATACCTTATGAACGTTTTAATCCCAAGAACTATATCTAGCTCCTTCTTGGAAATATTCAAAGTTTTGGTCTCGATCACTTTCTCTGCCAGAGAACTCCACAGCGTCATCACTCTCTGGGTGCAGAAATTTCTCCTCATCTCAGGCCAAAGTGGCCTACCACATGTCCATATTTTGATCTCTGCTGTCTACGGTCATCGGAAACATTTTTATTACATTTAACCTGTCTAATCCTGTCAGAATTTTATAGCTTTCCATCAGACACCCCCTTATCCTTCTAAGCTCCAGTGAATATAGTCCTAACTGATCCAGTCTCTGTTCAGTCATCCATCCTGCCATGCCAGGAAACAGTCAAGTGAACCTTCATTGTACTCTTTCCACAATGTCCTCTCTCTGATAAGATCAAAACTGCATGCAATACTCCACGTTTGGTCTCACCAAGACCCCTGTACAATCACAGAAAGGCATCTCTGCTCCTCTACATAAATTCCCTCACTATGAAAGTCAACATATTATTTGCCTTCTTTGCCACCTGCTGCGTCTGTCCATTAATTTTCATTGAGCGATTTAAGAGGATACCAGGTCTTGTTGAATCTCCCCCTTTCCCAATTTATCACCAACCAGATAATAATCTACTTCTCTGGCTTTGCTATCAAAATGTAACATGTAGCAACAGCTGCATCCCATGAGTGAATAAAGAAACTCTCTCAATTAGTACAAAACACACTGAAATATCTCTGCATCTCCTCACAATTCTCCCTTCCATCAAAATTTGTGTTGTCTGAAAACTTGGAGATATGACATTTACTTCCCTCGTTTAAATCATTACTATATAGTGACTAGTTGGGGTCAAAGTGCTGATCCCTGTTTTGAACACCTTTACCAAATCTCTCAACCTTCTCATCTCTAAGGAAAACAATCTCAGTTTCTCCACTCTATCTCACAATTGGAGACTTTCATCCCTGGAACCAAGCTCGTGAACATTTTTTGTATACTTCTCAACCTTCCTTAAGTATAGCGCCCAGAATTGGAGAATGACATTCAGTGGGTGTACAGTCATACAGCACGGAAACAGACCCCTCAGTCCAAACAGTCCATGTCAAACATAATCACAAACTAAACTAGCCACACCTGCCTGCTCCTGGCCCATATCCCACCAAATCTTTACTATTCATTTATCCATCCAAATGTCTTTCAAACATTGTAATTGTGCCAGCATCTACCATTTCCTCGAAAGTTCATTCCACACACGAACCACCGTCTGTGTAAAAAAAAATTACCTCTTATGTCTTTCTTAAATCTTTCTCCTCTCACCTTGAAGATGTGTCCCCTAGTCTTGAAATTCTCCAACTTAGAGTTGATGGTACCTCTTCCAAAACTTCCGATTCCCTGGTCCCCAACACCTCATCTTCACCATGAATGTCCAGTCCCTATATACTTGCATTCCCCATGCAGTTGGCCAGAAGGCCCTCTGCTTGTTCTTCTCCCGCAGGCCCAACCAGCCGTCCTCCACCGACACCCTTATCCGCTTAACCAAACTGGTCCTTACCCTTAACAACTTCTCCTTCAATTCTTCCCACTTCCTACAGACAGAGGGGGTGCCTGCCTCTTTGTAGGATACATGGAACAGTCCCTCTTCCGCAGCTACACTGGCCCTATCCCCCACCCCTTCCTCCGTTATATCAATGACTGTATTGGCGTCGCCTCGTGCTCCCACGAGGAGTTCGAACAGTTCATCTGCTTCACTAACACCTTTCACACCAACCTTAGGTTCACCTGGACCATCTCTGATACCTCTCTCTCCTTCCTGGACCTCTCTGTTTCCATCTCTGACAACCACCTGGAAACCGATGTCCATTTTAAGCCCACCGACTCCCACAGCTACCTAGAATACACCTCCTCTCACCCACCTTCCAGCAAAAATGCCATCCCCTAATCCCAATTCCTTCACCCCTGCTGCATCTGCTCCCAGGATGAGACATTCCACTCCCGGTCATCCCAGATGTCCTCGTTTTTCAAGGACCGCAACTTCCCCTCCACAGTGGTCGAAAACTCCCTCAACCGCATCTCTCGTGTTTGCCGCAACTCATCCCCCACACCCACTCTCTGCAATAACAACAAAACCAGAATCCCCCTCATCCTCACATACCACCCCACCAACCTCCAGATCCAACGCATCATCCTCTGCCACTTCTGCCACCTGCAATCTGATCCCACTACCCAGGACATTTTTCCCTCCCCACCTTTATCTGCCTTCCGGAGGGACCACTCTCTCCGTGACTTCCTTGTCCGCTCCACACTCCCCACCAGTCCCACCATCCCCGGCACCTTTACTTGCAACCACAGGATGTGCTACACCTGCCCCTACACCTCCCCCCTCACCCCCATCCCAGGCCCCAAGAAAACCTTCCACATCAAACAGATGTTCACCTGCACGTCTGTTAATGTGGTATATTGTATCCGCTGTTCCCAATCTGGCCTCCTCTACATTGGGGAAACCAAGCGGAGGTTTGGAGACCGCTTCGTGGAACACCTACGCTCAGTTCGTGACAAATGACTGCACGTCCCAGTCATGAACTACTTCAACTCCCCCTCCCACTCCTTGGACGACATGTCCATCCTGGGCCTCCTGCAGTGCCACAACGATGCCACCGGAAGGTTGCAGGAACAGCATCTCATATTTCGCTTGGAAACCCTGCAGCCCAATGGTATCAATGTGGACTTCACAAGTTTCAAAATCTCCCCGCCCCCTACTGCATCCCAAAACTAGCCCAGCTCGTCCCCGCTTCCCTAACCTGTCCGTCCTTTCTCCCACCTATCCCCTCCTCCCACCTCAAACCCCACCCCCACCTCCTACCTACCAGCCTCATCCCCGTCTCCTTGACCTGTCTGTCTTCCCTTGACTGACCAACCCCCCACCCTAACTCCCCGCCTACACTCACCTCTACTGGCTCCAACCCCGCCTCCTTGACCTGTCCGTCTCCTCTCCACCTATCTGCTCCTTTATCCATCTTCCATCCGCTCCCCCGCCTCTCTCTATTTGTTTCAGAATCCCCTTCCCGTCCCCCATCTCTGAAGAAGGGTCCGGACCCAAAACGTCAGCTTTCCTGCTCTTCTGATGCTGCTTGGCCTGCTGAGTTCCTGCAGCTCTACACCTTGTTATCTAGAGTTGATGGTAGTTGTCTTTTCCCTAACTATACTTCTCCATTATCTTATAAACCTCTATCAGGTCACCTCTCAACCTCCTACACTCAAGTGAAAAAAGTCCCAGCCTATCTAGCCTTACCTTATAACTCAAACCTTCCATACCTGGCAATATCCTGGTAAATCTCTTCTGAACCCTCTGCAGCTTGATAATGTCCTTCCTATAATTTAACAACTAAAACTGGACACAGTATTCCATAAGAGGCCTCACCAATGTTCTGTATAACCTCAACATAATGTCCCAACTCCTGTACTCAAAGGAATGAGCAATGAAGGCAAGCATACCAAATGCCTTTTTAACTATCCTGTCTATTTGTGACACAAACCTTAAAGAATTATGTACCTGATCCCGAGGTCCCTCTGTTCGACAACGTTACCCAAGGCCCTACCAATAACTGTACAAGCCCTACCCTTGTTTGTTGTACCAAAATGCAATACCTCACATTTATCCAGATTGAACTCTATCTGCCATTTGTCTGCCCATTGACCCATCTGATCTAATCTTAGAAAACCATCTTCACTGTCTACTATGCCTCCAATTCTGGTGTCATCTGCAAACTTACTAACCATGCCTTCTATATTCTCATCCAAATCATTTATATATATGACCCCAACCAAAGACGACCCAGAGGTGATCCCTGTGGAACACCACTGGTCACAGGCCTCCAGTCCAAAAAGCTAGAGATTTCCCTGTGTGGGGTGGCTCTATAATCGAACAGGAACCAGGACAATTTGGTATCAAGTGACACTGTAAGCCTGTCTTTGACGTTTGGACTGCTCTTTCCCTTCTATTAATTCATCATCAAGATAAATGGGTTAGTCCTTGCAAAATGTTCTCCATGGTCCGCTGGGAAAGGGTCCAGGCTGATGATATCCCAAATGGCAGTCTTGTATATTGGCATCACCGTTATGGGTCTGAGTTGTAGCATACTTCTGGAACTCCTCACCCAGACTCAATTGCAGGTAGATGTGGCTCTTGCCCAGCTTCATAAAGGACAGAACAACCCCCCAGCCCCCACCACCAACCCACTAACTTTGCTTACAAATCCTCTATGCGAGAGATCAGGTATTTATCCAGCTGCAAGAGACAGCTTACTGTTTGCTTAAAATCCCCACAAAGGCGAACCTAGCCGTCAGGTTTCACAATTGGTATGACCGGTGCTGCCCATTCCGAAAACTGCACTGGTTTGATGATTCCTTCGCTCTCCAGCCTCCTGATTTCTGCGTCTACTTTTCCCCACAAGGCAAGTGGCATTGGGCAGGACTTGCGAAATCTTGGAATTGCTCCCTGGTCAACATGTGAAGTGGCTTTGGCCCATTTGATAGTCCCAAGCCCTTCCTGGAAAACTCCTAGGTATTTCACCAGGACTTCACTAAGGCAGCCATTTTCTAATTGAAAAATGTTGAGCCAGCTCAGGTGAATCTTTCACAACAAATTCCACCCCAATAGGCTTGGGCCCGAGCCTTTTACTACCGTCAGAGGTAACTGCACCAACTGCTTCTCATAGGAAACAGGAACCGAAGTCGTACCCTTAATCTGTAAATGCTCCCTAGTGTATGTTCTCAGTCTGGCTTAAGGGTTGGAGTCCTGAACAAATTTTGTTGAAGGCAGATTCTGCCACCACAGATGCAGCTGCACCAATATCAGCCTCCATGGGAACTAGCTGACTCCTTTGTTGTCTCGAGTCTGCTTTCCGGCAGCAATGACAATGGCTCACTGGCCCAGATCCTGAAGAACCTTTTAGCCACTTGGCCAAGTCTTGGTTTTGCTGTGGGGTTCTGCTGTGAGTGGGCATAGGGTCCCTCTGCTCAGGATGTTCCCTGTTGGGTCTCTGCAATTGCTTACAGTCAAGTGGTGTTCCCTAAGCTCACTTGGACAGGTCAGAGAGTCCATTTTCATTGGATGTTCTATGGTCCTCTTGGCACATTTTCAAATGACAAAGCCAGTTGTAGTGCCTGTTTGAAGCCCAGTTGGGCTTCAGTTAGTAGGCACTTCTGCGCGGTTATGTCATTAACCCCACATACCAAACAAACTCACAGCATCTCATTCAGGTTTAACCCAAAATCACACCCCTCTGCCAGTCATCCCACTCTCTTCACTACTGAAATAACTGCACAGAGGCCGGTATCCCATTACCAAGTCACCCTTTATTTACTTGTGCACAGTACACAGGCTGTGGGCAGCCTGCTCAGAGTCAGTCCCCGGACTGAGGAGTTTCTAAATCTCCTGTTATATATTGGTCAGCCAGGGTTTTCCTGATAGGCCCAATCACTACAGTATGCATCCTGACTCCACGGTGCCGTTCTTGTGTAATCTTGCACTCAGCGGTGGTGGAAGTGCTCACCAGCCCTGGGATCTTACTGTGCTTATGCGGCAGGCAACATATGTAAACCCCAGCCATGCACCACTTGAAATGCTGCCAACCTGGTTTGAAGCAGCTACCTGGCTCAATGCAGGGCCCATGGTACAGAGGGTCACACAGCTATGCACCCTGAAGGTTCCTGTCCTCCTCCACTGTGCAGTACAAGTTGCATTATCTTCTTTCTGCTGTTGATTACTCACTGTAAGTCCACTCCAGCGCATACCTTCCACTGGGCTCATGGCGTACTACTCTAAATATTGCATGTAACATCATCCCCCAGTGGTTCTCACAGTGACATCACCCCGAAACTAATAACCTTCCCAGCCCTCTGTGCTACTTAGCTACTCACTTGGGGCACATGACAGAGGACGGTGTAGCCACTTGATTGACCATAGTCCCCCTCGACTGAACTAAGGACTGCTCCCCTTAAATTATCAGACACGGCTTTTTGTTTGAAATGCATGTGTGTTTGCTACACTAGCTGCTGTGCCATGCTGGAGATGTGATATTGACATAGCATGGTGCATACACCAACACATCCACCCCTTTGAATGCTCCTTGCTGGTTAAAAGCTGCCTGGCATCTGCGTGTACCAAAAGACAAGGCAAAGTCAGAGATGTTGCGAGCATTCAAGTGATAAGTGAGTGACTAAGCTAAGACCCTGATGATTTCCCCTGTTCTGAAGCAAGAGATGGGTGTCTGAGCTCGTAGACACAGTAGCCCGGCAGCAGCACTGCAGTGTAAGGTATTGGTGAGTTCCAAAGTGCAGTATGGAAGCGCTGCAGTGTATTATAAGTTAGTTCAAGATTGCTTTGATGATGTGATGTCAACTTCCATGAAGTAAAGTTACCAGTAGTCATTGCCCATGGACCAGACCCTGAGATAATGGGCAATGCCAGCCAAGGTGAATGCCAATGAGCTGCAGACACCAGACTATTAATGTAACTTTCAAGTGGGAATTTGTGCAGGGCTAGTTTCCCTCCAGAACCTGGGAAAATAGCAAGTTGCATGTTGGTAATATTACTTAGGTCATATTGAGATGTTAATGCATGAAAACAGGGCCTTCACCGCTCCTTGGTGAGTATCTCAGCTATCCGTTAAAATCTTAAGCTGAAAGTCAGCTTTTTTTTATTCATTCGTGAGATGACGGCATCACAGGCTAGGCCTATTCCTAATTACCCAGAGGGCAGTTAAGAATCAACCACATTTCTGTGGGTCTGGAGTCACATGTGGGCCAGACCAGGTTAGGATGGCAGTTTCGTTCCCTAAAGAACACTAGTGAACCAGATGGGTTTTTCTGACAATCAGCAATGAATTCATGGTCATCATTAGACTCTTAATTCCAGTTTTATTTTTCCAATTGAATTCAATTCATCTGCCATGATGGGATTTAAACTCAGGTCCTTGGGACATAACTTAGATTTCTTGATTAATGGTCCAGCGATAATACCACTAGGCCATCGCCTCCCCTCATTTCTTTTCACGATGTCAAGAATCTCACTTTCTCCTACTTGCCGTTTATTTCCCAACTTTGCTTCCATTGCCCACATTGTTCAGATATGGGGAAAATTCAGCCCTTCATCAGCAAGCATTTATTTGCCAATTATTTATTATTTATACATTTATAAATACGTCCTAAAGTATTCCATCTGTCTCTGACATAGTTGTTAGTTTTATCACCAAGCCAGTAAATTATGCAATATAAAAACCAAAAGAACTTTGTGAGTGGCACGGTGGCTCAGTGGTTAGCACTGCTGCCTCACAGCGCCAGGAACATGAGTTTGATTCTACCCTCAGGCAACTGTCTGTGTTGAGTTTGCACATTCTCCCTATGTCTGCATGGGTTTCCTCCGTGTGCTCCGGTTTCCTTCCACAGTCCAAAGATGTGCAGGTTAGCTGGATTGGTCATGCTAAGCTGCCCCAGGGATGTGTAGATTAGTTGGGTTATAGGGGGATGGGTCTGGGTGAGATGTTGTAAGGGTCGGTGTGGACTTGTTGGGCCAAAGGGCCTGTTTCCACACTGTAGGGATTCTGTGATCTATGAACTGTGCATGCAGTAAATCAGGAACAAAAACAGAAGTTGCTGAAAAACCTCAGCAGGTCTGGCAGCATCTGTGAAGAGAAAATCAGAGTTAATGTTTCAGGTGACCAGGTGCTGGGCTTTCCCAGCAATTTCTGTTTTTGTTGCAGTAAATTGTGCACTTGGAAGAAGTTTTGAGGCTTATTTTAACTGCAGCAGTTATCACTTGTGGATATAGATGTAATAAATTGTCTGAAACCTTTTCAGCTCAAACATTCACTCCATTAACACGCTAATCCTGCACCAGGCCTTGATGCAGGTGATTTGCCAGTTGCACCAATCAATGCCAGTAAATATCTTCTTCCAAAACATGAGGAGCTCTGGTTTAATGTTTGTTCTCAACTATGGATTTAGTTTAACACTCTACACTCTTTTATCATCCTCTCTACATGAGACAGTTATTTCTACTCTTTGAAAAGCCTTATGAATATAATAAGAAGTCAAATGTAGTGCCAAGGCAGTCATTAATTTAAATGGATTCAAAATATGCCTGTGGTGTATTAGGGATCGAGCTGTACTGTCAGAACACGACAACCTGCCAGCTTGCCCCTTTAATCGTTTCAGTCTCAAATAGTACACATTTCCTCCTCATGCAGCTGCTACTGGTTGTCAATAACATATGGTTTGCAGCTATAGACTTTTCAAGTTTAAATGGCAAAAATAGAGCAGCTGCAAACATAATTTTAATGGAGCCTTCAACTGGAAGCAACACTATGTGTAAGTCATGTCCCTGGATGATGTCAGATATGGCTAGAGAGACATTCCAGGCAGAAGACCGTGGCATGTGTGATCATAAGAAGCTTCTCTGACGTTGATCTCATCTAATTTTGCTTCTGCACAAACTATTTTAGTGCGATGACACGTGTGCATTGCCTGAAGCTATACCCACACAACAAAGATCAAACCTTGCAATTGTAAGTATTTTTATCTCTTTGTTGAAGTGCTTCAGCTTGATATAGCTTTTTTTCAAAATTTAATCATTGATATATAAGTAAACAGACAATCAATTTGCTGACACTGACGTCCAACAAAGAGCAAGTGGATGAATGAACAGTTAGTCCATTTCTAGTTGTGTAGGTTGAGGAGAAAGAAAGTCTTGCATGAACACAGCATTTTTTTTTCAAAACGTTCTCACAATACGTCACACCACAATGAATTTTTTTTGGAGTGTAGTCTGGTGCAATTGCAGGGCAAGTCTAGCTGGTTACTGCCTACAAAGATCCTGAAAACAGAAATGAGATAAATAATCAATTAAACTGCTCTTAGTGTTGATAATTGAGGGATAAATAACAGCCTTGACACTCTTAAAATACTCACCCTTTTTCTTATATTGTGTCATAGAATCTTTTCCATTCACCTAAGAAGGTAAAGGACCCTTAGAATGACAGTGCGTCCAACAATTGAAGTACTAGCTTAGAATGTCTGGCACAAAGGTCAGATTATTACTAGTGATCTTTAATTGACACCTAGCTTCCTGAATATGTTTTCTTCAGTTAATACTATACCATCTTCTAAACTCAGCTGAATTACCAATTCTCCACTAAATGTGGGTTTTTTTATGTTGAATGGGAACCATTTCTGATCAGTTCAGGTCCTTTATTGAGAGGCAGAGGTGATAGAATCAAATGATTATGATTTAAAATTCAAAACTATCATTTTATATAAAAATATATGAATTTATTTTGTAATCATGATTTTATTCTTCAGAACCCTGTTATTAAAGAGACCCATGTGCCTTATAAATATTATTCCACCCATAGGTTTAAAATTAAGAATTTTGTTTTACTTAAGAATCCATTAACAGCTTGTTAATGAGATGTTTCTAATTTCTTTCAAAATTTAATGAATTCTATATTTTACTGTTAGTGAACAGTCTCAACAGATGTCCTTTTTATTACTCCCCCAATGTGTTTAGAAAATAATACTGGTATTAGTGAATATACAAAGCCATTTCTGAACTGCTAGCAATGTTTTTGAAACTGTCAACAGCTACAGGGGTTCTAGACCTGAGACAGCTCCCAATTATGGTTTCTTTTTATTACTCAGATAGGAGGGCCTGACAATTCCAACAGCTGTTTCCAGGATTAAATACTCTGGCCACAAAATCAAACTCTGCAATGTCAATGATGTCAGTGCCAAGACAGCTTTGAGTTCCAAAAATTGTGGTTAAACCACTTGTCAGTGTGGTGTGCCATGCCTGTCGACAGTGTAGTCACAGGGAGCCAAACTTACATCAGAAGTATGCAGAGTGGACAGATTGTATTGTCACTCAGTGTGAAATGCTGATTTAGCAACTGACCTTCCACACTGGACTTCACAGGTTCTATTTTATGAGAAAACCACCAATCACATTATTTAAAAATATCAGCATGGACTTTTCAGGTGAGGCACTCTTGTTACTTAACCCTGTTGCCAAACTCGTGGATGTATTGTGTTTAGTTCTCTTGGATGAGAAAGTCTGTTATCGCTTCACTGAGCCATTGCAGTAGAGCCTCAGCAGAAAAGGGAATGCATACAGGAGAGAAAAGTACTCTTAACGGAAGGTCATCCCCATCTCGGACATACATGGAACATTTTGATTTTAACCTCAGGCAGTAGCAGTTTCTGAAACAGTTCTGATTTATGACGGAGATGGTCACTGAAATGTGTCATATGCTCCAGATGCAGACCTGCATGTGCCAAGAAGCCCAGGGACAGCACTGGCAATGGCATTGCAGATATTCTTATTCTCAATTTATACGCCTTGGGAGCTTTCTGGCTTGTTATATCTGACAGGTAGTATGTTTGTAAGAGACACAGTATGTAAGCACGCATTTAAGCAATATGCTCATGGTATTGGTCACTAGATCATAGCAAATAACATGATTGTTTAAAGGCTTCAAACTCCATCTTAACGTGAGCCACTAGAAGCCAAGACTGAAACGTTTACCTCAGATAAATATATGTATAAGAAGATCCATTGTAAGAGAGTAGTCATTAATATGGAACAAAAGCAGAACATACATAGATAACAAGCATGGGGCTGGATGAACACAGCAGGTCAAGCAGCATCATAGGAGCAGGAA
>JAHRHZ010000009.1:11006468-11032701 GCA_024137785.1 Ginglymostoma cirratum
TTCCTGCTCCTATGATGCTGCTTGACCTGCTGTGTTCATCCAGCCCCATGCTTGTTATCTCGGATTCTCCAGCATCTGCAGTACCTTTTATCTCAGAACATACATAGTCTTCTTTTCAAGTGTTTAATATTTCCCTCTGTATGTACTTTATATCCCAGCTTTTGAAGCTATTTACGCAGTCTCTGGGCAGAATTCAATTGCCTCCCACTGCCAAATGGGCAGGGAGGTGAAATTGGGGCGGGGAGGTGGAGGTGACTGTACCATATATTATGTGGTACATCCAGCCTGGAGAATTCATCATAACCCATGACATTCCTGGCTCCCCACAGCCCCAACAAGTTTCACTCTTCTTCCTCCACCTCTTACGGCCAGGGGCAGGATTTATCAAAGATGATCTTCCCACTCAGAGGCCAGTTGAGGTAGCTCTCTTCCCTGTATAACAACATCCCCCTCCCGGGCCCTGGGATCACTCTAACTTGGACCAGTCTGCCCACTTACCTATAACCTTTGACCTATTGGCTGCTGGTCCAGGGTCTCCTGCAGTACCAGTAGTGACCACCATTCATCGTGACGCTGCTGTGTCTAAAAAACCGCCCATACAATGATTGGCCAACAGTTCTTGGAGGTGGGATCTTCATCCTGAAGGAAACAGAAACCCCAAAAGCAGGTTGTTGCTGACTGATTGAGTGACGTCTTATCCCAAGGGAGTTCCATAAGTAGACAAGCTCACCCAATTCACCATTAAACTCAGCTTATATGTTGTGAATATATCTTTCACATTTCTCATAATGCCTCATATTAAGAATGAAGAAACAGGACAAGGCCATTTTGCCCAGTAAATCTGCTTGACTGCGCATTGCTCTACAGATTGTTGTTGTTCTATCTCAGTGAAAATCAGTGATGCGCAAGAGGCTGGAATTGGAGGAGCCCAGAGATTTGGAGGATGTATGGCTAAACATTATAAAGACATGAAAGGATTTGAAAATGAGGGGCATTGTGGAATAGAAGCTAAGCACTAGAACCTTTGGCGAGGCAAGCTAAGTGTCTATTTAGTAATGTATCTGGCATCTTCATGTGCCTTGTGTTGTTGTGTTCAACTAATTTGCAAAAATTTTGATGTTAGGAGCCATGGTTACAGCACAGTTGCTAAGGAGACAACTTTTCAACCTTGGAAAATTGTAGGCAGCGCAGAACTTACAGGGAAGGTACAGAAAATACCTTCTAGACTCAAAATGCATTAATCGGTGTGATTTTCATTCTGTGCCTATCTAACTATGCACAAAGCTCTGACGTAAATGTGATGATAGTGTGTTCTGAACATAGAGCTTAGACGAGCAGGTATTAGAAATTTGAGCACAGATGACTGCATTCCTCATTTCTGTTCCACATTGTTTTGCATCACAGTTCTATCACAGTAGTGTGGTGACTTCATAATCCAATGAAGCAACTAGACGGAACAAATTAAATACTATTAGGGCCGTTGGAAAATTTGAATTCAACGTCAATTATTGTAAAATGTCCCAAAGCAATTCAGAGGAGTGTTAAGAATCAATGTTTGAAATTTAGAAAATCTGGAAATTAACAGCTGGTAATAGTGGCCAGGGAACTGTTAGATTCTTGTGAAATCCACTGGTTCTTTATTATCCTTTGGGATGGAAACATGCTATCTATACCCAGCTGGGTGGCACAGTGGATCAGTGGTTAGCACTGAGTCGCCTCTCAGCACCAGGGACCCAGGTTTGATTCCACCCTCAGGTGACTGTCTGTGTGGAGTTTGCGCATTCTCCCTGTATCTGCATGGGTTTCCTCCCACAGTCCAAAGATGTGCAGGTCAGGGTAAATTGGCCATGTTACATTGCCCATGGTATCCAAGAATGTGTAGGCTGGGTGGATTAGCCATGGGAAATGCTGGGTTACAGAGTAGGTGGGTGGGATGTTCTTTGGAGGGTTGGCATAGACTCAATGGGCTGAATGGCCTGCTTCCACACTGTAGGAGTTCCATGATTCTAAGTCTACATAGGGTTGACTGTGAAATATCTTCTGAACAGACTGCACTGATTGTCCAACTATTACTTTCTCAAGTTGGTTAAGGTCTTTCTTATCAGCGGTACTTACATCCCACAAATTATTTCTAAAACTGAAATTTGCTCGTATCTATGTACCCAACTCTGAATATTTCCTGTAATGCCCTGTGCCAAGAGAGTTAAATTGTCATATTGTCCCTTGACCCTGAGTACTTTTGGTGGAAGTCGGAGGGAAGGATATAAAAGTTGACAGTCAGTTGGATTATCACATTTCCTGCCCACCTCTGATTCATTCTACGAAAAGTAGGCATTGGGTGCTGAAATTGACAGCCCAACTGTTAGTTTAAAGATTCTTAATGGCCAAGTGGGCTTGTTAGCAAGCCATTGCTCAGCAGGTTATGCAGCATGCATTATAATTACAGTCGGTGTGGGCAGTTTGGTGTCAGAGTGCCTTTTTTTTAATGTGACTTTGCAGATAAGGCAGGCAGGAAGGGAGATATGTCAATTTGTAGGTGGAGTAATTCCCTGTGCATGTCAGGGACACCCACCCTCTCCACATGTCACTCCTTTTTACGTTTCTCCAACTGCCCTGCAAAACCCACCCATCAGCCTGTTACCTGGGTCCAGATGCTGTAGGAATCTTTTGCCCAGTGTCCATGTCCAGTACCAGCAGGGTCCACAACTTGGGTCTGGCTGCTATCTCAAGAGAGGTGGACTTTCTCCCAGGTGAGGGTTTAAGGTACAACCCTTACCTCTTCAAAACCAACTGTAACACATTATGGTTATGGGACAGCCTGTTGAATGTTGGTTGGTGGGAGCTCCATCTTAAAATTCAGTTCATCAACTCTGCTTCTTTGTCCAGATCTACTATGTATTTCCAGCATTTTCTGTTTTTTTATCTCAAATTTCCTACATGCGCAGTGTTTTGCTCATTTCATAAATGGTGACAGGTTGAGAGGTGATGGTTTCTAATGTGATCTGGGCGTCCTTGTTTATATGTCATGAAAAGTGAGCATGTTAATAATTTTCTGGCCTCCACCAGCACAGGAATTGAGTACTGGAGTAAAGATCTCTTGCTGCAAATGTACAGAGCCTAAGAGAGACTGCACCCAGCATATTGTATACAGGTTTGGCCTCTTTATCTAAAGAAGGGTACATTTTCTATCGAGGGAATGCGATGCATTAGACCAAATTAGAGTATGAGAGGAAGCTCGGTAGGAATGTAGAAATGGATAGCAAGAGTTTCCACTGGTATTTCAAAAGGAAAAGAGTGGGTAAAGTGAGTGTTGGTCCTCTAGAGAGTGAGAATGGGGAGTTAATAGCAGGTAAAAGGAAATGGTGAAGGAAACTAATGAATATTTTTCTGTCTTCATTATATAGAATAGAAAATATACATTCTAGTAGTAGTTTTTAATCAGGTCATGGAAGGGAGAGAGGAAAACAGCAACATTACAATCACAAAGGAAGTTGTAGTAAGCAAACCAATGTGGCAGTGGGCTAATAAATATCCAGGTCCAGATGGACTTCCCATGGACCATATAGTGGCAGCTAATGAAGGAATAGATGCACTAGTGTTAAATTTCCAAAGTTTCCTAGATTCAGGAAAGGTTCCATCATTCTGAAAATGACCAAATATAACCTCTTTAATCAAGAACTGGAAATGACAGGCCAGTTAGCTTGATGTCTGTCATGGAGCTGGTCTTAGACTAGAACATTAAAGAGATTATAGCTGCACCTTAGAAAGAATCAAGGTAATTGGGAAGAGTTTTCATCAAAGGCAAACCATATTTCACCAGAACTCTTAAGAGTTCTTTTAGAGTTCTCTAACATGTACTATAGTTAGATTCCCAGAAGGCAATTAAGGTGCTGCATCTAAGGTTATTGTGAAAAATAAAAGCCCATGGTATAAGAGTTAGCCTAAGCACAGCAACCATTGGTCAAGAGCATGCATCACAAAACATTGGTCTGCAGGTACACCACATAATCAAGAAAGTTAATGGAAGGCTGTCCTTTATTATGAGAGGAATTGAAGATAAAACAAAGGATGTTATACTTCAGTTATACAGGACATTGGTGAGACTACATTTTGAATAGAGTCAGCAGTTTTGGTCTCCTTATTTAAGGAAGAATGTGGTTCGGAGGTGATTTGCTAGGTTGCTGCTTGGAATGAACAAGTTGCAATACGATAGGTTGGACAGACTGGGCTGGTTTAGCAGAGTGGGTGACTTGATTAAATTGCATAAGATCCTAAATGGTCTTGACAATGTAAACATAGAAAGGACGCTTATTCTTGCGGCTCAGTCCAGAACAAGGAGGTATTGTTTTAAAATCAGGGGTCACCCTTTCAGGACAGAGAAGAGGATAAATTATTTCTCTGAGGGTTGTGCAAATTTGGAAATCAATATCTCAGATGGCGGTGGAAGAAGCGTCACTGAATATTTTTAGGACAGTGCAGATAGATTCTTGTTCAGCAAAGGAATTAGAGGTTATTAGGGGTAAATGGTAATGGAATTCAGGATGCTAACAGATCAGTCATGATCTCATTGAATAATGGAACAGGTTTAAGTCAATTTCTGTTACTTTTTTATCCCTTCATTAGTACACTTTTTAGAAAGTAATTCATGGGATGAGAGCATTGCTAGCTGGGCCAGCATTTATTGTCCATCCGTAATTGCCCAGAAGGCAGTAAAGAGTCAACCACATTGATGTGGGTCTGGAGTCACATGTAGGCCAGACCAGATAAGGATGGCAGATTCCTTCCCTAAAGGGCGTTAGTTGAACCAGATGGATTTTTCCTGAAAATTGACAATGGTTTCATGGTCATCATTAGACTCTTGATTCCAGAGTTTTTACTGAATTCAATTCAGCCGCCATGGTGGGATTTAAACCCAGGTCCCTGGGACATAACTTGGATTTCTTGATTAATTGTCCAACGATAATACCTCTAGGCCATCACCTCCCCTCATTTCTTTTCACGATGTCGAGAATCTCCACAAGGTCACGACCAGGGTCCAGAGACAGTAAAAAGGGCTGTCCCATACCACCATGAGCTATAGCTGAAATAACTTCTCAAACAGCAGATCACTCAAAACAACTTGTACTTAAAAAAAAACACAGGATAACCACGTGGCCCTTCACAGGAAATCACTTTTCTCAGGGGAATCACAGAGATCAAAAATCAGTATTGGAGAGCTAACATCAAAATTAATGGACAGGGCATAGATTTTAATTAAGACATGGGGCTAGATTCACTTTTTTGTCTGATGGAGTTAAATGGCTCCAAAAAAAAATTCGACAGACTTCATCTGTAAAACATCAAGGCCCATGAAGAATCGACTTTAAACTCAAAGCTTAGTTTTGAGCAACAAAGGGAGAGAAACTTCAGAAAGACCGTATGTTATCCACCATGTTCACTGCTAAGCTAGAATGCCTGTACAGGTTTCAACCTCATCCTTAAAGTGGAAGAATTCAACAATGAGGAGTCAGTAATTGAATTTAAATGGCAATTTCCAAATAAGTACAATGAGAAATTAAAGGCATCTCTATACAGTGCCTGGCTAAACTTACAAACTCTGTAACCTTCACCAGTTAAATGTAAACAAAAGACTCTGTCAATTTCCATTAGATGAGGAGTCCAAGATTCTAGTAGAGCCGTAGAGTTATACTGCATGGAAACTGACCCTTCTAACTCATCCGAGCCAACCAGACATCCTAAACTGGTGCAGTCCCATTTGCAAGCATTTGGGCACATATCCCTCTAAACGCTTCCTATTCATGGACCCATTCAAAGCTCTTTTAAATGTTGTAGTTCTACCACCTGCGTCACTTCCTCTACCAGCTCATTCCATACGTGCACCATCCTCTGCATGAAAACATTGCCCCGTAGGTCCCTTTAAAAGTTTCCTCTGCCACCTTAAAACTATGCCTTCTAGTTTTGGACTTCACATTCATAAGGTCTTTAGGACACTGTTGTTTCAACATCTACCTTTGAATCATGTCCGCATCAGAGATTTTCTAAAGGACCATGACCAACCTACTGGAAGCTGTTGAAGATTGAAGATGTCATATACTGTTCAGGTGACTGTCTCATCCATGAATCCACTAAAGGCCAACAGGGCAAAAGAAAACGGGGAATATAGGGAACATTATAAGATGCTGGTTTGACACCTGATAAGAGCAAATGTTCAAAATTAACCATATACTTTGTGGGCTGCTAAATTTGTTCCAACAATAGGGATCATAGCAGATCTGTGGAAGATTGAAGACATTAGGAACTTTCCACTACTCAGGAATAAATATTACAAAACTTCAGCAGTTGGCTAGAAATCTGTTTTGTCCTCCTTTAGTCCAAGAAAATGAATGTTTAAGGTAAACTTTGAAGCAAAATCAGATATGGTACTGCCCTGAGCATCAGTGGCATCATTTGATCACATCAAAACAAAATGCTTATACCCTCAGATGTCCTGGGACTTTACCATCTCAAACAATCAATTTTTGTAGCAGTAGATATATCATCCACAGGTCTGGGAGTACTCTTATTCCAGAATAATCCAGATTCATGAAAAGCCATTATGGCCTTGATCATTAAATATGTGCCAACAACTGAAAAAGAAGGTACACAACGCTCAACATTGTGATGGAGAACATGCACAGATTTCCATAAACTGCCTCAATTGCCTAACAGTGTCTGTCCTCAGTAACCCATCCCGTGGAAGGACTTTGAACAATATCGGCATTATTGATATACTCTTGGTCTTTAATGAGAAGTTGATGATCCCATGTGTTTTCTATCTGGGCATCCTTCAGAAGACATCATGACATTTCACAGAATCTCTACTGTATGGATGGAAGCCATTTGGCCCATTGAGTCCACACCAATCCTCCGGAGAGCATCCCTCCCAGACCCTATACCTGTAACTCAGCATTAACCATGGCTATTACCTGCATATCCCTGGACATTGTGGGCAATTTAGGTTGGCCAGTCCACCCACCCTGCACATCTTTAGGTTGTGGGAGGAACTCAGATTACCCAGAAGGAATCACACAAAGATCAGGGAGAATGTTCAAGTTCCAAACAGACAGCGACTCGCGGCTGGAATCAAACCCGTGTACCTAATACTATGAGGTGGCAGTGCTAACTACTGAGCTACCATGCTGCCTCTCAAAATGAGCACAGTGGCTCAGTGGTTAGCACTGCTGCCTCACAGCGCCAGGGACCTGGGTTCAGTTCCACCCTCGCGTGACTGTCTGTGTGGAGTTTGCACATTTTCCCCATGTCTGCATGGGTTTCCTCTGGGTGCTCCAGTTTCCTCCCACAGTCCAAAGATGTGCAGGGTAGGTGGATTGGCCATGCTAAATTGCCCATACTGCCCAGGGATGTTTAGGTTAGGTGGGTTAGACATGGGGAATGGGTCTGGGTAGGATGTTCTTCAGAGGGGCAATGTGGGCTTGTTGGGCCAAATGGCCTGTTTCCACACTGTAGGGATTCTATGAATACCTATGAAAGTGTTGGACCAAGGCAGAGCAATCTGTCTGGTGGCCAGGTATCTTGTGTCCTCTCAAGGACGTGATCTTGAACTGTGCCAGTCATGGATAAGAGCAGAAATAGCCCATTCTCTTTTCTCTTTTCCAGCCAGGCTGTGGAAACACCTTGGTATTAGCCTCTTTAAATTCAAGGACAGAGATCTTCTCATCCTGGTGGATTATTATTCCCACTGGATTGATACTCAGGAGCTAAACTAACTCACATCTGAAGGCATGTGTTACATATCTGTAGAGGTTGATTTCCACACATGGAATACTGAATATTATTGTCTCCAAAAACAGGCCATTATTGTCCAATGAGTGTTTCCAATCTTTTGTAGAATCAAGGATTTGACTACTTTACGAGCTCACTGAAGAAGCCCCAAACCAATGGGGAAGCCGAGTGACAAGTACGTACCAATAAAAACTTCCAAAGATGGAATATAAGTTTTCAATTAGCTGTACTCAACTACTGCTCTACAGCATCACAAAATAGCTTTGCCCCATGCCAACTGTTGATAAGCCATTGGCTGCCAGCACCATATACCTCATTTCCCACACACCTACACCATGTATCACTGCAGAACAATGCACAAGCATGATATCAAGAAGAAAGCTATGGAACAGGCCACACCTTCACAAAAAACCAGAGACACTGGCCTACAGGGGAAAACAAGGGAATGCGAACGATAGTGAAAGGGTATGATTGCAAGGCTGCAGCAACTATGATTAGACTTTTCGGGACAGAAACTGATACTATCTGAAGAAACAGGGGTGTCTTGATTTCATTGATAAAGAAGCTGTTAGTCACATGTCCACTATACCCCGATTCCAAGTCAGAACTATGATTATACAGCCATTAACTACTGAGACAAAGTGTGTAGGTTCTCATGAGAGTGAGCTTGGAACATTGAGGGATGGAACAAGCTTGAAGGGCTAAATGGCCTATTCCTGTTCCTATGTTCTTTTGAGCAGACAGACTATCTCCAACATCTAAAGGAACTCTATACATGTTCACAATGATTGGTGAAACCATGCCAGGGACTATCTCTGTAAAGAGCACAGACTTTGTGAACAGGCAATGGGATAATATGTGAATATTGTAACTACTATGTGCGAATAAAGACTTCAGGGAGATGTAGAGTAAAAGATTATCTGTATTAAATGTCTCATAATACCTATCATGTTTGTGATAAGAGGAGCATAAGGAGCTTCATCAAGATGATGTCAACTCACATGAGATTGAGATCTGACAGAAGAGGGTTTCAGCTATACATGCTTTACTCTGGCTTGTATTGATAATATAGGTCTCGGTAATAAATGTTCACAGATTACAGTGGCCGTGTGTTCAGTCTTTGTATGCTTCAACTTCTACAATCTCCTAATGATATTTCAAAACTGTCTGCCTTTCAAATGACTCTTGGCTTTTGTGTCTTGCCTTCAGGCTTTGCAAAATGGGAATCAAATTTACTCAGAGTAAAAACTTACATTTGAAAATTGCATCACAACCTTGACGATATGGAGCAGGACTGAGATTATGGTGTTACTATCATTGATATATTTTTCTTTTATTTTATTTATTTTCTGGATGGTGTCAAGTTTCTTGATTGTTGTTGGAACAACTATCATCCAGGCAAGTGAGGCATGTTCTATCATACTCCTGACTTATGCCTTGTAGATGATGGAAAGATTTTTGGAAGTCAGGAATGAGTTACATGCTGCAGGATTTCTGGCCCTTGACCTGCTCAAGCAGCCATACTATTTGTATGGCTCTTTTAGTTCAATTTCTGGTCATGGTAACATGTCAATAGTGACAGCAGCACCATTGAATATCCAGGGGTGATGGTTAGATTATCTTTTCTTGGAAATGATCATTGCTTGGCTCTTGTGAGTTGCAAGTGTTATTTGCCACATATCAGCCCAAACCTGGATATTGTCCAGGTCTCATTAGATTTGGACATGGTCTGTTTCTGTATTTGAGGAGTCATAAATGATGTACATAGAATCCTTACAGTGCAGAAAGAAGTCATTTCGCCCATCGAGTCTGCACTGACCCTCCAAAAACCATTCTATTGGGACCCAGCCCCTAATACTGTAAACCTGCACATTTTTTTGGCTGTCAGAGAAATTGGGAAACTGATGCTGACAGGGGGAGAAAGTACCACAAACTCCGCATAACCATTTACCCCAGACCGGATATGACCCTGGGCCCCTGGCACTCTGAGGCAACAATGCTAACTATCGAGCTGCTGTGCCATACATATTGTAGTAATACCTAATATCCCTAGTTCTGAGCTTATGATGGAGAGAAGATCATTTATGAAGTATTTGAAGGTGGTTGAGCCTAGGACGCTATCGTGAGGAACTCCTCCAGAGATGTCCTGAAACTGAGGTGACTGACCTCCAACAACCACAACCATCCTCCTATGACTCCAACTAGTAAAAGACTTTCTTTACCCTGATTCCCATTGACTCTAGTTTTGCTAGAGATCCTTGATGCCCAACTCACTCAAATGTAGTTTTGATGTCAAGGGCAGTCACTGTCACCCGCTCGCTGGAATTCAGCTTTTTTGTCCATATTTGTAATGAGCTCAGGAGCTGAGTGGCACTGGCGAAACTCAAAATGAGTGTCAGTGAGCAAGTTATTGCAATGCAAGTGCTGCTTGATATCACTGATGGTGACCCCTTCCATCACTTTACTGATAATCAAGCATAGGATAACAGTGTAGTAACTGGCTAGGACCCATCTGTCCAGTTTTATATTTCCAGGATATACTCGAGCAACTTTCCACACAGTTGGGCAAATGCCTGTGTCATATTGTCTTGGCCATGTTTGCTGACATCTAGGAACATGCATTGTAGCCCCAAAATCTTTGAAATAAATTGAAATAAAAACCATAAAAACCTAACAAACTCATAAAAATGATAAAAGGAACAATGGAAAAATATATAGTTGAAGAGAAAAAGGCCTATAAAGTAGAATATTTTTATTTAATTTTTAGTAGTTACCTTTATCTTGTGTATTTGTATGCGCATTTAAACATGGTCGGAGGCGAGTCAGTTAGAATTTATCGTCAGAAAGTTTGCGTCAGCACTCACTCTATTGCCTTATATACAGAGTAGTAAATTTCTGTTGATAACTGAGGCAGAAAAGTTTCAGAAATCATGGATACATTACACCAGTGCAAAATGGAACAGTTTATGCTATTGAACCCCTTCACTGACAGATTTTAAAATTTAGCATTGTTAAAAACTTAACATTAGGACTCAATTTGCATGTGAAATAGCACAATGGACAATTTCAACTCTAAGTGAGAAATGAACAGCACATTGTATAGTTCTTGGAGTAATTGTTGAAGACGTGTCCTGAATTGTTCTTGCTAAGTATTCTCGTAACACTATTAATTGCTTTGCCTTCTTGTCGAGACATTGAAAGTGATGAGTCTACTATTGCAGTCAGATCTCTTTTTAAATCTAGATAATGCAATGTCAATCATTGTAAATTTATTTCAATGTTTATAAATATCAAAATTTAATTGATGGCTGCGTGCACAAGTTTGTTGCAAATATTAAGTGGAAAATGTTTTGTTGTATTTCCCATATGTACATGCGTTTACTTTTTGAACTTGTCCAGGAAACTTGGTCAGTTTGCAGTTGGTTTGGACATTCAAATCATTTGCAAAAATCATATGTAAAATATTGCATCCAAGCAGAATCCTTGGGAGGCTGGATTCAGCACTTTCTCCCAGCCTGGCAAGACACCTTTTAAAATAACTCCACGGAGGCCAGTGTTATGTCACCAAGCCACTCTTTATTTACACATGGAGAGTCCTTGACACTGATCCAGCTCCCTCAAAGCCAGCTCTCAGAGTGAACAGGACATCTGACCTCCCATACCAGACTAACAGCCCCAATCAGGGAACTCATATTCTATGGGCCCACCAGGCTGACCTTGTTACAATCGCTACAGCTTTCATGAATGTTTAGTGTTCAATAAACTCTTTAATCCAGTGCAGTATTCTGCATTGGATTCCTGTGGCTTTCAGTTTAATTAGTGGTCTTTCATGTGGATCTCTTGCTTAAAGATTTCAAAAGGTGCAAATGAATTATATCTAGAACATTGACTTATTTCTCATTGATACCAATTCATTAATTGCTGTTGGGATGCAATTAGTTCCTCTTTGCTGTATGTGTGTGGTATTGCAGATATAATTTTTTTCCATCTGTAAATCACTCTTATTAATGGATCCTGGGTGGTAAAGTGATAAAATTGCAACAGAAAGAGCAAATGCTTGTTCTCAGTCAGTGCAGACTGAAACCATACCCTGATATAACACTCAACTGACCTCACCCAATAAAAGAAAAATACTACAAATCGTGGAAATCTGAAAAAAAAATACATCCTGCAATTTGAGAGGGAGAATCTGGAATCTGATTTAATGGTATTACAATTGAGTTATGGTAACTACAAAGACACAAGAGAAGAGCTGGCCAGAGTTGATTGGAAGGGGAGCCTTGCAGGGAAGATGGTTGAGCAGCAATGGCAGGATTTCTGGCAGTAAATCCGGAGACACATCACAAAATCATCCGAAGGAAGAAGAAACATAATAAGGGGCAGAAGAGGCAACCATGGTTGGCAAGGGAAGTCAGGGACAGCATAAGTGCAAAAGAAAAGGCATATAATGTGGTGAAAGTAATTGTGAAGCCAAAGGATTGGGAAGCCTTTAAAAATCAGCAATGGGTAACTAAAAGTGCAAAAGAGAGGAGAAGAAATATTATAGTTAGGTAGCTAGTAATATGAAAAAAGATTGTAGGTGTTTTTTTAGATATTTAAAAGGTAAGAGAGAGGCAAGAGTGAACAATGGACCATTGGAAAATTGGTGAGGGAAGTAGTAATGGGGAACAAAGAAAAGGTAGAAGAAGTGAATAAGTATTCTTCACTAATTTTCACAGTGGAAGAGACCAGCAGCACACCAGAATTTTAAGAGTGTCACAACGCAGTAGTGAGTGCAGGTCCAATTATTAAGGAGAAGGTGCTAGGGTAGTTGAAAGGTCTGAAAGTGGATTAATCACCTGAGCCAGACAGATTTTACCCAGAGTTCTGAAGGAGATAGCTGAAAACACTGTAGAAACATTTGTGGTTATCTTTCAAGAATCACTGGAATCAGGGAGAATTCCACAGGTCTGGAAAATGACTAATGTAACACCTTTGTTTAAGAAGGGAAGGAGACAGGAGGAGACACCATGTTGTGGCACGGTGGCTTAGTGGTTAGCACTGCTACCTCACAGCACCAGGGACCCTGGTTCGATTTCCCCCCCTCAGGTGACTGTCTGTGTGGAGTTTGCACATTCTCCCTGTGTCTGCGTGGGTTTCTTCTGGGTGCTCCAGTTTCCTTCCACAGTCCAAAGATGTGCAGGGTAGGTGGGTTGGCCATGGTAAATTGCCTGTAGTGTTCAGGGATGTATAGATTAGGTGGATTAAAGGGGGATGGGTCTGAGTTGGATGCTCTGAGGGTCGGCATGGACTTGTTGGGCTGAAGGGCCTGTTTCCACACTGTAGGGATTCTGTGATACTGGAAGGTAGGAATCTTTAGACTGCTTAGGTTGACCTTGGTCATTGGAAGATTTTAGAGCCCATTACTAATTAGGAGGTTGCGGAGTATTTATAAGTGCATGGTAAAATAGGGCTGAATCAGCGCAGCTTCTTCAAGGGTGGGGGGAGGGGTCATGCCTGATAAATCTGTTATGAATTTTTGGTGACATAATGCGCATGTTAGACAAGGAAGAGTCAGTGGATGTGATCTATTTCAATTTCCAGAAGACCTTTTACACAGAAGGATGTTAAATAAGAAATGAGCCCATAGTGTTAGGGGCAAGCTACTGGCATGGATAGAGGATTTGTTGACTGGTAGAAGATGGCATTGGGGATAAAAAGGTATTATTCAAGATGGCAACTGGTGACTAGTGGAGCTCTGCAGGATTCGACGCTGGAACCACAACTATTCACATTATACATTAATGATCTGGACAAAGGAAGAAGGGTCCAGACCCGAAATATCAGCTTTCCTGCTCCTCTGATGCTGCTTGGCCTGCTGTGTTCATCCAGCTCTACACCTTGTTATCTGAGGGCATTGTTGCTAGGCTTGTAAATGATACAAGGACAGGCGGGGTGACAGGTAACATTGAGGAAGTGGGGAGGCTGCAGAAGGACTAGGACAGGCTAGGAGAAAGGGCAAAGAAGTGGCAGATGAAATACAAGTGAGAGGTTATGCACTTTGGGAGGAAGAATAGAGGCACAGATTATTTTCTGAATGGGGAAAATCTTCAGAAATCTGAAGCATAAAGGGACTTGGGAATCCCAGTCCAGGATTTTCTTAAGGTTACATGTAGTTTCAGTTGTAGTTAGGAAGGCAAATGCAATGTTAGCATTAATTTCAAGAGGGCTAGAATACAAGAGCAGAGATCTACTGCTAAAGCTGTATAAGGCTCTGGTCAGACCACACTTGGAATATTGTGCGCAGTTTTTGGCTCTGTTTCTAAGGAAGGATGTGCTGACACTGGAGAGGGTCCACAAAACATTTACAAGAATGATCCTGGGCGTGAAGGGCTTGTCATGTGAGGAGCGGTTGAAGATTCTGCATCTGTAGTCGATGGAGGTTAGAGGGATGAAGTGTCGGGGGGAGTCTCATTGAAACTTACAGAATACGGAGAAGCTTGGATAGATTGGACATGGAGAAGATGTTTCCAGTGGCAAGACAAAATTGGAGCAAAGAGCACTGCTTCAGTGTGAAGGGTTAACCCTTTAGAACTGAAATTAGAAGGGATTTCTTCAGCCGGAGGGTGGTGAATTTGTAGAACTCAATGTGACAGAAAGCTGTGGTGGGCAAGTCATTGAGTGAAATAAAGACAGAAATAGATAGGTTCTTGATTAGGAAGGGGATCAAGGATTATGGGGAGAAGGCAGGAGAATAGGATTGAGAAACATTGGGGTGGCACAGTGGCACAGTGGCTAGCACTGCTGCCCCACAGCTCCAGGGACCTGGGTTCAATTCCACCCTCAGGTGACTGTCTGTGTGGAGTTTGCACATTCTCCCTGTGTCTGTGTGGGTTTCCTTCAGGTGCTCTGGTTTCCTCCCACAGTCCAAAGATGTGCAGTTTAAGTTGTTTGGCCATGCTAAATTGCCTGTAGTGTTCAGGGAGGTGTAGATTAGGTGTGTTAAAGGGGATGGTCTGAGGTTCAGTATGGACTTGTTGGGCCAAAGGGCCTGTTTCCACACTGTAGGGATTCTATGAGCAGACTCAATGGGCTGAATAGCCTAATTCTCCTCCTATATCCTATGGTCTAAATTGCTGGAGAAACTGGTCAGACAACATCTGTGGAGAGAAATAGAATCAACATTGTTGACTTTACCAATTATCTGTTTCACCTCCAATACATTATTAACTAAAACTGGTGGTCAGTGAGCATTTTATCAATTATGTATCTTCAGAGAACTATTTCATTTCATATTTCTTCACCTATAGTTCTGTACACTTCAAATTATGGAAGGTTCAAGAGAGGTAATGTTTTGATTTTTGGAATTTTGAAGCTGAGTAGTCATGGCACCAATCTCAAAGATGCTATTTCCCCGTGGCATTCCCCTTTGTTTCTAGTTTCGTGAGGAGGAAAGTCACAATGCAACTGAGATTTCTATGGTAACACACGGTGGGCTTTTTTTTTTAGGTGGGAGGTATACTATTGACTCAAGCTAACTTCTTGACTCAAACATGGATACTATGTTAGCCCAAGCCATCTCTCTGTTGGTTGCTATGGTAATAATAACAACAGGAACATTCAGTATTGTTTTCCACACAAGTTCCTTTCAAGCAGCGTTTGAGATCACTTGGATGGAATGGGAATTGGTCTACATCAGTAGCACAAATCAGGTCAAGAGCAAATGGATAAACTCTTTCACACTGCACCCAATTTTCTTTTCCATTGGCTGCACCAACTTTCTGACATGTTGGCCAATTTTCTGATTCAGCTGCTGTGGATGAAGTGTGGAGGTGGCCACAACCCTATTTGCATGCATTAATATCTCATTATTGGTTAATCTTGCCTTATTTCTATGCAGTTTGCAATTCCGTCGGGTACTAGTGGGATATTAGAAGACACCAGCTCCTGACTTGTATGTCTGGGTAGTTACTTGGTGGCTGCAGCTCACCAGTCCCTTCTCCAGGATTCCATATTGATCATCATTTCTCACTATCTCAGGGCATGCTTCATGGGTAGTGGCCACCTCCACACTTCATCCACAGCAGCTGAATTAGAAAAGCACCAACTTCAGCACATGTGCAACACGTACATTGAACAACTATTACACATTATAAATGTTTGACACAAGTAATCATGCAAATGTCATTGATTGTGACAAATTCATCCAATTAGGCTTTGTGAAGCAGAAATAATTGAAAACCATCTTTAGTGTCATTTGTACTCTTCAGTTTATGAAAATCTTCCGGAGGTCCCATTGCTGGAGGGATATGGGGGCTGCTCTCCACTCAAATGGAAGCACAAGAATATAAGAACATGAGTCCTTATTTGAAATGTTGCTTTGTGTGCCTGATGGGAAGCAAGTGGCATCACTATCACCATCACAATATACAAAAGAATTGGTGCCACAACATTCGTGTAGAATCTCAGAAGTCAGTGCTTTGCTGTGTAGCAGCCCGTGTCAAAGCATCACTTGAGTTCAGTACAACTGCCCAGGAATCGCATCACTGTAAAGGTGTCGTATTGCAGATATTCCCCACATGAGTCATCCTGAATGGATCCAGCAACCTCAGGTGCTATGTCACTCCGGTACAAAGACAGCATTGACCTATTGAAAAGGATCAATGGCGTTAGCAAATGTAGGAAACTCTATGTTTTTTCTTACCTCTTGGCTTGCTTTTATTTCTGCTGTTGTGTTTTTTTTTAAATTCTGGCTTTGTAACCAAGATGGCATCAGAGAATGGTGACTTTATACACTTTTCACTGTACCCATGTAGTCCTACACAAGGAGACGTGGCAATAAAATCAAATGCTAATTCTAATTCCAATTTTCAGTAATCTGTCACAGATGCTGAATACTCTTCACATGAAGAATCTGCAGCGGTAGCACAAAAGAACAGGATGCACAACAGTATACTGACCTCGCTGTTATTTCTTCCAGGTGACCAAGCTTAGTTTGGGCACAGATTGCGGATATCCCAGGACACCGTAACAAAACTATGTATTCTGCTGGTGCAGGCCTTAGGCTTTGAAGGAGTGGGTGGTTATCCCAACCCATTGGCCGTAAAGGTGTCGGCAGCACTTAACGTTTTTTTGGCAACTTATTTGAACCATACGCAGGGATCACGTGTGGAGTCACCCAATCCTCAAACCACACACATATCAAAGATGTTACCAATTGCATTTTTGCAAGATCGCATTGCTTCATGTATTTTCTACATGAGGAATTCAATGCCCAGGGATTTGCAAATATTACCAACATTTCCCAGCTGCACAGTACAATAGATCATACACGTCAGCTTGGGAGCACTTCATTACAATACGGCTGAATAGCAGGAATTGTATTCCTCTTGGTCAATGTCTAACTCATCTGTGATCATCATTACCCCACCTTAGAGGTCTGCAGAAATTATCCTATAGGCTGATATAATGCCTATTTTCCTGACAATTTACAAATTCCTGCCTGAATTAAAGGATGGATTAAAGGATGACTGCTGGGAGACAAGGGCTACGCTCTCCAACTATGGTTCCTGACTCCTTTCAGGAACCCTATGACCAGGGCAGAATGCAGACCGATGCAGCATTTAGCACAAACCAAACAGGGCTGATGCTCAAGAACGGTGAGCTAAAAATCGTTCAAAGATACTGATCTCTCACTTTAGAGGATTTGGCTACAAAGACAGATTGTTTAAAAAAAAACTTGAACCTTGAAACAATTTCAGTATGATTAGTAACCAGACTACCTGTTCATACAGCATCCTGTTTGTCACTTCAACTGTTGTTGAATTCTTATGTATTGATAGGTAATTAGTAAGAACAAATGCACCCAGGGAAGGAGCAGAAAATGCAACAAAAATATACTTCTTGATGTATAGCATCAAACAACATTGACCTTATAATCTGAATGTGGGAGACATCTGTTTTGATGGAGTCAGATCATTTAACAGTTCACATAATTCCATGGTTTAGGAACACTGCTCAGATTATGCTCGTAGCCAAATGTTGGACAGAAAAGTGTACAACGGTTACAGACTTTTGATTTTTAAAAAATTGGCAATGCCCAACTCCTTTACAGCCTTTCTAAACAAATGTAACAGACATTAACCTATAAACACTTCGTGACCTGCAAAAGGATTGTAGAAAGTACAAGATTGTAAAACCATTATGAATAGAACAGAAACAGGCTATTCAAGCCTTCTATCCCATCCCACCATTCACTCAGACCATAACTAACCTTCTACCTCAGCTTGCCTGTTTTCACTATACAACTGGGCATTCACAGCCCTCTGGGATAGAGAACTCCAAAGATTCACAAGCCTTTGTAAGAAATACTCCAATGATAGGCACCTCCTCTTGTTACTAAATGGCTGCTCCCTTGTTTTGAGACCATAACTCCTAATTCTAGGCTCCCCACCCAGGAGAAACATCCTGCCAGCAGCTTCTGACAAACCCCTTAAGAATTTTATATGTTTTAATTAGATCATCTCTCATTCTTCCAAACATTAGGGAAAATATAAGCCTAATCTACTCAAACTCTCCCCCCGGGACAATCACCTCATCCTGAGAATCAGTCTAGTGAACCGATGTTACGTTCCCTCTGGTGTAAGAATATTGTTATGAACGAGTTTGGACAGGTACATCAATTCCTCCACTGCTCACAGCAAATATTAAATGCAATCAGAGTAGTGGTATGGTTAATTGTAAAGATTTTCGACTGTATCTGGTTTAGAAATTAGAAATAATTCAGCCAGGTTTCTTTTGTCAATAAAGAATAACAAGTTTATTGCAAATCGAACTGAAACAAATATGTGAAAATTATTGACACGTAAAAGTTCAGGCTATCCAAAAATAGATAGCACTTATTTTCTAACATCCCAAACTTAACATGAGACAAATATTGGTAACAGACAAACAATGGTCGGACACACTACAGAACACATTGAATATCAAATTTAATCAAGCAGATCCCACAGATCTCTTCGCAAACTCTTCAGATTCTAATGATATCATTGGTCACCAAATTTTATTAAAACTTCACGGGGGAATTACATTTCTTCATCAGGACAAACTATAAATGGACAAAACACACTCAGACAGATAGACAGACACACAAGTAAATGAATAGAAAGTCAGGGAAACAAAGAGAAACATTCACCTTAGCAATCGGTTCTTTCAAGAACAGGAAATTATTTCTTATCGTTGTCTTTATTTTTGACATGAATTATCTACCTTGTGTGTGGATCAATTCAACTGTATGTGACTTCTAACTTTGCAACAATTCCACAAGTGAAGCTTGAAAGAATTACACTTGTTTTGTATTTTTCTCTATCAGCGATGTTTCTGAGTGAACCATTCTTGGCACATGGGCCATTAGAGACGTTTTAAGTGACTGGCCTGATTTAGATGATGTCAGTTTTCCCTACCCTTTCTTTACCTTCTATCAGTCATGCCTCAGTTGGTAACATACTTGCCTCTGCACCATAAGGTTCAGGATCCAAGTTCAGCTCCAGATATTGAGTGCAAAAGCCAAGGCTAACATTCCAGTACACTGCTGAGGCATTGCTGCACTATCAGAGATGTCAACTTTTGGATGAGTCATTCAACTGAGGATCTCATCTGCCTGCCAGGTTGGAAAACAAGACACAAATGGCACTGTTTCAAAGAAGACTAGCAAAGCTATCCCTGGTGTTCTGGACAATTTTGACCCTCCCAATCAGCATTACAGAAGCATATTAACTGATCACTATCACATCACTGTAGGTAGGAATTTGATAAACACAAATTTACTTCACAAACAGTAATTACTTTTCACAGGTACCTCATTGATTGCATAGGTCTTTGAGACATATGGTGGCCATGAAAAGCACTACATAAATGCAAACCTCTCTTTTGTTCCAATATTCTCCTTCTAGTGATGAGGAAGGGGAACTGACATGACTCACACAAACCTGAGCAAATGCCAGGATGTGAAAAGGAAGGTTCCATACCTTAATCTACTGGAGCACGGGCAAAATGGTTTCATGGTTATTTAGGATATGAACTTAGTTTGGTAAATATAATATGACCCTGTTGAAACGTTGAGATATACTTATTTCACTCTTTAACTCACCACATTCCATCCTAATTCCAAAACTATTATTTACAATGAAGCATTTATACCATGATAAAGTCTTTTCTTATTCATTCATAGGATGGGGGAATTGCTGGCTAGGTCATCATTTATTGCCCAGAGGGCCGTTAAAAGCCAGTGACATTGCCGTGGGTCTGGAGTCACATATAGGCCAGACCAGGTAAGAATGGCAGTTTCCTTCCCTGAAGGACATTAATGTGCAGCAAAATTAATTTGTTGTGAGCCTTATTCATTCTCTCATTCATGACAGAACCATTTATTATAGCAAGTTGGCTCCTTCTGTTCATGTCATCACGTTACATACAACAGACAGCCAGTTTAGAACCTGCTATTATATATTCAGATCTTTTTCGATGTCGGGCCAACATTAGAAACAACGAATCTAAAACACAAAGTTTCTTTTTCCTGCAATTTTTACTTTAATTCACTCATGAGACATGGCACCACTGCTGGCCAGCATTTATTGCGTGTTCCTAGTTGCCCTTGAGAAGGTGGTGGTGAGCCGCCTTCTTGAACCGCTGCAGTTCACATGTTGTTGGTTGACCCACAATGCCATTAAGGAAGGAATTCCAGGTTTTTGATCCAGTGACAGTGAAGGAATGGTAACATATTTCCAAGTTAGGATGGTGAGTGGCTTGGAGTGTAACTTGCAAGTGGTGACGTTCCCATGTGTCTGCTGCCCTTGTCCTCCTAGATGGAAGTGGTCGTGGGTTTGGAAGCTGCTGTATGAGGATCTTTGGTGGAATTTCTATAACGCCTCATGTAGATAGTACACACTGCTGCTACTGACTGTCGGTGAAGGGAATAGATGCTTGTGGATATGGGCTTCAGGCTGCTTTGCCCTGAATGGTGTCAAGATTCTGGAGTGTTGAACATGCACTCATCCAGGGAAGTGATTAGTATTTCATCACACTCCTGACCTGTGCCTTGTAGATGATGGATAGGCTTTTGGGAGTCAGGAGGTGAGTTACTCACCACAGTATTCTCAGCTTTTGACCTGCTGTTGTAGCCACTGTGTTTATGTTTTAAGTCCAGTTGAGTTTATTGAAAATGATAAAGTAAGGATGTTGAAAGTGGAGGATTCAAGGGGCAGTGGTTAGATTGTCTTTTATTGGAAATGGCCTGGCGTTTGTGTGGTACAAATGTTACTTGTCACTTGTCAACTCCCATCTCTGGGACTGCTTGGATCGATGGACTGGACCATGTTCAAGTGTTCAGTGGAAAACGTAGACAGGTATCCCACCACCGTCACCGGCTTTATTAGCAAATGCATGGAGGTTTGTGCACTGAAGAAGTCAATCCGAGCCTTCCCCAACCATAAACCTTGGATGAACCAGGAAACCCACTCCCTACTGAAGACCAGACGAGCAGCATTCAAGTGGGGTGACCCAGACCAATATAGAAAATCCAGATATGACTTCCACAAAGCCATCAGGAAGGCCAAGAGGCAGTGCCGGACCAAGTTAGAGACACTGACCTACCAAACAGACTCCCACCATCTATGGCAAGGCCTAAATGATATTACGGGATACAAAATGAAACAGTGTAAGATAGAGGATAATGACATATCCCCCCTTGACACACTCAATGCTGGGTTTCAGCAGAATACCATTTGCGTCGCAACGCCTGCCCCGACAGCCCCAGACACACTTGTTCCCTCTGTCACCACTTCAGGCATCAGATCCGTCTTCCTGGGAGTCAACCCAAGGAAAGCAAGGGGCCCGGACAGTGTGCCCGGCTGAGCACTCAGATCCTGTGCAGACCAACTGGCAGAGGTACTCACTGACATCTTGAACCTCTCCATCCTACAAGCCGAAGTCCCCACCTGCTTCAAGACCACCATCATCCCTGTACCCAAGAAAACACCTGCAGTGTGTCTTCATGACATCCGCTCAGTGGCTTGGACTTCAATAATCATGAAGTGCTTTGAGAGGCTGGTCATGGCCCACATCAACTCCAGTCTCGCAACCTGCCTCAATCCCGTCAAGTTTGCCTACCAACACAAGAGGTCCACAGAGGATGCCTTATGCCTAGCCCTGCACTCACCCCTAGAACATCTGGACAACAAAGATACCTACGTCAGACTCCTGGTCATTGACTACAGCTCCGTCTTCAAGACCATTATCCCCTCCAGACTGATCTCAAAATTCAAGACCTTGGTTTTGGCTCTGCCCTCTGCAAATAGATCCTCAGCTTTCTGACCCATAGACCACTATCAGTGAAGAGAGATAACTGCACCTCCTCCAGAATAACACTCAACACTGGAGACCCCCAAGGATGCATCCTCAGCCCCCTACGGTACTCCCTGTAACCCATGACTGTGTTGCCAAATTCCAAATAAACACCATCTGCAAGTCCGCTGACAACACCATCGTAGTGTGATAGATATCTAACAACAACAAGTCAAAATACAGAAGGGAGATACAATGCTTTGTGATGTGATCCAATGATAACAATCTGTCTCTCAACGTCAGCAAAACTAAAGAACTTACCATCAACTTCAGGAAGAAAATGGGAGAACACATCCCCATCTCCATCAATGGAACTGAGGTTGAGAGAGTGAAGAGCATCAAGTTCCTCAGAGTGATAATAACCCATGAACTGCCCTGGACTTCCCATGTGAATACAACAGTCAAGAAGGCACAACAATGCCTCTTCTTCCTCAGGCAGCTCAGGAAATTTGGCATGTCCATAAGGTCCCTCAGCAGATGCACCATTGAAAGCGTACTGTTCGGGTGCACAACGGCCTGGTATGATAACTGTTCTTCCCAGGATCCTAAGAAACTACAGATGCTGGTATACACAGCCCAGGCCATCATAGAAGCCAACCTTCCATCCAAGGACCCTATTGACACAGCTCGCTGCTGCAGATTTTCTACAACCTCCCCGTTCCATCAGGCAGAAGATACAGAAGCCTAAACACACACACAGGCAGGTTCAGGAACAGCTTCTTTCTGGCCATTATCAGACTGTTGAATGGACTCTGGCCTCAAATAATGTAACCTGCAATGTAACCTGTATGCCTCTAAGTCTTTTTGATCTGTACTTCCTTTGCTGGCCATGCTCTGCCTGTACAGCTTGTAAACAAAGCTTTTCACTGTATTTCGGGACATGTGACAATAAAAATCACAATCTGAATCAAAAGTCTAGATCTTGTTACATTTGAACATGGACTTATTCACTATCTGAGGAGTTGTGAATGGTGTTGAACATTGTGCAATCATCAGCAAACATCCCCACTTCTGAACTTATGATAGAGGGAAGTTTATTGATGAAACAGTTGAAGATGATTGGGTCTAGGACATTACACTGGGGAGCTCCTAAACAGATGTCCTGGAGCTGAGATGTCTGACTTCCAATAATCATAACCATCATTGTTTTATGACTCCAAACAGTAAGGAGATTCCTCCTGGTGCCCAGTGATTTTAGTTTTGCTAGGGCTCCTTGGTGTCATTCTAGGTTAAAAACTGCCTTGATCCCAAAGGTAGTCACATTCACCTCTATCATTGTATATCGTCTTCTCCATGTTTTTGTTATTAGTTATAATTAAGATGTATCACAGTCAGGTCAAACTTTAAACATTAACTCTTACAGCAATAACAGGAATTAATCATGGAATCTGACAGCACAAAATAGAGTATTTTCACATGTTCTGATTCTTTCAGAGTTGTCCAGTTCATCACAGATTCCAACTTGTTTCTCATAACTTGGAAATTTGTTCTCTTCAAATTTATTTCCAAATCTCTGTTAAGAATTCCCCAATCAAGTTGAGGGAGACATGATTCAGTCAGAAGGTTCCAGCACAGTATGTTAAGAATAACATCTGATAACACTCCAAGGACTTGGGCATCATTATTTGATTTGATTTGATTTATTGTCATGTGTACCTAAGTACAGTGAAAGGCTTTGTTTGTGAGCAGTACAGGCAGATCATAGTAAGCAAGGCCATACAGATAATAGGGCACTTAGACAGAGTGAGGCACAAAGGTTACACTGCACAGGAGGTGCACAAAGCAATGATCAGGATTAACAAGATCAACTTTAGTTGAAGTTAGAGAGTCCATTCATCCATCTGATAACAGCAGGGAAGAAGCTGTTCGTAAACCTTTTGGTGCATGTGCTCAAGTTTCTGTACCTTTTGGCTGACGGAATAATCAGGCTCAAGTCTTTTTAACCGCAATCCGTGACCCCCTGTCAACCTAGATTGGGGCAAATCAGGCCACATCTTCCCAGCCCCACCCAGAAGGCAGAGTGATGGGCTTTGTCCTTTGGGAAGGCTGTCACCATTCTCACCTGGCCGGAGCAGAGATAGTCACAGTGGTGTTGTGAAGACACCCTTATGTCATCATCCATTGTCCACTTAATGGCCTCAATTAGGAGATGGAGCAGGAAGGTTACCCTTAGGCTTTCCTTGTCCTGAACTTAATTTCTGTGATGGAGGGAAGGCAATAGGTATCTCCTTGATGTCATTCCACCTGATTATGTTCCTCTCCCATACCTCCCCGGATGCTTCTCGTGAGGGGATGATTCCAGTCTTTATGTCCATCTTTGAGCTGAAGCCACAACTAACACACCTGAAACACTTGTCAGCCAAGTAGTGAAAGGGAGGGAGAAACTTAGAACAATTACAATCGGCAGGGGAAGGGGCTGAGAAAATTACTAGAACTAAAGACTGGCAAGTACACAGGACAGACTTACAATCTTAAAATAATTAGCTGTGGATTCCATAGATTTTGGAAAAATCCCAGCAAGTATACCTCCCGTGTTAAAGAAAGAAGAGAGCGTGAAGACATGTAACTGCAGACCTTGGGATCCATACTGTGTGGAAGCAGGCCATTCAGCCCATCTAGTCCACATTGACCCTCCATAAAGCATCCCACCCAGAGCCCCCCCAACCCCCTATATTTCCCATGGCTAATCCACCTAGCCTGCACATCTCTGGACACAATGGGCAATTTAACATGCAATCCGCCTAGCCTGCATATCTTTGGACTGTGGGAGGAAACAAGAGCACCCAGAGGAAACTCACACACACATGGATAAAATGTGCAAACTCCACACAAACAGCTGCTTGAGGGTAGAATTGAATCTGGGAGATATCAGTGCTAACCACCAAGTCATCATGCCATCCCAGCCTGACCAATATCTGTCTGAGTGAATATGTGGGGATCGATTGTGTAGCAGATTATAGAGGCACTCTTAGGGAATCTCAATTTAATCAGGGACAGTCATCATAGGTTTGGGAAAGGGAATTTGTGGTTGTCTAATGTAATAATGTTTTTGAGGAATTTAGCAAGAGAGGTTGAGGGTATACTATAGATATGGTGTACTTGGATTTTAAAAGATGTATGATAAAGTGCCACATCAAAGATTTCTATAAAAGTAGCGAAGTTTTTCTGCAGCTGTACAGGGTCATAGTGAGACCACACATGGAGTACTGCGCACAGTTTTGATCTCCTTATGTGAAAAATATGCAATTACAATAGAAGTATTTCACAGAAACTTTGTTTGATTCATTCCTGGGAGCATATCATATGAAAAACAATTGATCAGGTCGAGCCTATACCCTTTGGAATTTTGAACAATGAGAGGTAATCTTATTGAAACATATATGATCCTGTGGCCAACGAAAACAGAAATTGCTGGAAAAGCTCAGCAGGTCCAGCAACATCTGCGAAGAGAAATCAGAGTTAAGGGTTGAGGTCAGGTGATCCTCCCTCAGAACTCCAGTTCTGAGGAAGTGTCAGCAGACCCAAACTGTTAACTCTGATTTTGTTTTTATTTAAGATCCTGAGGGAAGTACATAGGATGTATACCACTGGAATATGAGGAGAACACGAAAACTAGGTGACACTGTCTATGATAACAAGCATGGGGCTGGATGAACACAGCAGGTCAAGCAGCATCATAGGAGCAGGAAAACTTGACGTTTCGGGCCTAAACCCTTCATCAGAAATGGGGGAGGGGAAGAGGGTTCTGAAATAAATAGGGAGAGAGGGGGAGGCGGATAGAGGATGGATAGAGGAGAGGATAGGTGGAGAGGAGGCAGACAAGTCGAAGAGGCAGGGATGGAGCCAGTAAAGGTGAGTGTAGGTAGGGGGGTAGGGAGGAGATAGGTCAGTCCAGGGAGGACGGACAGGTCAAGGGGGCGGGATGATGTTAGTAGATAGGAGATGGGGGTGTGGCTTGAGGTGAGAGGAAAAACAGGTTAGGGAGGTGGAGATGAGCTGGGATGAGATTTCTGATGAAGGGTTTAGGCCCGAAACGTCAAGTTTTCCTGCTCCTATGATGCTGCTTGACCTG
>JAHRHZ010000009.1:11043415-11057831 GCA_024137785.1 Ginglymostoma cirratum
CGTCCTCCCTGGACTGACCTATCTCCTCCTCACCCCCCTACCTACACTCACCTTTACTGGCTCCATCCCCGCCTCTTCGACTTGTCTGCCTCCTCTCCACCTATCCTCTCCTCTATCCATCCTCTATCCGCCTCCCCCTCTCTCCCTATTTATTTCAGAACCCTCTTCCCCTCCCCCATTTCTGATGAAGGGTTTCGGCCCGAAACGTCAAGTTTTCCTGCTCCTATGATGCTGCTTGACCTGCTGTGTTCATCCAGCCCCATGCTTGTTATCTTAGAACAGACATGATGACTGTTTTCTCAGTGCAGAATGTTGCTAGCAATATGGGTTCAATTCCTGCACTGGCTGAGGTTACAATGAAGGACTCTCCTTCTCAACTTCTCCCCTCACCTGAGGTGTGGTGACCCTCAGGTTAAACCAGCATCAGTCATCTCCCACTAAAGAGAGAGGAGTTCTATGGGTGACTTTGTCTTATTTTTAAATGCAGAGCCCCACAGATGTCCCACTGCCAAAATCATATGAGCATGCATAAAATCCATTGAGCTCCCAATGTTGTTATATATATTAACTTCAGTTTAGTTTAGGTAGCAACCCAGTTGTCAGACACCTTTGAAAATTTAATTGCAGGGAGCATATCTTTAAAGAGTTTGAGATACATGCATAAACCAGTGAAAGACGTAGCTACGTTCATGATATTGAAGACCAATTTGGAAAAAAAAAATCCGTGAAGTGCAAGTTAATAGCAAACTGTAAAGTCAATAATTGAGTGTTCTTCTCTTACCATTGTCTGAATGTTTTCCCTTTCTAATTTTAACAATATATAGAGTTCTTGCTGTGATCAGCACTTTACAAAGGGACTGTAATATTCTGCTATGTGTCTCCATCTCTAAATCCATTTGGCTCCATTTAGACATTGAGTACAGGAAGGCAGTTGTTGTGCACAATTGGTTTCCTGTATGCCATAAATTGGCAGCGGCGGAAAATAGAGAATGAATTTATTAGCTTGCAAGGTCAGCTAATCGGAAGCACCTTGTAATGTGCAATGTTCCTGTAAACTGTACATTTTTTTTTAAAAAAAATAGGCAATTCTAATATTTCTTTTAATCAGATAAAGTAGTCATCTTAAAAACTCAGGAAAAAAATTCAATTAACTGCATTTTTGCTGAACTGTATTTGTGGAAATATTGTAGATTACAATAACATCAAGGAAACCTAAGCTTCTTTCCCATTTATTTCACACATTTTATTTTATTGCCCTCACTTGTGTTTCCTCTATTGATCTCTGAAAAACATCTGAACTGGACAGCCTTCCCTGAAATACGAACCTGACAGCCAGCTCATAAAGCCTCTCTGCGACTAAACTTTATAACCAGTTATGTGAAGGTGCACAGGAATGGTGCAGACACATTACACCTTTAACTTTTAACCCCTTCTTGAGGGACAATACATTCCTTTGCCTGATTTTCTGCACCTGCTGGTCCTGTTGGAGTTGAAACTTCTTGTGTGAGGTCAGCAGAATTTGAATTGGAATGATTTGAATGATTTATTGTCACTTCCTTCTTACAGTGAATTAATACAGTTAAAATACAGTGAAAAGCCTTATCTGTCGCCGCAAGCTGGTGCTATTTTGACTAGGTTAAGAATAGAAAGAGTAAAAGTGTAGAAATGAAAGAGATTCTAACTTCGTTCCGCCATCTCCACCACGAGCTCTGAGATGGCTCACCTATGACACCAACACTCCTCCTTCACTGGCTCACCACCACTGCGCTGGATCACCATTGTGGGAGTTGCCAATCTTTAAGTGCCATCTCTTCGTCGCCAGGCCAACCTCACCGATGCTGAGTTCTATGCTGAGCTCACAGCCGCCCAGCAACCATGAGCACCGCGCCCCCCCCCCCTCGCCTCGCCCCAAGTTGCGCTGGCACTGCCACCTCACTGACAGCCAGGAGTCCCAGTTCCCGGCCTACCATACTGCAGCCATCACCTCGCCAACGCCAAGAGCCCATGCTCCGGGCCTACAGCGACCAGGAGATTCCCCCCTCCCCCAGTTCTGCTGCCAGACCAGGGGTGGCCGCCATGCCAACAATGTCATTCTGGCCGCCCTCCCCTGAGATGTCACCTTGCCGGCACATTCGTTGTGAAGAGCACCCCCCCCCCCCACCCCACCACAGTCACTGCCACCACCGGCCCCGAATGCCTTGCTGCTGGTGCTGCCGGCAATCATCAGGACATGCCGTGTCGCCCACTGCATCTGACCACCAGGAGGCTGCTGCCACTCTGCACATGGCCCGCTCTCACTGCCGTGCCAATGCTATGAAATAAAGATAAACGAAAAGAAAAGAAAACAGATGGGAGCAGATGAGCCCCACGCAAGAGCCCACAGCCAACCCTGCCACTTGGCCGCCATCTTGGACTATCCTATGAGCTATGAGGCCGATGGCTTAACCAGAGATATTTTTTTCCTACTTTGGTTCACTTTGTTTCTTTTTCTTAACTATCTGGCATTATATCAACTATGAATACTGTGGTTGGCTGATCTTTGACTAGGAGACCTGACGTTGGTCAAGGGATGGTGTGGGGAGGGGAGAAAGGAGGACACCAGGAATCTGTGATCATTGGCCATGGGAAATATAGTGTTGGCAGCAGGGGAGGTAGTGTTAGCCAGGAACAGAGAGGGTCCTGATCGGCAGAGATACTATTAGTGGATGGTGTCATTGACCAAGATGGGGAAATGGTCAAAACGCATGTGGGTGCACAGGCATTTGAGGAAGGGCATGCTCCACATGGTTTTAATGCATTCCTGTTTCTGCGACACAAAAAAAAGGTCATTTAACACAACTAGTTCATGCTGATATTCTCCTGGTAAACCTCATCTCAGGATCTTAATGGCACTTCACCAATCCACTTGCACTCTGTACCAGGCTGCACCTCAGGATTGCTCTTACCATTTGCTAACTTAGCAGTCACCTGCATTCTCACAGCATCCCTGCCTTGCTGGGTCTACATTGCAGTTACATAACCAGGTAGCTTGTCTTGTTGGTCAGCAGTCCTCAGTGAAAGGAACAGCCACCTTGCTGTGAAATCGTAAGAACTGCCAATGTTAGAGTCAGCAATAACACAGTGTGGATCTGGAGGAACACAGCCGGCCAGGCAGCATCAGAGGAGCAGGAAAGTTGACGTTTTGCGTCGGGACCCTTCTTCAGAAAATGGCTGTACTGCGCTATGCTATGTCGGTCTCGCACCTGCATCAAGTACCTAAACCTTACACAGTGAACCCATTGCATACGCATTAAGTAAGCAGCTAATCCTAAAAATGACCCCACAGTCAAGGTTAAACTCACTAACCACTATTTGCTTGCTTGTCTTTGATTTTTTTTTAAACAAATGTGTAACATTTGCAATTCTCCAGTCCTCTGTCACCATGCCTGAGTCTAAGAAAGATTGAAAATGATGAGTAGTGCCTTGCAGTTCCCAGTATCCCACTTCCTTCAGTATCCTTTGGTGCATCTCACTCAGCCCTACTGCCTGATCAACTGTAACTGTACACATCCCTTCCTGACGACGGAGATGCGCTCTGAAACATTGTGATTTCAAATAAACCTTTTGCACTATAACCTGGTGTCGTGTGACTTCTGACTTTATCAATTTTAACTTGTCCCTCATGAGTGCAATGAACTATTGGACTATATTTCATACTCCAGTCTTGAGAGTGGTTTGAAGATCACAAGGTTATGACTCAGAGGTCAGAATGCCATGACAGGCACAACACAGAGAAAAATGTAACACCTGTCACAGAAGCTTCATTAAATAGGCAGATATTAAATCAAATACTAGCAGGAAGTGTTAATAATAAAAAAAATTCAAGGTCTTAGGGGTGAACTTGAAGGGGAAGAGACCATTAAGGAGACTGAGATGTTTAAGGAACTTATATAGCAAAAAAATGGATTATAAATAGCAGAATGAGTGGTCAGGCAGATGCAGTTAATAGATCCATGGCTACCTCAATAAAACTATCCCAAAGCTGTCCTGCTACACTGTCTCATTTCAGACTTCATATTATCTGAGACTTTAACAGGAGATTCTCCCCCACCTAGATGTTAAGGCATGCGGGCTGCACAAAGTCATGGGCACCAATGGCCCTTCAGATCTTTTTCCCTCTTCACTGCTCTCTAATTACATGTCTTCTTCAAATTTCCCTTCTTGTTGTTTATTCACAGTACCCTCAGGACCACAACAAAAGCAGAAATTGCTGAAGAAACTCAACACTTCTTGCAGCATCTGTGGAGAGAAAGCAGAGCTAATGTTTCGAGTTCAGTGACCTTTCTTTAGAACCCTCTGACTTCCCTTCTGATGCAGAGCAACCCATCCTTAGCAAAATCGGCTTTGTCCGATGCTATCCCTACATCAATGAATTTTGAGCTTTATCTTTTATTCGTTCACGGGATGAGGGCGTCATTGGTTAGGCAGCTATTGTCCATCCCTAATTGCCCAGAGGGCAGTTAAGAGTTGACCACATTGCTGTGGGTCTTGAGTCATGTACTCCAGACCAGGTAAGGATGGCAGTTTCCCTCCCTAAAGGATATTAGTGAACCAGATAGGTTTTTCCAACAATGGATTCATCATTTAAATTCTTAATTCCAGATACTTATTGAATTCAAATTCCACCATCTGCCCTGGCAGGATTTGAACCTAGGTCCCTAGAGCATTATCTGGTTCACTGGATTAATAGTGTCTTGATAATACCACTAGGCCATTGCCTCCCCATCAGCCCAGCACAGCATTGATCTCTACCCTGTCACCCGGGCCACATTGCTCACTTCTTCAGCCAGGAGCCTCCCTCCTAATCAGCCTGTTCTTTCACCTATCTCCAATAGCCTCCCTCCACCTGGACCCCTTCCTTTGGACTCTTACCTATTCTTGATCATTTCACTGTATACTTTTGGTGCGGTATTTCTCTGCTTCCCTCACTCCCTCTAACCTGAAGAAGGGTCTAGGCCCGAAACGTCAGCTTTCCTGCTCCTCTGATGCTGCTTGGCCTGTTGTGTTCATCCAGCTCCACACCTTGTTATCTCCTCCTCAACAAGCTGTGCTGTTGTTGTCTGCAATATCAACTGCTATCTTGCAGAGGCTGAGCACCCCCTGCTACCTACATCTTCCTCACCCTGGTCCATAAACCCCAACCCACCAAACATCAAGTTATTGTTTCTAGGACTGTCAGTGACCTCAATTCCTCTAGTAACCATTGCTCCATAGTTTCCCACCTCATCGTTCCCTAACTCTGTCCTTCCCCGACGGCACTTTACTGGTCATTGTTTCAGCCTATTTCTATCACACTTAGGTCCTTTCTTTAAACCCCCTGTTTACCGTCTCTCCACCTTACATTCATGACTCTTCCAGTACCTAACATAATTTCAACAATTTCAAGTAACCCAAAACAAAATATCTACTACTCAATGTGGTTCTGCAACAGGGAAACAACAGCCAACCAATCTTAAGTGTGTTAATAGCTACATCAAACATAGTGAGTAAGTTTGTAATTTGGGACATTTGTGCTTTCTGGAGGTGACGTGGACAAGTCATTCTTAAGCAGGGTCCCTTTTGTATGAATAAAAGGAATGAGCATTGCACCTTTTCTTTCAAGACTCCAAGAGATTGGAGAGCTACAGTCTTCCATTGGTTTCTCCATGTCAATACCTCAACCAACCAGAGTTGACTTGCCAAATGATCATTACCCTTATCTACAGTAGTACAAATTGTTGTGATCATTTGAAATTAGACATTCTCACATTTGTCCCAATCAGTACGAGGTAAAGTCTCCACAACATGGCTTTCTTATCAGCAATATTCAAGTTCTCTAGTATTGCGTGACTAAATGTAGTATACTTGAATTTGCAGAAGACTTCAGAGAAGGTGCCATACAAACGTTTAATATGCAAGATAAAAGTTCACGGTGTTTGGCACGACAGATTTGCATGGCCAGAGGATTGCTTATTGGGCTGGAAGTAGAAAGTTGCAATAAGTGGGTCATTTTTAAATTGGCAATCTGTCACTAATTCAGTTACTTACAATCAATGCCCATGACTTAGATGAAGATACAGAGTAATGCAAGTTATTGGCAGTAACCTAACTTGCCTGAAAATTCAAGCTTTGAGGAGGGCTCAAAGCCTATAAGTAGACATAAAGAGTTTATGTGAGTGGGCAACAAGTTGGCAGATAAAGTGTGAGTTTATTCATTTTTGTTGTAAGAAGCAGAATATTCTAATTTGCAGAGTGATTCAAGGAACACAAGCTTTCATACAGGTACAACAAGAAATTAGGAAAGGAATTGGCTTGTTCATCCTTATTACAAGGGGAAATTGGAATATCAGAATAAAGAAATCTCGCTACAGTTGTATGGGACTTTGGTGAAGTACACATCTGGAGTAATGTGTGCAATTGTAGCTTCTAATGGATTCAAGCAATCACAGATTTAATGTAAATCATTCATAATGTGAGGATATATTTTCATTGGAGACAATACAACAAAGGTTCACTAGACTGGCCCTGGATTGAAAAGGTTGTCCTTTGATGAGAGGCAATGAACCAATTCTATATCCCTTGGAGTTTAGAACAATGAGAATTGTTGTCATTGAAACATTCAAGATTATGAAGGTGCTTATCAGGGGAGGAACAATGAATTCATTGCTGCAACAGAAGAATCTAAAACAAGGGGACATTTACAGGACAAGAGGCCAGTCATTTAGTATTGAGATTGAGAAATTTCTTGACACATAAAGGGTTGTGAGTTTTTGGAATTCTCTCGCTCCAGAGGGTTGTGAATGCTCCGTTGTTGAAATAATTAAGATTAGTGTCTGAGGGAATCAAAGGATGTATAGGGTGTCGCAATGGACCAATAGCCCAGAATGTCTCCACATCACTTTCCCTCATCGGTTATTTCAGACATTTGTTACAATCTAGTAGAGACAGAGGATGTCACTTAAGCTTTGGAACTATCACTCCTGTCAAATGGAGGACACTGTTGGATGATGAGGATCTGTGAAAGCTGCTGCTTTGTACCAAATAGGAACTTGGGACATTCTTCAGAAGAAACACCACCTTCATCCACCCTACAGCATGGAGGTATCAACCAAAGCAGCGCAGGCAGGACGTCTTTGTGAATTTCATCCAATGGAACGGAGTTGCGTGAAGTCATCTTTCACTGACTGTAAATGTTTAGATGCTGTTGAAGACAGTGTTCCATGCTTAAACCCAACTACAACTGCAGCTTAAGTGCTCAAATAAAACAAAGTGCTGCAATGCTATAAATTTGAAACTGTAACAGAAAGTGTTGGAGAAACTCAGCTGGTCTGGCAGCATCTGTGGAGAGAGCAACAAAATCGATATTTTGAGTCCTGTGATCCTTTGGCAGACCTGCTGAGTTTCTGCAGCACATGTGTTTTTGTTTCAATTTAATTGTGTGACTGTCCTTAGCATTTCTTATTGTTTAATAAATGTTAAGATGATAAATTAATGAAACCTTCACAACATCTGATGCTCCCTCATTCAATCAAGACAAAGTTCGATACTGGTGTGGACACTATAAAAGTTCACTCTTCTTCAGATAAGGTTACAATATTTTGTGGTGTTGAGGAAGGCTAGCCTCTCTACCTTCGTTCTTGTAGCTACAGCCAAAATAGTTTATAATCAAAACTGAAATTATATTTGAAAATGTGATGATGGGTTTACAATCAAGTTTCATATGTGCCCACTTTATGTTTTCAGGTAAGTAAAGCAAAGAACTGTGGAAGCTAGAGATCTGAAATAAAACAGAAATCGCTGGAGAAACTCAGCAGATCTGGCAGCATCTCTGGGAAGAAAGCAAAGTTAACATTTTGCGTCTGGTAACTCTACTGAAGAGTCACTGGACTTGAAACGTTAACTCTGTTTTCTTCCCACCGACACTGCCAGGTCTGCTGAGTTTCTCCAACAATTTCTGCTTCAGTTACACGGTCAGATGGTTTTATTTTACCTTTCTTTCCCGTTGTATCTAGATGTAGTCCTGCGTACTGCTGCTGAGCTGGAGGGAGCCTGCTTTATAATGGGGCTTGTTGTCTTCGGAGTTTTGGGCAGGGAAGCACGATGCATTTATGTCTAGATGGTCCAGTGTCCAGGCCAGATACGGGGTCATCCTTCTTTGTTTGAACTTTCACAGGTTGGAGACAGAAGGGTGGGGCACCTCTGAATGGTTCTGAGAGGAGACTTCCTGGTTGGGGGCGGTGGGGAGCGGAGCGGAATGTAGTTCCTCTTCCAGCTGCAGGCCAACTGGTACCACCCTGTCTCTTTGTAAGGAAGGGGCGCCTAGAATGAGCACAAAGTTCCTTGTTCCCCATTTACCTTGCTGTTGCTGAACCCCAATGGCTACAGTGACAGAGGTAGTTCTGTGCATACACCCATTAAATAGTGAGTGTGTTGGAGTTCTGTTTCCAAGGCAGTTGCTAACCAGTCTGTGGAGACAACCAGATACACACATGTTAAATAGTTTGGTGGACCCCTCCAAGTTCTGATCCACTATTCTGAGGGTCTCCAATTAAACTTGCCTGTCGATCCTTTATCTGTTTCTGCAATTTAATGAAGTTATTCATGAACTGACAACACGGGGTCCTTTCCTGCCTGGGTTTGAGCAGATGCCTAGCCTCCAACAGGCCTTTGTGATCTGGGGTATTTCTTTCTTGGCCAGCCATCTATACATAGCAGTGATACACCCACCAGAATGTGCACCTGGCTGTACTCGAGCTATAATGTCCACCTGGATGGCAATGTTTGGGCTGGGGAAGGAGAGAGGGTTTCCAGTGAATCTCCTGTGGGTTCAATATATGTTTCCTCTGAGCTGGAGTATACAATGGGGCTTGGAGGTGTTGCTCCCTTCAGGGTGGAGATCGTGTGACTGTCTCTTGTGCTAACAGAAGACAAGACTGAGATGAGTGCAATATAGGACAGGAGCTTGGGTGTGTTAGGAATACATTCACAGTGTTGGTAATGGGAGAACAGAGCAGCACTTGGCAAAAAATTAACTTGGTTAGAGGGGCAGAAGTCTCAGCATCACCATGAATCATCAATGTTCACTCCAGCAAAGTCAAGTTTTCTCTCCTTTATAGCGGGGTGAGGAGGTGACTGTCCTGGCTCTCTGTGATTTCGTTTTTCATGGAATGAGACAAAGGAAGAGACTGACTGAGATGAATGTGGCTGTTATTGCTGATGCAAGTGAACAAAAGGTGATGAGGTGTCTCAAGTGAATAAGTAGGAATGACAGAGACCCAGCAGGGTTAGTAGTCTGGGGGCAAGGAAGGGAGGGATGAGAGTGAATGAGGGAGGATGCAATAGTGTTAAATGCTGAGACTTGTTGGGAGATGTCAGCAGTGGCAGAGTGAGAGTGAGTGTGAGGTAGGAGAGAGAAGATAGTGCCACTTGCCCTTGCAAAGTACAGAAGGCCATTTACTTCTTGCACCCACTGGGCATTCCTGCGGACCATGGCCACTGCACTGACAGCTTCAGACCAGGCTGGCAGAGTCTGGTGCCATGGCATCTTCTGGTGGTCCTCAGGGAATGGGACAGCTCTCCTATCCACTAACCCATCCAGCAGGACCTTAAAGTCCCTGCCAGTGAAGAGCAGTCCAATTTCCCTTTCCTTTATGCAGCAGCACACAGTAAATGGTAATGCCAGGGTAGCAGCTTCCATAGCTGGGCTTCAGCGAGTGCTACAAATTCCCAGAGGTTCCCAGCAGAAGCAAATACTTCGAGTCCTGCTGACCATGAGATAGCACAAACAAAGCATTGGAGACGGATGGTGCATTTATAATGCACTGAGCAGCAGAGAATTGTGTGAGACACCTCCCTGGAGTTCACAGATAGAAACGCTCTGTGAAGCTCCCAGAAACTGACATTTGGCCAATTTTCAGCTACACATGTCAGACAGTCCAGCTAAGGGTGACAGTTTCCTATTCGTAAAGATTCAGATTCACCAGAACATAAATGGGGCTAAAAGGTTTAAATTATATGGGTAGGTTGCAAAGATTAGACTAGTAATCTTTCGAATGTGGAAGGTTAAAGGATGACATAATTGAGTTGCCCACCTAGATTTACCACATTTAAAATAAGTCATTATTGTATAAGTTACAATAATGCTGAGCAGAAGTTCCTGTATGGAGAGCATCACAACCACGCTTTAGTAGCTCTGAATGGATGAAAAACGCACGCTTTTTTAAAAAATGTAGATAATAGGCAATCAGTATAGTAAGAAGGTAGAGCGATTGGGTAAACTTCTTCCTTGTATACAAATATGCATGAAGTTGCTCAGATTTTCTGGCCAGTGCATTAAAGCGCAGGTGACCTTTTGGAACATTCCTTTGACAAGACATTAAGTTCACAACAAGTCTCTCCCGTGAATTTAACAGCTACTATTGGCCAAATGCCTTCAGAAAATTATGCACTAGACCACACAGGCATAGTGGCTGCTGAATAGAATTCCACAGAATGAATATGAACAAGCAAACATTCATAACACAAGCGGATACGAATGGCTCAGATTCAAACCCTATGGTCTAAACAATGTTAAAGTCATCAGGGGCCATTTGTGTGGACTATAGAAGCTCCAACATTCTGGTGTGCTTTCAGAAACCAGCTTGAGAGAAGAAACATTTAATATCACACATCTCAAAACAGCTATAATATTAGACAGCCTGGGAAGTAGAGAGACTATGAGGAGAGGAAATCCCACCCAGCAAAGGAAGAACTCTGTCTACAATATACTAACAGGCAGAAAAGATGGACTAGTCTTATGTCTACAGATTAGCAGAACAAAGCCAAATCTTCACTGCTGGTGCTCAGCTATAAATTTGACTGGAGCAAAGCCAGAAAAATGCTATTGCAATGAGTAAGCCACTGTGAATTCATCACCAGAACCTTCCAATGTCCATTTTCTTCAATGAACTGAAAGGAAATCATCAAGCCTGCAGCATTTCCAGATTTCACTTCAAATGTCATGAGCAATAATGAAGCTTTTGGACTCTTTAAAAACTCTAAGTGCATGCTACCTATTTTGTACTCATCTTTTCTTGAGTGCATAGTTTCTCAACACTTTTGGGTGTCGGGAAACGAACATCAATTCTTCCTTTTTATAAACTGATGGAAAACTAGAATTCTGTTTATTGTTGACTGCCATGGGTCTCAAGGCGTTAAACACTTTGTTTTAAATTTAAGGCGCATCTTGTTACAGCTAACACAGTGCGGAGCTGGAGGAACACAACAGGCCAGGCAGCATCAGAGGAGCAGGAAAGCTAATGTTTCGGGTCGGGACCTTTCTTCATTTGTGAAAATAGAAGGATCCTGATCCGAAACATCAGTTTTCCTGCTCCTCTGATGCTGCCTGGCCTGCTGTGTTCCTTCAGCTCCACACTGTGTTAACTTAAACTCCAGCATCGGCAGTTCTTACTATCTCTTGTTATAGCTAGTTGAGAGGTGTAAAATGAAAGGGGAACCATTGTACTATCCGTCCCCTATCTGTAATAAGAGCTATTAGATATTGAGGAAGGAAAGGTAGGATCTGAGAGTTTAAAGGTGGCAGATTGTTGGAGTAAAGCAGTGAAAAATGTGCTATGCAGTTACTGAAAACAAAAAATGCTGAGATCACAGCAGGTCAGGCAGCATCCAGAGACCAAGCAGCTCTGATGAAGAGTCATCGAGACTCGAAACGTTAGCTTGCTCTCTCTCCATGGACACTGCCTGAACCACTGTGATTTCCAGCATTGTTTGTGTTCAGTACAGATTCCAGCATCTGCAATAATTTGCTCCCACTTGCTATGTGGTTAATTTACTGAGTGCTTAACCGTGCACTGCAGGACAAAGGGGATCTGTTTTCCCAGTACTCAAATATCTTGCACATTGAAGTTGCTGAAAGTTAATTAAAAGTGCAAGTGGATTATAATTAATGGACTGTCAATTATGATTTTTAGTGAGCCATGCAAAACCTGAAATTCTGTGAGAGCTTCAATCCTGCATAATACCGTTGATTGGTCAATCGAATTTTTAAACATAGAGGAAGTGAACATTTAAAACTCAGATCACGTTGGGTCTTTTTTTGCAGCCAATTCTAGTGTGACTTCTTGAAGGACAGATCACATCTGTTCCCTTGTGAGAAAAATATCCCAATTTTCACAGGGCTTTTTTTTTCATCTTGGCCTGTTTAAAAGGAAAAAAGAACAATACACTTAAAAAACCTAAAATTATCTCGCAATCACAATGCTGTTGTAGCAGCCAGAAGCTGATTATATGCTTCCTCAATATCCAACCATCTCCTTAACTAGGATGTTCTTAATGAATTAAGCAAACCATAAATTAAAGCTTTAACAAGCAGGGCTGCAAGGAGCGACAAACAAAGGTAAGACAGCATTGAAAACTCATTCATATCATAATATTGATTTGTTTTTAAATAGTATCAGCATTTTTGGAACTCGTCCAATGTTAATGAGTTATGGGAAAGGGCAAAAAGATATGGTTACAGATACGGACAAAAAAAGGCTCTGAATCTTTTCTCAGCGCTCGAAATGATCAGGAAAACATCAGTAAATCTAGCAAGTAAGAAGGAAAATAACAACCAATGTATTTTAAATGTTATCCTAAGCAATGAAATAAATGAATGAAATCACAGTCACATCTTACCCTGTTACTTATTGGATGTACACAGCAGATGTTGGATGATCAAAATGAAAATAGCATACTGGCAGTTTCCACATGCACATTGAGGGCACTTGGTTCTTCCTCACTATCACCCCTCTCAACCCATTTACTGAGCTGAACGTAAGCAGAGTCTCCCTGATTTCATAGACCATTAAAGATGGAGGACTCAATCCAATTCTGAGATTCATCCCTGTTCCTGTGACCACCGACATTGCAAAAAAGGGAAAAGGTGGGTCTCTGCAATGCCAATCTATCAGCTTGGATATCTTAACTCCTCCAAAATGCCTGTGATTAGCTTCTCGAGGGCCCATGGTTCACGGTCACTTAGAGAATGTGGAAACGTTTTGAAGGATTACTCAAAATGTCTTGCTCATGTCATTACCCCATCTCATGTCCCCCACCCACTACAAATGGTACCTCATACCATCCATGCCAGTCCATGCCCTCCAACCACGCCAATGCTCCTCATACTATCAATGCAAACTCATAACATGTTATTGTCTATCCACCTTGTGTACATTCTGCGTAGAACCAATGTACCCTATAGTCATAAAGGTATCTGGGAATGAGCATAAGCAGATCGCCATTCATAACTTTTTGTAAAAAGAAACTGCCGTTGCTACAATTCAAAAATGTTCAAACACGCAAATCTAAGATAAATATGCCAATAAAACAATGCTTTGCCTTGTGTGTACTTGTTTCAACGAAATACGCATAATAAGTGCAGGCTGAGAGCTAGACTTCTATTAATTTGCAGAACCAGCAACACATCAGGAAAAATATTGCTTAATGTTATTTACAAAAGAAAAACAGCTGTAAAATGCTTTCGGTTTCTGCTACTGGAACTTTCAAGGTTGATTGTAGTTTTGTTTTGGAAATTTATAAGTGTCTGCTTTTTAAGCCTTTTCACACATGCCATTGTTACATTCATTTTGTACAGATTGTTTACAGGGTGATTAGGTATTGAAGTGTTTTGAATGGTACGAGAGGCTGGTGTGAGTTGGCCCATAGTATATGAGGAGGCACTGGGATGGGTGGAAGACAGAAATTGTTAGAAGTTGACAGGGATGTGTGTGGGGAGAGAGCAAGAGGATTGAGGGAACATGATGAGTGAGGACTATGGGCCTAATATTGAATAAAATACTAAGGGGAATCCCAGAAAACTGACGGAGGTTTTTAAAAAAACCTATCTTTGTCCTTTGTGGCTGCTTGCAACCCATTCCTGGTGGCAAAGGACCCCATTCCATTTTGTAGCTGCTCTGCTGAGATACCCGACCCAGCATGAAAGTCGCACCTATTCAGGCATCATTGTAAAAGCACCAAGAGAATAATTGCCCAAAACCTGCAACTGATTTACAATATGACAATACAGCAAATAGCTCAGACACAATCTAACTGCTTCTCTGAAGTCAGTACTGGATGAGCATAAGTCTTCTCCAGAGATAACAACGTGTAGAGCTGGATGAACACAGCAGGCCAAGCAGCATCAGAGGAGCAGTAAAACCGATGTTTCGGGTCTGAACCCTTCTTCAGATTTCTGAAGAAGGGTCCAAACCCAAAATTGTATCAGAGATGAAAGGTACTGCAGATGCTGGAGAATCCGAGATAACAAGGTGTGGGGCTGGATGAACAGAGCAGGCCAAGCAGCATCATAGGAGCAGGAAAACTTGACGTTTCGGGCCTAGACCCTTCATCAGAAATCAGA
>JAHRHZ010000009.1:11058231-11072386 GCA_024137785.1 Ginglymostoma cirratum
TCTGATTTCTGATGAAGGGTCTAGGCCCGAAACGTCAAGTTTTCCTGCTCCTATGATGCTGCTTGGCCTGCTCTGTTCATCCAGCCCCACGCCTTGTTATCTCCAAACCCAAAATGTCAGCTTTCCTGCTCCTCTAATGCGGCTTGGCCTGTTGTATTCATCCACCTCTACACCTTGTTATCTCAGATTCTCCAGCATCAGCAGTTCCCACTATCTATAAATTTTATCCATGTAAGTTTTTGCAATTTGGAACCCATCGTCTTTTGGGAACTATTTGAAATAGAACCAAACTATTTGCAAACCTGGTATCGAACTGACTCTGAGACGACATTCCAAACACTGAAAAAGGCCACTATGTAGACCATTTATTTTCGCTACCTTAGAACCACCAGAGCTCATCCTGCCTCAGCTCTACTGCTTTTGAAGTGCTCATCAATGTTTTAATGACCTCTCAGACACAACTATTGCGATATGCACCCAGTCGGCTACGCACTTTCCTGTCTTCTGTAAACTTGAGATCATTCAAATATTGCTGTAAGTCTGTTTTATTTTCACACTGACCCTGTCATGTGGCCATAGATCTTCATTGGCTCACAGTTACCAATGCCTCAATTTTAACATTTCCATCACTATTTCCGGATCTTTCGATGACATCACTCTCCACCTACCTAACCCCACCTGTGTTTGCATCGCAACCCTTTGGGAAGCCTAGGCTTCATCAAATCTCACCTCATTCTCATGCCCATTTTTAATTTTCCTACCATTTCCCACCATGTTTAATGCTGTCCAAAACAGAAATTTTAGAATTGACTCCCTGAAATTCTCTACCTCTCTATCTTTGATTCCTCCTTTAGGGAGTTCCTTAAGACCTACCATTTGAAGAAAGCTTTTCACCATCTAGCCTAATGTCTTCTTGACAAAAGAACACAAGTAATTCCGGATGCTGTAAATCAGAAGCAAAAGCAGAAATTGCTAGAAAAGCTCAGCAGGTCTGGCAGCATCTGTGGAGAGAAATCAGAGTTAACGTTTCTGGTCAAGTGACGCTTTCTCAGAGCTCTGTCAGAGGAATCACGAATGTAAGTGGGCAGGGACTGAACCTGGGAGAAAAGATCGCGTCAAGCTAGGAAGAGATCAGTTCTGTGGAGGAGGAGCTAGCAAAAACAATGGGTCTGCCCAGGCAGTCCTGTTTGCGGATTTTGAGAAGGAGGTAGAAGTGTGCTATGTGGGGTTGGAGTTTACCGGCTAAGAGGCAGTGGGGAGGAGATCACCAGATGAAATGAGGTTGGTGACCATAGTTGACACAAATGGCCTGATGCTTCCTCATGAGGTCATGGTCCGGGGGAGACAGGAGGGGTCACTGTACCCAAAACATTAACTCTGATTTCTCTTCACAGATGCTGCCAGACCTGCTGAGCTTTTCCCAGCAATTTTTGTTTTTGTTTTTGTTTCTAATATCTTAGTATCTGGCTCAGCATCAAATTTTATTTGATAATGTTCCTGAGAAGTGTTTGGGATATTTCAATATGTCACTGATGCTACGTAAATAAACATTGTAAGTGAACCTCTCCCATGCCCAGTTCTAAATTCTTGCTTTTCCATCCCAGTATTAATTGTCACAATTTTTTTTCCCCATTTATTCATTAACAGGTTGAGGACCTCACTGGTGAGGCAGCATTTATTGCCCAGAGGGCAGTTCAGAGTCAATGACATTGCTGCAGGTTTGGAGTCAAATGTAGGCCAGGCCAGGACGGCAGTTTCTTTCCCTAAAGGACTTTAGTGAACCAGGTAGGTTTTTCCCTGACAATTGACTCATGGTCATCATTAGATTCTTAATTCTAGATATTTTATTGAATTCAAATTCCACCATCTGCTGAACCCCGGGTCTCCGGAATGTTATCCGGATCTCTGGATTAGCAGTCCAGCGATAATACCACTCAGCCATTGCCTCCCCTAATGATCATTTAGCAGTTAAATAAATCAAATCTGTTTGCACAGCAGGAGTCAAAATACATGGGGCAGTGGACGAATCCACTCCCAAAGTGTTTGGGAAACTATCAGACAAAGGTTCATCCCTATGAATAGAATTGACAGAAATAATGAGGAGCTGCTTATCCGATCACATCCTGGGTCACTCTCATATTTGCTGCTAATTGTAACAAAGGTGGGGTGTAAGCAGCCTGTGAATGAAAGGAACAGCAAACTGCTGGGTAAGCTGTTGAGGTCTGGGTGTTGCTGGAAAAGCCAGCATTTATTGTCCACTCCTTGAGAATGTGGTGGCCAGCTGTTTCTCGAACTGTTGTAGCCTTTGACATATAGGGATAGCCGTAGTGTAGATAGGGAAGGATTTTGACCCAGTAACCCTGCAGCAACAATTCCAGTCTGAATGGGGGGATGGCTTAGAAGGGAGCACTGCAGGTGATGGTGTGCCCATGCAGCTGCTTCCTTCTCAGTTATGGAGGTCCTGGGGTTGGACTGCATTGTTAAGGGAACACCAATGAACTAGTCAGAATGAGAAAGAACCCCTCGTAAAACATGACACAATGCCAAAAAATCAAAATATAGCCCACAAGATAATCTCAAGAAGTGCTCTCAGAAATGAAGTATTGTAACCTAATTTGTACTTCTGCCTCTAGGATTGATTGTTAATTAGACACCAAATGTAACAATATTATGACAAGGAATACCAAAAACACCTCAGTATCTGCCATAAAAATGATTTAGTGCTGAGCAAGGAAGGGAAGAATCAGAAAAAGTGTCCAACACCTTGGTTGAAGAGATATATTTTGAGCTGATTTTAAAGGTGTAGGGAAGAACCTGGAAGCTTAATAGTGAGTTTATGTCTCTGATATAGGCTAAGATGAATCCATGGTGAAATAACTCCACAGAGGATGGTATCCCGTCACCAAGTCCACCTTTATTTACACATGCACAGTGCATGGACTCTAACCAGCCAGCTCAGAGCCAGTCCCTAGAGTGAGGAGAATCCCTGAGGCTCCTGTCTATATCTGTCAGCCCAGACTCCCCAATTAGACCAGGTTAAGAGCCCCAGCCAGGGAACTCAAACTCAATGAGATCCACCTGCCCAACCTCATTCCAATCACTACTCATGGAAAGTGCTAAAGGTGACAGAAAGGATTTTGTTTGAATGTATTGGGAGCCAGTGAATCACACTGAGATCCAATTCACTGCATGAGCAAGAATTAATGTGGAATTAAATATTTCATGTAGAAGAAGAAATCTCTCAGTCCGTTCTGCGCAGTAAGATAGCTTTTCAAAACATGAACGTCCTGTTACATTAAACTTTTGATGAAACCAGCTTTTCATGATGTTTTTTGCTGAAAAAAATAGCTGTGGCAAAAGTAGGCCTGGTCTGGATCATGTGAACAGTACTTGTTGAGAAGCAGATATGCACAATTTACTTGCAAGTAACAGAAGTTACATACATATAACTGGCTGGAAATATCAAGCTTTGTCAAATTTATTTTGTTGGCCATTGAGTTTTGTCAGCGCGTAGCAGTCATTTAGATCAGCTGCTTTGGAATTCGACATTTGAATTGATTCAAACCAGATGAAGGGTCTAGGCCCAAAACGTCAAGCTTTCCTGCTCCTATGATGCTGCTTGGCCTGCTGTGTTCATCCAGCTCCACACCTTGTTATCTCGGATACTCCAGCATCTGCAGTACCTATTCTCTCCAATACACAAGTGAAAGTGAGTTTTCAGAACTTCGGTAATGTCACATGGTGGAAAGGGTTTGAGGTGCATGGCAATTATCTCATTAGAATTGGTACACATTTGATAAATCATCAAATCATGTTACAAATATGTGTTAAATACTTCATGCTTCACATACTTGTTACTGAAATATATTGAACAATATCTAAATGTGCCACTGCTGACTTTGCATGCAGCACAATTGGTATGGTTAACAGAGTCCACCAATCCCTTACCCCATCACACATGTTTGTGCCTTACGAAATGATAAAATGTTGGCAGAACATAGTAGCGCCGTCAGCATCTGAAAATAGAAAGGACAAGCTGAAGTAGGGCAGCACTGCATAGTAGAGTTCTAATTTTGTGATTCTGTAATCCCAGTGGGGATGCTGGCTCAAGAAGGAGAATGGCTTACGAAACGTCTACAATATTGCAGCCATGATTTTCTGACCCAGGCTCCCTCCAGCAAGAATTTTTGTAGTGAGCCAAAGATCAAGAAATTAACCTGCTTGTCTATCAGCTTGGTTCAATGCTAGCACTATGGCTTCTGAATCTAAGGTCCAAGTCTCACTATAGGGAGTTGAGTGAATAACCTTCATTCACACTTTATTGCGATACAAAGTCTTTGTTCTTCCACTGCAGTTCAAGGTTCAACTCATTCAGTTTTGTTGTTATGTCTGTAAGGAACTCCAAGTCACGAAACTAACGCATTGTCTGACAGATCACTGCACACTTTGTTCCTTGGCTTAAGAAATGTCATGACTTCAGATGTAACAAATCTTAGCCATCTCATATCTGCATGCAGGATTAGTTTGCCATAGGCAGCATCATGTTCATTGAGTAAGGGCTTACACAAGCGGCGCTAAAGTGCTGTTGCTCAAATTGAGGTTATAATCTTAACTTTCATTACCCTCACCCCCTGTTCTGTCTTTAGTGATTGTAATGAGGTCAGCCAGATGGACATCAGAGAAAATATGTTCCCTAATTGGAGCTGTTAATCTGGTCCAATCAGGGAGCTCTGGCTGACAGAAATAAACAGCAGTGTCAGAAGTTCTGTTTTCTCTGACAACTGGCTCTAGATCAGTGTCAAGGACTCTCCACATGTAAATAGATGGTGACCTGGGGACAGGATATTGGCCTCTATAGAGTTATTTCATTCTCATTGGCTTCCTTTCTCTTTCTTTTTCCCTCGTTTCTCTTTAGCTCTTTATCTTTTCTTTCTCTCTTTTCATTTTTCTTCATTTTCTTTTATTTAAAGTTTGGAGGTTGGCAGGCAAAGGAGAAAGCCTCCGGAGGCAGCAACACCAGGACGAGCTGTACAGAGCTGCACCCCAGCCTGGAGTCTCCCAGCAAGTGAGGAGCAGGTCTTAGGCTGAATCACCCAGCTCGGACACCCAGGCTAGGTCAGGCTCTAGGTCCGCCGTTAGACCTGAGCACCTGAAGGAGGAGATGAGGCAGAATTAGCACAGCATAGGGTTTCCTGGTGCGGCGGTTTTGTCCCACTATGGTGGTCTTGTCCCAGCATGAAGGTCTTGTTCCTATGTAGAGGTCCTTTTCATCTTCATCTTTGTCTTCCATATATTCTGACGGCCTTACAGGAGTGGCAGTATCAGCCTGGTATGGTGGACTTCGTCAACAGAGATTTCCAGCCCAGTATCCTCGTGGCCTGGTGTGGTGGTCTTGTCCCAGAATGGCTTTCTCGTCCTAGAAAGGTGGCCTCATCCCTGCCACATCTTCAGGGTTTTCAATCATTCTTTAATCGCTTTCCCTGAGCCCAGGAGCCGATAACTGAACTGTGATCAACTTTGTCTTACTCTTACATTTTTCTCCTTATTATGCATGACTTCTACGATTGATATAGGTGCCGTGGTGGTGCAACTTATAAAATGTTTCACTGTATTTTTCATGCAAAAGTATACATATCAATAAATTTCTATTCAGTTCTTTTCTTTAAGGGGCAAAGAGGTATGAAGATGCTCTTTTGGATTTTACGTTCTTAAAAAGCACGTGCACAAAAATAATGAGCTGCACTGTGTCAGTGATGCCGATGGATTCGTCGAACCGCAGTGAGAAGCGCACAGTCCTCCAGATCCTGCTGTAGTTGCTGAAAGACATCTTCGGACAAAGATTCCATTTGCCTTTCTGCAGTGGAAGCACCAAGTGACAAGCTCAGGATTGTCATTACTATTTGCTTCTTTGTTCTCTTAAGTGTGGTGGCACAGGTGGTCACTTCAGTGGTTATGCTTTGTATCATGGATCCCCTGCTCTTGCAGAGAGCTGAATAGTTAATATGTTTCTGTTGGTGTAATGTAGTGGTTCCAACCCTATTCCTTTCTCATTCATTTCCATTGCCAAAACTTACTTTACTCTACAATGATAGTCTTTTGAATTACACAAAGAAGTCTACAGAAACTTCAGCTGGATCTTCACAGGGAGTCGTGCAGCTTTGTGCCATAGATGTGGGAAAACTGAAATCTGTAATCAAATCAGCACATTTGATGCACACAGTAGCTTTTGGGAACAATTTATACAGATATTGATTTATTGTATGGGATCTTGCCTGAACAAAAATGGGGAAAAAAGTACATCTTTACTGTTATGACCACTTGGCTCCCAAAGGCCAATCCCTTGAGTTAAACCCCTGCAAAGCTAGTGGTATGGAGGTTTAGAGATAGTAGGTACTGCAGATGCTGGAGAATCTGAGATAACAAGGTGTAGAGCTGGATGAACACAGCAGGCCAAGCAGCATCAGAGGAGCAGGAAGGCTGACGTTTTGGGCCTAGACCCTTCTTCAGAAATTTACACTTGTTTACACTTGTTATGGATCAAATATCCAGTTTGATGTTGAAGGTTTTTCAGAACATGGGGTTGTTTGGGTAGAACACATTTAAAGTCTTCAGCCTGCAACTCAAAGACCCAAAGGACTTTAGAATAATACAATCAAACCTTCAAAATCTGATCAGGACATACTGTTATGGATATCTTCGTGATTGAGGCAAATTCTGGAATTTCAAATGTTTTGTTTTTCTGAATTAATTTGTAGGTATGAGATAAGAAGTTCTCTGAGACTAATATTCTGTATAAAATCCTGGTTAAGCCACAACTTGACTATTGTGCACAGTTTCAGGCATCACGTTAGAAGAAGTAAATGATCACATTTGAGAGGGTGCAGAGGACATTTACCAGGATACTGTATGGGCTGGGAGTTTTAAGCTATGAGGAATGATTGAATCTGCTGGTGTTGTCTTCCTTGGAGCAACAAGGGTTGAGAGGTGCCTTGATAAATAAGAATATGAGGGGTATAGACAGAATAGATAGAAAGGCACCTTTTCTGACAGCAGAGGGGTAATAACCGGGTGCCATAAATTTAAGGAAAGTGTCAGAAGGCCAAGAGGAGAGTTGATGAGAATGCTTTTCACTCAGTGGTTGTGAAAATCTAGGAATTCACAATCTAAAAGGGTGTTGAGTCAGAAACTCTTGCAATCATAGAATCCCTAAAGTCTGGAAACAGACCCTTCAGCCCAACATGTCCACAGTGACCCTCAGAGCATCTCAGCCAGACCCATCTCCCTATAACCCACCTAATCTACACATCTCTGAACACTACAGGCAATTTAGCATGGCCAATCCACCTAGCCTGCACATCTTTGGACTGTGGGAGGAAATCAGAGCACCCAGAGGAAACCCACACAGACAATGTGTAAACTCCGCAGAAGCAGTCACTCAAGGGTGGAATCAAACCCAGGTCCCTGGTGTTGTGAGGCAGCAGTGCTAACCACTGAGCCACCGTGCCACCCAGTAAAGAATACTTCCAAACAGACACATGAAACTTGGACCCTCAGATTAGAAATATGATGCTCTACCAGCTGAGCTACTCGGGCTAATGTGTCACAGGATCAGGCGAGATATCCAGCAAGACCTATCTTATGACCATTTTATGCTATCTTTTATGCTTTTCACATGTGGCTTGGCAAGATTCTCGCTTGGCAATAGCATACTGGCAATTGAACAAGTTTATTGTTTGCTAAATGCCTCATTGATGGTACAATTCGCCTCACTAACATTCAGCCTTCTACTTCAGCAAACTCACCAAACAAGCAAGATGTTGAGAAAACTTGACATGGAAACCAGAATGGGTACCTGGCAGATTCAGCTCCTCTCTCACTCCGAGCGTTCTCAACGTTATGTTTAAATCCAATTGCAGCTTAGGACATGATCCAGTGATACCTGCAGTATGCACCCTTTCATCCCTGGAGATTAGCATCTGCCAACTTCTCATGACCATTATGGACCTCTTGGATCACTTGCAGTGCACTCTGGAAACACAATCTCAAATTGGAGAGTGCACAAACAATTGGCATTGAAAGTCTGCAGAGGGAGAATAGTGGACATGGACAGGGAGCCAGCTCATGACTGGAGCGGGTTACATCTCAGGGCTGCTCTCATAGCACTCACTCCTAGAGCGCCTTACCTACCTGTTGGGAGGCAGCTTTAATGATGCTTCCTTTCAGGCCTCAGTATTCTTGTCCTTAGAGCTCCGGGAGGTGGTTTCTGGGGAAATTCAAGCATCCCTCCACCACAATGGGGATTTCATGGAGTCCCTACAGTGCAGAAAGAGGCCATTTGGCATCCCATCCAGACCAACTCCCCCACTCTGTCCCCTGTATTTACCACGCTAACCCAACCCAGCTAACTACTGTAACGAGCCATGTTCACCTGTAATGAATAACAGGGAAGAGTTGATTGAGATGAGAGTGGATGGCACGGCTGTTACACATGGTGCAGGTGGTCAAACATTGTTCTGAGCAAGTTAGGAGACAGCACAGTGGACATGCAGGGTGAGTTGTATGAGGTGATGGGCAGAATGAAAGCAAATGAAGGAATGTATTGCAGGCAATAGTGAGAGCGGCAGCTTTTGTGACAGGTGGGTGCAGTGGCAGAGATAGAGTGCAAGGGAACAGAGAGACGAGCCTTACCCTGACCTAACAGGAAAGGTCATTGGCCTTTTTATGGCACTGCCACAGACTCCTCTGCTCTGTGGATAAGGTATGACCTGACACCAGGCTGCCAGGGTTTGGATCTGTGGCCTCCTCTGCTCATTCTGCAGTCCTCCTTTACACCACATTTCCAAAAAAGACCTTCAGGTCTGTGCTGGAGATTTGCAGTGCCATCTTCCCCTTTTCTGACAGCTTCGAAAAACTTCATTGACCAAGCAGGGTATCCTGGGAATGCCAGTGCCTAACTGGGTGCATAGCAACCTTTTAAAGTTGGCATGAGTGCCAAAGCTGCCAGAATATCTGGCGAGTGGCAATTTGTTTTCAGAATGGCATGCGGTAAGATAGGGCCAGAACTGTATGTGACAGATGCTATAATGCTTGTTAAGTTGTTAATGAGGCAATTCAGTTCTGAGGGAGGGTCACCGGACCCGAAACATTAACTCTGATTTTTTTTTTCACAGATGCTGCCAGATGTGCTGAGCTTTTCCAGCAACTTCTGTTTTTGTCCCTGATCTACAGCATCCACAGTTCTTTCGATTTTTATTTAGTTAATGAGGCAGTCCTACATTTCCTGCTTTGGGAACTAAACTGGTCAACTCCATTTACAGGCAAACTATGAAAAATCCTTGGACCTAACTCTCAGACACTAAGCTACAGTTCTGGAGGACACAATATATACTTCCCAACGAAAATACTGAAACATTGGATTCACTGGAACCTCTCTGGAAAGTTATGCCTTTCCCACCAAAAGAGTTTGAGAGGCTTCTGTTGTTTAGTACAACTACAGGTGTACCTGCGTTATTTAAGGAACAATGAGCTATTGACCTATTGACAAGAATGCCCTGTAACTCTGAGATATCTTATTCACCTTTCCCACGCTCACTGATTGTATATGCCCTACAGCTGCAGTTAGAGCTACAACAAGGTGTGTTGTACGCTTAGTTACTTAGCGTCAATCTTTTGTAGCAAATAAATCGCGTGGATTTATTACATAATTTGCAGCTTATTGTATGAAGGAGTCCCATCTTCTGGCAACAGAAACACTTTGGCCTTCAGGTACCACTATGACTCTATGTGAGTTCTTACTAATGAAGGGAGTAAATTTTTACATTTCTCTTAGAGTTTTGGTTGCCCAGTTATAGAAAGGATATTATTAAGCAGGAGAGAGTTCAGAAGAGATTTACTAGGATGTTGCCAGGAATGTAGATTTGACTTTGAAGGAGAGTCTAGATAGACTGGTTAGGAGCAAATTACTGCAGATGTTGGAATCTGTACTGAAAACAACAAATGCTGGAGATCACAGTGGGTCAGGCAGCATCCATGGAGAGAAAGCAAGCTAACATTTTGAGTTCAGATGACGCTGCGTCACAACTGAAATTAAGTGTGGAAGGGGCAGCATTTATGCAATAGTAGGGGTGGGAGTTTGGAGTGCTGGGGGAGAAAGGATGTTGACAGTATAGATTAAATGATCAGAATGTGAGACTGGCAGAACAATGGTGAATTGAATTGAATCATTTATCGTCACATGTATTCAATGCAAAAACTTTTTTTCAGTGGAGTGTAGGAGGTTGAGAGGTGACCTTATAGAGATTTATAAAATAATGAGGAGTATAGATAAAGTGAATAGCAGATGTCTTTTTTCTAAGGTGGGGGATTTCAAGACTAAGGGGCATATTTTTAAGGTGAGAGGAGAAAGATTTAAAAAAGACACGAGAGACAATTTTTTTTACACAAGGAGTGATTCGTGTGTGGAATGAACTTTCAGAGGAAGTTACAACATTTAAAAGACATTTAGATAAGTATGTGAATAGAAAATGTTTGAAGGGATATAGGCCACGCACAGGCAGGTGGAACTAGTTTCGTTTGAAACAACACAGTGTGGAGCTGGATGAACACAGCAGGTTAGGCAGCATCAGAAGAGCAGGAAAGTCAATGTTTTGAGTCAGGACCCTTCTTCAGAACTAGTTTAGTTTTGGATTATGGTTGACATGGACTGTCTGGACTGAAGGGTCTGTTTCTGCGCTGTACGTCTTTATGACTCTTAAATATTTATTTACAGGCAACATACATAATCTCTACCTTTTTATTTCTGCATTGAAAGGACAAATATTTGTCTTACCTTCCCAAATTCTACATAGGTCTGACCAGGTTGCTTCCAGATATTCAGAAATTTCTGCCTGCAATTCTCAGGCACCAATACGAATGCACTAACAATAGTCTTTTCGCCGTTTCATAATCTGTACAAGCCTCTTTAGAAAACAAGGCAAAAATCTCATGGAGAGATAGCAAGAGCTGCCGATGCTGGAGTCAGAGATAACACAGTATGGAGCTGGAGGAGCACAGCAGGCCAGGCAGCATCGCAGGAGCAGGAAAGTTGACGTTTCGGGTCGAGACCTTTCTTCAGAAATGGGGGAGGGAGAAGTGAGCTCAGAAACAAATAGAGAGAGGAGGGGTGAGTCTGGGGAAGGTAGGTGGGATGGTGATAGGTGAGTGCAGGTAGACAGTGGTAGGGATTGGCCATTGAGGTTGGAGGAGCGGATCGGTGGGAGAGAAGATGGACAAGTAATGTCAGGTCAAGAGGTGGGGATGAAAAGGAGGGTTGGTCATGGGATGAGGCCAGAAGTGGGGAGATTTTGAAACTGGTAAAATCCACATTTAGGCTGTTGGGCTGTAAGCTCCTGAGGCGGAATATGAGGTGGTGTTCCTCCAGTTTCTGGGTGACATCATTGTGACATTGGTGGAGGCCCAGGATGGACATGTCACCCAGGGATTGGGAGGGGGAGTTGAAATGGTTCGCGATCGGAAGGTGTTCTCATTTGTCGCGAACAAAGTGCAGGTGTTTTACAAAGCAGTGTCCGAGCCTCCGCTTGGTCTCACTGACATAGAGGAGGCCACATTGGGAGCAACAGATGCAATAGACCACATTGATGGATGTGCAGGTGAACATCTGTCTGGCATGGATGGTGTTTTTGGGGCCTGGGATGGAGGTGAGAGGGGACGTGTAGGGGCAGGTGTAGGGAAAGGTGCCAGGGGTGGTGGGGCTTGTAGGGAGCATGGAGCTGACGAGGGAGTCGTGGAGAGAGCGGTCCCTACGGAAGGCAGATAGGGCTGGGGAGGGAAATCTTTGGTTGTGGGGTTGGATTGTAGGTGGTGGAAGTGGCGGAGAATGATACGTTGGATACGGAGGTTAATGGGGTGATATGTAAGGGCAAGGGGGATTCTGTCTTTGTTTTTGTTGGGGGAAGGGGATGTGAGGGCAGAGGTGCAGGAAGGCCAAGCGATGTGGTCAAGACCACTTTCAACCACCGGAGGGTGGAAGTTACAGTCCTTGAAATAAGAGGACATCTGGGATGTTCGGGAGTGGAACGCCCCATCTTGGGAGCAGACGCGGTGGAGGTGGAGGAATTAAGAATAGGTGATCGCATTATTGCAGGAAGGTGGGTGAGAGGAGGTGTAGGCTAGGTGACTGTGGGAGTCAGTGGGCCTGAAATAGATGTCGTTTTTGAGGCGGTCACCAGAGATGCAAACAGAGAGGTCCAGGAAGGAGAGGGAGGTATCAGAGATGATCCAGATGAACTTGCGGTTGGGGTGAAAAGTATTAGGAAAATTGAAATACTGTTCAAGCTCCTCATGGGATCACGAGGCAGCACCGATACAGTCCTTGATGTAGTGGGAGAAGAGGTGGGAGATAGTGTCAGTGTAGCTGCGGAAGAGGGGCTGTTCCATGTGGCAGTCACCAGAGATGGAGACAGAGAGGCCCATTTCATGAAATCTCATGAACTCTGCCTGTTTTGCTTGAACGGTGTTCACTTTTCTTTTGATCACCTTACCTGTTTGGTTATCTTTTTAAAAAAAAAGGAGAATCCTTCTACTTTCATTTCATGAAATTTCAGAAGAGCTTGCAAAAATTTAAATATCTCCACACTGGGCCTTGGGTTGAATTGAATGTTCCTTTGATATCTGAGGCACCCTTCTTATTCCATTCTCACTTGTTAAGTTGGTATTCCTTTTATTTCTCTTGCCTTAAGACTTCGTCTTAATTTTCTCCTTTCTTTTGCAATGCTAGTTCCAACCTTTAAAACTGTCTGTTCTTCTTTCCTCTCTTTTTCAAGTTCAGATTTTTTAAAAATCTTTTTCCTTATCTTATTCAAGCTGCTTCATCCACAATTGAATTCTCTCTAATTCAACTAAATCACTAATGCATTGCCTTTTCTCTCTTCCAATTTCAATTGCTGTGCAATTACCTCTTTTTTTTTCTCTGCACTATTAGCCCTTGCTGCTAAGCCTACAACCTGCCCACCAATTCTATTAGCCTAGCCTCAGTTATGTATTATAAATCACTCAAGGAGAATTCTTCTATCTCCGGAATAATCTTAGTAACTGGTATCATTTTGGCTTAATGATACACAAGAAACCGAATGGCTTTCCTTTTTATCTTTTACTACTTATTGTTACCCCATTTCCAATTACATGCTGTCCATATTGGGTATCTCACGGCAAGTCCCAAGTTTTAATTTCCAAACAAACAGAGAGGAGTGCACTATTTATCTGTAGATCCATGGTTTACAGCAGAAGTTTTATTGTTTTATCTAGATTTGGCATGGTCAATCATGTGCCTTCTCTATATTAAATTTAAAATGAAAAGGTTCCAGCAACAGGTTTCTGTAATAAATACAAATTATTGATTTATTGTATATTGAAAGTTATTTAACAAGGATGCAGAAATGGTTAACAGGAAAATACAAATCTATACCCCTCGGGGCAAGGGGTCTGTCTCACCCAAATCTCACTCACTCCAGAGGTGTGTCAAACATATCTGAACAGGTTGGTTAAACGTATCTAGTCCTGGCAAGTCCTGTATTCAGGGACAAAAGATAAAATTAGGGCGTTAAAAAAAGCATAACTCACGCAGTAAGCACTCACTATATCAAAAGAGATCCTAATTGTTGAAAATTTCTATTATCACTTTTATTGAACTTACACCTGTGTGAGTGGAGTTCGGATAGTCCTACATTCCATTGGTGAAGAATGGCCAGAAGATGAGAAAATCATCCATTTGAAAGAGTATTTCCTTCACTCCAAAATTCTAAGCACCAGCTGGGATTTTAGATTTATCTTTTTGCCTCTTGGTAACAGTTACCAATTTAAAAAAGACAAGTGGACATCCCAAAATTCAGTAAAAATCACTTGTCATCCTCAGCGATGGTGGTAACATAGTCTTCGGCCACTTCCATCAACATGTTAAGATTTAGTTATGACACACCTCCAGAGCAGGTGGGATTTGAAGGCAGACTATCTACGCTAGAGGTAGGGACACTGCCATTAAAGCACAAGCTCCTAACATAACCTCCTTTCTAACAAGCATGGGGCTGGATGAACACAGCAGGTCAAGCAGCATCATAGGAGCAGGAAAACTTGACGTTTCGGGCCTAAACCCTTCATCAGA
>JAHRHZ010000009.1:11072786-11108934 GCA_024137785.1 Ginglymostoma cirratum
ACCCTTCATCAGATTTTCTGATGAAGGGTTTAGGCCCGAAACGTCAAGTTTTCCTGCTCCTATGATGCTGCTTGACCTGCTGTGTTCATCCAGCCCCATGCTTGTTATCTCGGATTCTCCAGCATCTGCAGTACCTTTTATCTCTGATAACCTCCTTTCTCTTTGTTTCTACTGTTATCAATTCAAGAATGTTACAAATTATTTAGATTCCCAAGGGAGCTAAATTTATCCATGATCATCACTAACAAGCACACAAATCTATCAATCTCATATAAATGGAAAGAATAATTCCTATTAAGGAATTTTAATCTCTAAATAGATCCTATTAATGGAGTTAATCTGTATCACAACTGTAGTGAAGATAGCTACCCATCTTGAAACTGTATCAACTTCTATTGTATTCTTCACACATATCTCCTTAATCACACCATAAACTCAGAACTTCAGTCCAATGAATGTTTAAATAATCTTTTCCCTACATTTTATCATAAATGAACAAGTCAAGTGAACAACTTTATCAACAAAGATTAACCACAATTTATCTATCCAATTCAAAATGATGGTTCAAGTCAACATCTCTCCCATTATTATTATGCAGCTTTTTTAGGTTGCTGAAGAAATCCAGACAACACTTGAGTTGTAAATATTTTATCGTGTGGTTTGATGTCACAAAATGAATTCTTTCCAGACTGGTCAAGGAGAAGGCAAAGTCAAAGACTCTCTCTAGGCTTAGAATTCAAAATTACGCTATGAATTATACATTAATACGAAATTCTCCTACTCATGGTAATCGTAGATATAACTTGCTCTGCTGCATTGTTACATTAGGTAAGGACTAATTTATCTTCTTCATATGTTCACGTCTAAGCACTCTTTGTGTTTCTTACAGAGAATAGAGAATTCTAGTGTAGTATTCTTCTCCAGAGTTTAAGCTCTGCCCACACTGTAGCATTTATACACAGTGATGTGCAGCCTTGCATCATTGTGAACATTTTCCAGGATACTGATCCCGTTAACCAACACCCATCCCCAAATGTTTTTTTCTTCCATCATAAATATTGAACAGAAGTCATACGCATTCAAAAATTAGTTACTTCTTTCTACGACATTTATTGGGCATCTTGTCCTTATACCTCCCACCCTTTACAAGTCTTTTATCTGAGTTGGGTGAGTAAGGAAAGTCCATAACAAGATATAGGACATAAATGATGCAAAGTTGGTGATTTTGCTTTTTCTCTGCTTGCTTCCGTTAGGTGATTATTCCATTAGATGAGAGACTTGATCAGCCTGGCTAAAGAAACTTGCAATGATATAACTGCAGGAATATATGGGAAAGCTGGGCTGTTTCTACTTCTCCATTAATCGTATCTGGGTGAGACAATGTTGTTAATTTGCTGAGAGAAAAGTGATGTTGTTTGTCCAAATGAGGAAACTTGCTCCGTTGCAATTCTAACTAGTTTCTCATTTAGCTTGGTGTCCAAGACTGACAATGTTCAAAACCCTGGGAAATGTGTTCCCAAATCTACCAATTTGCTGATCTATCAAAGGTATCTGCCAGATTTCTTTCCTGGTGAAAAGGTTGGTATATTTTGTGGCATTGTTTGATTGAAGATGGTGGCAGGGTAGGATACTCTGGTCAGAGCTCCTCTGCTCCAAATTCTCTTTCCCTTTTTATCCTCTTTATAGCTTTTCCTTTCTTCCTCCCCCAATCCCCACCCCGCCCCGTCCTACCTGGAGAGTGAAGTTGAGAAGTGGACCGAGCGGGCAGTATCCCACAGCAGAGCAGACCGAGCGGGCAGTGTCCCATGGCGGAACGGACCGAGTGGGCAGTGTCCGGCGACAGAGCAGGCCGAGCGGGCAATGTCCCGTGGCAGAGCAGACCGAGGAGACATTGTCCCATGGCAGAGCAGAACGAAGGGGCAGTGTCCCGTGGCAGAGCAGAGCGAGCGGGCAGTGTCCCGTGGCAGAGCAGGCCGAGTGGGCAATGTCCCGTGGCAGAGCAGAGCGAGGGGACATTGTCCCATGGCAGAGCAGAGCGAGCGGGCAGTGTCCTGTGGCAGAGTGGACCGAGCGGGCAGTGTTTCATGGCAGAGCGGACCGAGTGGGCAGTGTTTCATGACAGAGCAGACCGAGCGGGCAGTGTTTTGTGGCAGTGCAGACTGAGCGGGCAGTGTCCCATGGCAGAGAGGACCTAGCAGACAGTGTTTCGTGGCAGTGCGGAGTGAGGGGTCAGTGGACTGTGGCAGAAAAAGCATGTACTGAGTCCAGCGGAGGCAGTGGAGGGGATGGGTCATTCGTGGAGCAGCAACAGAGTGAGCACCTGTTGGAGACTAGCACATGGAGGCAGCGTGACCTTGTGCTCTGGGGCCTACAGACACACACTGGAACTTAAGTACTTATGGGCACTTATTCTTATTTTGGACTTCTTCACCGTTTCATGCTAATCTATTTTCTTTTTTTACTTTGTAACAACACTTTGTTTTTTCACTCTGTTGGATTTGTACCTGGGTACTTGTACCTAAGATGGCGCCATTAAAGACAGCCATTGTAAAAACGTTTCACTGTACTCCTGTACTGGAGTACGTGTGACAACAAAGAATATTCTGATTCTGATTCTCACAGCGGTAGGCACTTGAAGTTGTTCATCATCTTCTTGATATGAAAGTATATTGGTCTGGTTCTTACCCCTTTGTACAACACTCATTTTGTTATATCACTGTATTCTTCATTAATTGAAGTTATTTTTGAATCTTCATTGTTGTAAATATTATCGTAGTAACAAGGCTGAAAACTGTTAAAATGTTTTCTTTCCGAAATGCTGTTTACAACGTAAAGTTGGTTTTCCTTTATAAATATGGTGTGTTAATAAATGATGATATTCCTTGAGCAAGATGGCTAAAGGATTTCCCAATGTTCTGTGATAGAAACGTTCTCAAATTGACTTCGTTCAATTAGATTCAATTTTTTTTGAGCACTGGCTGTCATGACACCAATGACATTGATTTTTTTTTGTGTCCAATGTATTTTCACAACAAAATCGCCCTTTTCTCAGTATCCAATTTTTCACTTTTTAAAGCATAAGGTCAACAAAATGAATTGAACATGCCCAGACTAACCAGTCTAGGTCCCAGCAGCCTAGGGACTCCATTGGGGGTTTGAATAGAGAGACCAAATCATACAGTGATGTGATAGTGATGGACAAATTCTCTGATTTATTGCAGCCTGAACAAAGGCTGATGTTGGAACAGGCAGTTTAGTGTACGTGGCTGGTTGCTGCATGGTGTGAAACTGGAGGGTGATTTGGCACATCTCTGAGGCTCAGCCTGAATGTTCCAGTGGTTTGGACTCAAAGATGTCCACCCCACCCAAAGAGAAACCAACCTTATTCAGGGAAATGTTGGGAACCTCTATTTTGAAATGCTGGCACTGTGATCAAGAGGCAAACAACAATAATGTCCAAAAGTGGGTGTCTAATGGCTTTTGAGGGCAGCACGGTGGCTCAGTGGTTAGCACTACTGCCTCACAGGTTCAGCAACCTGGGTTCAATTCCACCCTCGAGCGACTGTCTGTGTGGAGTTTGCACATTCTCCCTGTGTCTGCGTGGGTTTCCTCTGAGTGCTTCGGTTTCTTCCCACAGCCCAGAGATGTGCAGGCTAAGTGGGTTAGCCATGCTAAATTGCCCATCATGTCCAGGCTAGGTGGATTAGCCATGGGAAATGCAGGGTTACAGGAATAGGGTATGAGGGTAGGTCTGGTTGAGATGATCTTGAGACAGGTCAGCATGGGTTTGATGGGCCAAATAGCCTGCTTCCACACTGTAGGGGTTCTATGATAATCGAAGTGTTAAAATAGGAGACTGAATGACATTGTCTATGGTGAGAAATCTGGGAGAATCAGGTAAGAATTCCAACGAGGCTTTTCTCAATGGTCACGAGCAACAGAATATTTTCCAATAGAGTTCCAGCGTCGATATAAGATTCTCGCTAGGCAGCAATAAAATACCAGTTATTGCTCATTGTCAACTGAAATAACTGTAAGTCTAATCACATCATCTCCTATCCTACAGCTTGCCATGAGGAAAGCAGACACTGTGAATTGTCCACATAGAATTCAGAACTAGGACCTGGTGACTCCAGCTTGCTGTTTGCTCATCTGGATCATCACCTTGGACACCCAGCACATTATCTTCGGGAATGCTTCATGGGAAGCAAACACACATAGCCCCCACATTCCAAATACTAACATCAGACGCATACCAGCTTCATCGTGTCCTCACACCACATCTCCGACTCATTTACAATATGTTTCTGCAGTTCACTGCTACTCTTCGGAGCACACCAGCAACTGTTATTGAAGGGCAGCTGTAAGGCCACTTTCTGTACAGGGACAGCTCATGCATTGTGCCAGGGAGCATCTCAGGGCTGCTCGTTTACTTTCTTTATGATCACTCACTTCGTGCCTACCTGGACGCTCACAGCAGCCTTGCCTTTCCCTGCCTTGTAATTTTTTTGTTCTTTGTTCTTTCAACCAAAGGTTAAAAGCTCCGGGTAGACGCTAAATGAGTATTGTACTTGTGTATTGATGTTTAGGCCTAAAACAAAGACAGGCAGCTTGTCTTGGTCATTAGCAGTTAGCAGTCCAGGGGCTGGATTGGTTGCACATTGAGACATCAATCTCACACTCACACTACGTGCCAGCTGTGTAATAGCAAACATGCTGCGTGTGCTTCAAGCAAACAGCCATATCTCCAAACTATAAATCAGTAGATCCCACTGACGTCCAGGGAAACACCTGTCAGTCAGGGAGTCATAGAGTCATAGAGTTGTACGGCATAGAAACAGACCCTTCAGCCCAACTCATCCATGCCGACCAGATATCCAACATTCATCTAGTCCCATTTGCCAGCATTTGGCCCATATCCCTTTAAACCCTTCCTATTCATGTATCCACCCAGATGTCTTTTAAATGTTTAAATTGTACCAGCCTCTATGACTTCCTGTGGCAGCTCATTCCATACACACACCACCCTCTGCCTGAAATGTTGCCCCTTCAGCCCCTTTTAAATCATTCCTCTCTCATCTTAAAATTATGTCCACTAGTTTTGGACTCCCCTACCCCAGGGAAAATACCTTGGCTATTCACCCTATCTATGACCCTCATGATTTTATAAACTTCTATAAGGTGATTCCTCAGCTTCCAATGCTCCAGGGAAAATAACATCGGCCTATTCAGCCTCTCCCTACAGCTCAAACCCTCCAACCCTGGCAACTTCCTTGTAAATCTTTTCTGAACCCTTTCTAGTTTCACAACATGCTTCTGATAGCAGGGAGACTAGAATTGCATGCAGTATTAAAAAGGTGGTCTAACCAATATCCTATACAGCCGCAACATGACTTCCCAGCTCCTATACTCAATGTACTGACCGATAAAGGCAAGCGTACTAAACAACTTCTTCACTATCTTATCCACCTGCAACTCCACTTTCAAGGAGGCTTGAGCTTGCACTCCAAGGTCTCTTTGTTCAGCAATGTTCCCCAGGACCTTACCATTAAGTGTATAAGTCCTGCCCTGATTTGCCTTTCCAAAATGCAGCACCTGACATTTAACTAAATTAAACCTCATCTGTCCCGCCTTGGCCCATCTGATCAAGATACCATTGTACTCTGAGGTAACCTTCTTCACTGTCCACTACACCTCCAATTTTGGTGTCATCTGCAAACTTATTAACCAAAACTCCAATGTTCACATCCAAATCATTCATATAAATGACAAGAAGCAGTAAACTCAGCACCGATCCATGTGGTGCACTACTGGTCACAGGCCTCTCATAACCCTCCACCACCACACTCTGTCTTCTACCTTTGAGCCAGTTCTGTCTCCAAATGCCTAGTTGTCCCCTGTACTTCGTGTGATCTAACCTTGCTAACCAGAATACCATGAGGAACTTTGTTGAACATCTTTCTGAAGTCTATATAGATCATATGACCACTCTGCCCTCATCAATCCTCTTTGTTACTTCTTCAAAAAACTCAATCAAGTTAGTGAGACATGATTTTCCATGCACAAAGCCACGTTGACTATCCCTGTTCAGTCCTTGTCTTTCCAAATACATGTAAATCCAGTCCCTCAGGTTTTCCTCCAACAACTTGCCCACCACCGATGTTGGGTTCACCCGTCTATAGTTCCCCAGCTATTCCTTTCACCTTTCTTAAATAGTGGCATGACTTTAGCCAACCCCCAGTCTTCCGGCACCTTACTAGGATAGCCCCTGATATCGGACCAGGGGCTTCGGCAAGTCTGATTGAGGGTCTAACATAGGGGGTCTATATCCCATCAGTCTAGGGAGTGGACCACACTTAGCCCTGTGGGTCTGATGCAGGCAGGCCAGTAAGTCATGAGAACACAGTTGGGGGCAGTGGTGATCCCTGTAATCCCTGGTCTGTGCCCAGATCCACTTCTCTTAAGGCAGCCCACCACCCATGCTGGCTCTCTTTGCCTTACTTTGAGCTATTTTCTTCAGGAATGGGAGAGAGGGAGGGATTGAGTGCGATGAAAGCATCTGACTACATCTGTTAGTACTGGTGCAGATGAGAGAAAGGTGGTAGGGTGACCTGAGTGAGTGAGTATAGAATCGCTACCATGCACAAGAGGCCATTTGGGTCTGCTCCAACCCTCTGAAAAGCAACCCATCTTATCCCCATAAAGCTGCATCTACTGTAGGTAACCGACCCCTCCCCAAACCTGCTGATCTCTGCAAACTATGGTCAATTTAACGTGGCCAATCCACCTAACCTGCACATCTTTGGACTGTGGGAGGAAACTGGGGCACCCAGCAGGAATCCATGCAGAGATGGGGAGAATGTGCAAACATTACACAGTCAGTGACCTCAAGCTGGAATTAAACCTGGGTCTCTGGCACTGTTAGGCGGCAGTGCTAACCACTGAGCTACCGTACCACTCCTAGTGGACAGCGCAGAGAGAATGCAGGGTGAGGAGCGTGGGGAGGGTTTGGGGTGGATGAAAGTGACTGAGGGAATTTGCTGGGTGTGATAGTGAGGGAGGGTGTTGCAGCAGAAGCTTTGCTGGGTGGTGGTGTGCAGAGCAGAGATAAAGTGTGAGGTTGTGGAGGGAAGATGGGGTCACTTAATCTGGTGGAGTGCATTCTTCCTGCGTTGCTGGGCATTCTGTCAGATTGTGACTACACTGACATGGATGGCAATCTTGACCTAGGGTGGCACAGTCTGGTATTGTGGCCTCTTTTGGCAGCGCTGGTGGAAGAAGAAAGCCTTCCTCTATACCATGACATCCACCAGAACATTGAGGTCTCAGATATTAAGTCACGTTGCCAATTTCCCGCTTTCCACCAATCCCTCTGGGAGTATGTGCAGCCATGCAGGGCAGCTTTGGAATGCCAACATTTGTCCGAGTATGCAAGTGTGCTTTAAAGATGCCACGATTGCCAATCTATTCCAGGATGACTGTCATTGGCAAGTTCCTGGCCACAGTGAGCGGTGGAGTATAGCTTTCGTCAGACACCAAAAGGTGCAGTAGGCAGTTAATGAGGTTAATACATTTGGGGCAATGATGTGAGAAAACTTGATTGGTCTCACAAGGAAAAACCTTCCATGAAACTCAGCAAAATTGACACTTTTCCAGAAAAAAGGTTAAGTTTTAGCCCACTGCGATAGCCTTGGTCACTTTCAGCTATTTTGCAATGTAAAATCACCTGTTGTCAAATATCAAACTGTACAACACAGGAATTCGCCCCGTGGTGTTGTGCCAAACCTGATGTCAAATTAAACTAACCCTTTCTACCTGCCTTTGTTTCATATCCCTCCATAAAAGGGCAAATATTTTTAATCAACCTGTTCAAGGATTACACACTACTGGAGAAGGTGGGGCTTGAACCTAGATCTCCTGGTGTAAAGGTAGTTACACGCTCACTGCACCACACCAGCCTACTTAAAAGGGCACCAAAAAGTCACCTCCAAACAAAGGAGTCTGGCAAACTCAAAGAAAGCAGAAGAAGACATTATATTGTACACTCTCTTGGCCATTGTTTTCATTATTGTTGGTCCTCCAGTAGAAGACGGTGATCGGAATCAGGATTACTGTTCAGTAACTATCTTAAAAGTCAAGAACTTTTGTTTTTTCTTCCTTGGCAGTCATGAAAGGCCCTGTATAAGTGTAAAAAATGAAAAGAACTGCAGATGCTGGAAGTCAGATGCAAAAACAGAAGTTGCTGGAAAATCTCAGCAGGCCTGACAGCGTCTGTGGAGAGAAATCAGAGTTAACGTTTTGGGTTACCGTTTTGAATGAGGGTCACTGGACCCGAAACATTAAGTCTGATTTCTTTCCGCTGATGCTGCTAAATCTGCTGAGTTTTTCAGCAATTTCTGTATGAGTGCAAGTCTTTCTTTGCACTCTCCATGGCACAGCTGCTAAATCTGGTTGCTGACTTCTAGGTAATCACTACCTTCACAATGTGCTTGCACCCCACCTCTCAGGGTTAGTCTGAAGAGCTGTTAGCCTTCTCACCCCCATAGAAACACCATCTCCCTTATACCGACCTTATTTAGCGTATCTGCAAGATATTTCAAGACACTTTATAAGAGCATTTTCGAGCAAAATGTTCAAAGATTTGGTCTAAGAGCTAGGAATTTGGAGCATCCTAAAGAAGGAAAGAGAAATAGAGAGACAGAAAAATTTAAGGCCTTGTCAACTGAAGATATAGGTTTGCCGATTGTACTTGGCCAGTCATTTACAGATATCTCCTAGGGCTATGGGGACTGGGGAGATTCCTGAGCAAAGGAAGGGTAAGTCTATGATATGTTGTACTTGGTAAGGCTAACATATGTACAGCTACAAGCATCCATACTGAATAAACATTATTCATATGTCTCCAACAGAAAAGGGCAGCATGGAGACAATATGACAAAATGCTCAAATGTTGTAATATACTACATGTGCCTTCACCTTCAAAAACAAAATCATGTACTTTAAAATCTAAAATGTTACATGAACATAAGTGTTCAGAGTATGATATGGCTAAAACAATATCGGCAATGCCTGAAAACTTAGCAAGTTGGGTCTCATACCAGATTTTATTGTAATCATAAACAAATTGTACATGATCTATACTGCCAAAGTAATTAAAGTGTGAATGAAAAAAACTGTTTTCTTTAATTGCAATATGTGTTTGTCAAAAATATCGGCATATTCAAGAAATAATGCAGAAACAACTTTTTCTTCCTTGCCTCATTCTTTCAATTTTTTTCTGCTTCTTTCTCTTGTTATCTGGGTATCTCATACTATGTTCATTGAATTGACTCTACTCTCTGAACACTTGACTGTGCCAAATCTGAACTTTGAATTTGACTAGCAACTACACTTAATGGTGCTACCTGTGACGTTGTTTGACTTGTCTTAATCAAAGACCATGTCTCACTTTGCTCTATCAATGATTTCAGTAACACCAGCAAAATTTAAACTTCTTTGTGACTTTCATTTTGGGTTGCTGAATCAATTTGGATGATAGGAGCTTTCTCCTGCTCTTACTTTGATAGATTTCCTCTTTCAAGCAAATTAACTATATGATACTGACAGTCAGAGACCAGTCCCAGTCTATTCGATCCTTGAATAGTTAATGCAGCTTAACAGACAAATTACCTAAGTGAGGAATGAACTTAGAATAACGCACAATGATCTCTACGTATGATCTAAGTTTTTTTTTGATCTCTTGTCTCTTTATTTTCAAAATCTGTTCAATCTCATTGGGTGGATGCCATCAGCATCAAATTGGTGACCCAGGTGTATTATACTCGACACTACGAAGCCACACTCTTAAATTCAGTTTAGGACTTTGTTCGATCTTACTGCGCTTTCCTCTTTTGACCCATTGCTAATCAGAACACATCGACGAACTAAGACATACCTTCCATCTTACTTATCCTACTACATTAGAAAACAAACCTTCACTGGCACACATTGATAAGGATCACTCTGTTTATCAACTACTTTTGAACTACCACAATGGGTGTGACCCATTCATTACTCATAGCCTTCTTATTGTCCTACTTTTCTTCTAATCTATCCACGTCTTTGCTAAATATAACTCCAACCAGCTGAGAGCTTTCCTTTTGTAATACAAAATACATGATCTTACTGCAATGCATGTGAAATTTGAATACCAGAGGACAATCACATATTAAATCTCTCAGCAATTACTACGTTTTGTTGTTCTCCAATTATCAAAGATGATAATTTAGGACTTTGACTAACTTTGCAGCGGTGATACTTTCCAGGAATGAAAACTGTTGACTCTTCTAGTTCAAACTCTTCTTTTTTAATGTCTGGTTTAACGGGTGGTTTTGCATTCTTTGACTCATCTTCTTGATTCCTATGGAATCCAGTTTTGCTAGATCTCCTTAATACCAAATATCATCAAAAGCTGCCTCGATATCAAGGGCAGTCACTCTCACCTCACCTCGAATAATAGGATGTGTCATCATGTTGCACATAACATGAACTTGATCTAGCAGTGGAATACTGTTCATGGGAATACCTAGTCACTTCCACACTAGTTTTGCATAGGGGAATGTGACATAATGACTTTTTGCACACCCCTACTGAGACAACAGACACTGCTGCGATGGTATCCACGATGAAGGTAAGTAGTGAATTTTCATTTTTATCGTGAGCACTGGAATTACAACTTCAGCGCTTTCACCTTCATCTTTCATGTGCTATTTACTGTTCTCACTGAGTATTTTCTTGCTCAATAACATCAGTTTGTATTTCCATAACTTTCCCATGGGTATTTGAAGATTGCAAAATTCCACGAATCGATTTAGATCTAGCGCAAACTCAACCAGGTCTATCATCTGTTTTATGGTGAGGCTAGTCGCCATACAGTATGTACTATCATTGATACTTTATAGGTATATCTTTCTCCAGGGTCTACATGGTCGAGTGTGAATGAGGATAGACACCTTTTGGGTCTAATTAGAGGAGTCTCTGTTAGTAAACAAGATTTAGTTTATTGTATCTATGCAATGATTTACACATTACAAGTATAAAGTAGACGTTATTACAGGGACTGTGGGGAGGATATATGTCTGACTCCTTCAAGATCCTTAGTTGTTCCCTCCCCAACCCATCATGATATAATCGCAGTGGGCAATGCATTAATGAGCATTAACCTTTTCAGATCCATATAAAGAGCAGCTGTGACCTGGAACTTTTCCACAAACTAGAGCACTACTATTTCCTCTACTCCCGCATGTCATCTGGACCTGACTAACCTTCCCACAGGCCCACTATTTTGACTGGCTACCATGGCAATGGAAACATCAAAATTTTTGACTCTTTGAACCTGTGAATGTGGCTCCTGTGGCCTAGGTCCTGCTGAGGTCTCATGGACTTACCCTGCCAGCTCAGGAAAAGAACTTGTTTGCAATTTCAAACTCTCTCTTGATGCTGTGTCCATGTCTGTGGCCTTAATTCAGGCTTTTCTCCAGATCAGCTTATAGCCTTTGTTCAAAAACCTGCTACAAATAGATCTCTGCAGTTGATTTCTAAGTGTGTGCTATACACACAGTGACAAAAGTGTCTTTAGTTCAAGAGTGTAATCTGCAAATGCCTCACTTGGCAACTGTTTCCTTTGACAGAACATAATTCAGAGCAATTTCTTTCTCAATCATGTCATAATACAAATCCAAAATTTCATTAATAACAGCATATCTATAATGCTTGGGTCTTGTGGGCAACACTGGTTTGACATTACTTCTCAAGCATCTGATACTAATACGGAAATAAATTATCTTCATCTCTTACTTGTTTGCTTTCAGCCAAATGTGTAACCTGATTTTTAATTAGAACAGTCCTGTTTATTAGGATTGAATTCCTCAGTTTGCCCAATGTCTTCATTGGTATTTTTCAATTACATACCACAGTAACTACGATGCTCTTGAATAAAATGTTCGCATGGACTAATCTATCCAATTTCTTAAACTTCTGCAAAAAGAGTTAAAAAATATGACCCAGACTTAGAGTCGTAGAGATATACAACACAGAAACAGACCGTTCGGTCCAATTTATCCATGCAAACCAGAAATCCTAAATTAATCTAATCCCATTTGCCAGCATTTGGCTCAAATCCTCTAAACTATTCCTGTTCAGATACCCATCCAGATTCTTTTTAAATGTTGTAATTGTACAAGTCTCCACCACTTCCTCTGGCAGCTCATTCCATACATGCATCACCCTCTGCGTCCTTTCTAAATTTTTTCCCTCTCACCTTAAGCCTTTGCCCTCGAGCTTTGGACTCCCCTACCCGGAACAAAAGACCCAGGTTATTCACTCTATCCATGCCCCTCATGATTTTATGAACCTCTTAAGATCACTGTTCATCCTCTGACACTTCAGGGAAAATAGACCCAGCCTATTCAGCCTCTCCCTAATGCTCAGTTGTAAAGAAAATCCATCCCATGGATTTTTTTTTGTTGTTGTGTATTGCACAATTGATTAAGTCAAACACATGTACAGTTCTAGGCAGACATTATTGAGTTTTTTTTCAGTATGTCCCCAGAAGAAAAGACAGAAGAGTGATCAATATAATACAATACTCAGACCTTGTAACATATGGTAGGGCCCATGGAGAGATGAGAAAACAGGAATGAGAATTTTAACATCAAGACTTTACTGGAGACAATGTAAGTCAGCGAGCAGTAAGGAATGGTAGAATGTTAGTAATGTTATTGGACGGGCAACCTAGAGATGTGAATTAATGCTCTGGAGACCCAAGTAAATCTGGGATGAAATGCTAGCCCTATTAATAACAGTCATGATATTAGCATATTTTCACAAATATCCATTGCTTTACTATAATTTTCCAGGGAAGGAAATCTGCTGTCCTTGCCTGGTCTGGTCAACATGTCTCCAGAACCTTAGTTTATGTAGTTGTCTCTTAACTGCTTTGTGAAAACGCCTTAAGCCGCAATTGTGTTTAGCCATTTTAGCAAAAAAAAGCACAGATCTATATTCATACTGCAGTAGTTCAAAAGGGCCACTTGGTAAATGGCAATTAGTTATCAGCAATCAATGGTGGTATTGCTGCTAAACTCACATCCTGAAAATAATATACTGATGAATGGATGGAACTTGCTCCAAGTTAAAATGTAGGAACAGAGTACTGAAATACCTCAAGATTATGGTGGATAGAATGTAGGAGGCTGATCAAGCATGCTTTGAAACAGTAAAGCCTACAGGTAACAAAAGCATGAATGAGGGTGTCAGCAGCAGGTGCCCTGAGGCTGGTATAAAACAGTGGAGAAACAGGAGGCAGCAAGCCAAGCAGCGTCTGGAGGAAAAGAGAAGTCAACATTTCTGGTATTATCCTTCATCAGTCCCTCCATTAACTCATTAACCATTTGGATCTGGGGAGACAAAAGCTGGGCGTAAGATTACTAAAAGCATAAGAATTTTTAAATTTGGAAGGACACGGGTTTGGGATTGAATTGCGAGGGATGCACAATGACCAGTCAGTCAGTCAATCTGATATTGTACCTCATACATTCCTACAAAGTTGAAAGTTCTCACAAGGGCTAAATGCATTTTAAATTGATCGATCTGGCTTCCTTTGTTATGTATCCCTACATGCCATTTGTCACAAGTATTGAAAATTTTCAATATTTTAGGGAAGTAATGATTTTTAAGACCTTCATATTAAAAGCCCAGATGTCTCTTCTTATTTTATATAATATAACTTAATATTAAATTATTTTGATATTTGACTAGCAAAAGTTACAGCACTTCTCGGAGGCAGAGAAGTGAAGTTGGATGGTAATGGGTTCTTCTCTGCAGGTTAAGCTGTGGGAGATGTAACTGAGATACTATGGTACAGCACCATTACATGTGGGTGGGTGCAGTTTTACATATGTAGGTTGTGTAATAAATGTAAAATGCAGGACATAAGGTTTGGTAAACAGAAAATGCATTGTGCATGCCCTAGAATGCTTCATGAGCATTTCTTAAGGCACAAGCATTTCTTGGTCTCCCACACAACACAACATCTCTTGGATAAAAGAGTAGCCATGTGACATGCTTTATGCTCAAATATCTGACATCCACAACTCACATTCCTTTGTCAGAGAAGTGAATATCTGGAATTTAGAGAATGTCGAGTGTGAGACTCTTCTTATCAATGTTGCAGACCTTTGAAAAGTCACTTGCTATTTGATACAGTTAGCCTTCTGCCTGTCCTGTCTTTAACAAATGTGGCCCCTAAAACACTTCAATTTGATAAATTCATTTTTGATCTACATCTGAACAAGGCCACAATAATATAACTTTCTGTTCAAGTACATCTCATGCTTCACAGGTCAATTCATTCAAATGCTTTGAAGTATTCACCTGGCATGTGCAATCAGTTTAATTGATTGTTCTTGTTAGATTGCCGGGTGGTGTCATTGAAGGCCGTGCTTCACAGAACACACAGAACACTACAGCGCAGTACAGGCCCTTCGGCCCTTGATGTTGCGCCGACCTGTGAAACCAATCTAAAGCCCATCTAACCTACACTATTCCATTATTATCCATAAATTCAGATACACTAACGTTCATAGCCATGTTATTACATTAGTAATCTACTAAACAGACATCTGCAAGATAGAGCTTATAAAAATATGGTTAAAAATTCAATTGTATTCCTTCCAGAATCATAATTACCTCACTGCCAAGAATCCTAGCAACTTCTGTTGTTGTTGGGTTCGGATCCCAGCTGATGGTAAGACTGAACAAGGCAATTTCCAAACTGTAGCATGCCTTGATAGATCATAAATTTCATTTTGTAATTTGGTTACCGTAGTGGTCAGACAATGAAAATATTCACACAGGGCTGCTAGTGTACACTTAATGGAATAATAACATTATTATAGGAAATAACAGAATGAAAAATAAAGTTATATATTAACATGACAATTTGAAAAATCTTATCATAAGTAGCATAAAAAAATTTCAATCCTTTATTTTCCTAGCAGTGTCTTCAGTGAAATATCCTATCTTTGCTTTTGTGTTTCTTACTCAATTAATAAGTTCACAAGCATATCCTTTTAGTGAATTTCCGCATATTCACCAGATCTGATTCTCTATGGTCATGTACAAGACTCACAGACACAGTCTAACTCACTGTCATTTCCTCACTGAATTCTAAGAAAAAGCCAAGTTTTTTTTTCCCCAGCCTTGTCTATGTGGGATCCTAAAACAGCTACAGATATTTTCCTCAGGCTCTGACAGCCTGAAAACCACCAAAAGCAAGCTGTTGTTTGCTGGTATGGATCCTTTCTTCTACATTGAACCTACTTGTGGCTCATCCCCACCTCTCTGTCTCTGGGTCAAAAATATTTAAATGAGTAAACACTTCAGCAATTATTTCATCAGGTGGTTTTCATGGCCAATTAGCTGAAACCTCATGATTTCTTAGAAAGGCTGTTTTTAGCTCATGACTAAAAGTACGAGTTTCTGACTATTAAAATAAAAGTCATCTTCACAGAACTGAAAATGAAAAATCCAGTGACCTCAACTGTAAAAGTCAATTTCCCAAATAATAAGAATATTAAAATAACCTTCCATGCAGTTGGTCTGTCAATATGCATCAGGCTTATGGAAATTTGTGTTTAAGAATCTTCTAAATTGATATTTATTTAAAACACAGGGTAATTTGTCTTTTATGCAAATATAGGTCTTCCAAAACAAATAACATTCACTACTCTCCCTTTTCCTCCCCTTTACAGGATACACTTTATAGGCTCTATGTCTACACACCTCAGCTGGAACAGGAATTGAAGCCACATTGTTAGCATCACTCTGTATCACAAACCAGCCTCATGAAGGTCAAGCCTACTCAACCAATATCCTTCATTAAGGGGAGGGGACGGCCTAACAGTATTACGGCTGGACTGTAAATCTAGAGGCCCAGGCAATGTTCTGGGGACCTGCGTACAAATCCTGCCATAGCAGATGGAATTCAACAAAAAAAAAGGTCTGGAATAAGGAGTGTAATGACTACCATAAAACCATTGTCTTTTGTCAGAAAAAACCATCTGGTTCACTGATATCTTTTAGGGAAGGAAACTGCCATCCTTACCTGGCCTGGCTTACATGTGACTCCAATCCCACATCACTGTGGTTGACTCTTAACAGTCCTCTGGGCAATCAGGAATGGGCAATAAATACTGGCCTAGCCAATGACATTCACATCCCATGTGAACTAAAAACAATCTGTGATGTGAAGACCCTCGGGTGAAACCAGCGACAGTAGTCACTCTCTAATGAGAGAGCAGCCCTACAGTCTTCTGGTATAATGACTGTTTTACTTTTACCTACGTCTATACAGCTATTGCAATGCTGGTTCAGGGTTCAAAGAAATATGACCAGAGATCACAGAGCTACATTGGCAGATGTTCTTCTTCCAATGCTCAAGGGCAAGCGTATGGAGAAAACAAGGCAGGGAAGGTGACATTCCTGAATTGCAGCATGCCCATTAAGTTAAAAATACCAAAATCCAAATGAGTTTTATTGCAGGTATTTCATGTTTTTATTTTATTTCACTAACTTGACTACGCTTCATTTTGACAGTGTTTTAATCTCAAATGCAAAACCCATCTCTTTGTACAACCTTCCAGTCTGTTTTCCTACTTTTTGCACCATACTTACCATCAGTTTTTTTATTCCTTTATACACATTCATTCCCACACCCGCCTCTGCAATGTACCTCAGGACTTCAGTGATAAACAAGGTCTGAGAGTGGCATTTTATAGGCATTTGAAAACAAGCACCTGTGACTTGAGAACATGTAGCATTAGAAGAGAAATAGGTGTGATTGTGTTTACACTTCAACGTTAGCACTATCCCATTACAGTGGTAGCTTTGTTGTAGTCATACTATGGTGGTATCTCTGTTGTAGTGACACTAGATCTATTGCTGTGTTGTAGTCACATTACAACAGCAGCCCTACAAACGTTCTGGTGAAGCTTCTACAAAAGCAAATTTAATGGACTGTGTCTGGAAAGCTGAAAGGTGCATGCTGGCCCCTCGCCGCAACCCTACCCCAAACAAGGTCCTATTTTCTCAACTCTCAAATGGTCAGCATTCCATAGGAGAGCAGAGAAAACTCCTCAAACACACTGAAACATTATTATTAATGACTGGGAGGAGCTTGAAAATGCTGACAACATGTGTATCAAGTTGAATTAGGCTTTGACTCCAAATGTTTTCTGATGAGGCAGAGGGACATCAAAGGAAGAAAATCCTACAGCCTGGATCCCATTACATTGTAGAAGGTCTAGCTCCACAAGTCCATAGATCTGCAGGTCAAGGATCGGTCTGTACAATTATTAAAAGACCAACAGCAGAAACCTGCTGCGACTCTGAGTGGATGCCATGCTTAAATCAAAGTACAGCCGATGACTGTGTAAAGCTGAAATGGTAATCCTCTTGCAATCCCGTTTCAGCGGCAACTTTATTACAGCCACACTAAAGTCACAGACTAATCGTAGTCACACTGAGTGGCACCCCTACTGCTTCCACACTGTCGTGCATGCCCTAAGGTTTAGTTTATTCTTGAGATTTGAGCAATGCTGGCATTTCTTACCTATTGTTAGTTGCCTCGGAAAAGCTGGTTCTAAGCTGCCATGAACGACTGCAGTCTATGTGTTGGAGGTACACCAACGTTGCTGTTAGAGAGGGAAATTAAGGAGTATGACTCATTGACAGTGAAGAAACAATGATCTTGTTCCAAGTCAGGATGCTATCAGACTCATCCTTTGCATCTGTTCACTCATCTTTCTAGATAGTAGATGTTGCAAGTTTGGAAAATACTATTAAATTGTCTTGGTAAATTTCTATCGTGTATATTGTGTATCAGGCACACTGCTGCCACTGCACACCAGCGGTGAAGAGAATGAATTTTGCAAGTGATGATGGAGTACTGATCTAGAGGTTTGTTGGAGCTACATTCATTCTCACACACCTAACTTGTACCTTGTAGAGAGTAGACAGGATTTGGTGAGTCAGCAGGTGAGTCATGCACTGTAGAATTCCCAGTCTCGGTCACTGTCTTGATCCTCACTTCTACAAATGCCTCTGCTTGCCTTCCCCCTCTCTCCCGCTCTGACTTCCCCACCCCTCTGGCAATGATCTCCTGTTTCCCATTCACTGAATCTTCCTAGTGGATGGACACTCTCAGATCTCTGACCAACTTCCATGAGCAGTCCCTAGATATGACTGACCAAACTCCTAACCAGTGTCTTGGCAGCTCCTCAACTAACAGTATGTGTTCCCCTGACTACCAGTTGCTGGCCTGACAGAACTAACACACTCCTCAGATTGTACTGGAACAGGTCCCCTGACTGTAAGTGTCGCAAGCTGATGACTGACTGTGTTAAATCCTTTATGTGTACTGTGGCCATGACTAACAGTAGCAGAACCCTCTGACCAACAGCAACCCCTTCTGTGCACCCTCTCCACCCTTCTGCCTTGACTAGCCTGACGACAAGCCTGCATCAGTTTCCAATGTGGCCAATTGGTTCAATGAATGTGCAGTGTATTTTCCACATAGGCAGCTAGCACAAGCTGTAGGTATTAGATTGATGCATGGGTGCACCATTCGCCAAGATATACCTTACCCAACCCTGGGACAGATCTCTGTTGACAAGTGCTAAATGCCACCTAAAAACAGCAGTGATAAACATCTTTGACTCTGGTTGAAGTGCCAATGTACAATGTACTAACAGGCAGGGCACGGCATGGCAATGCAAAGCCTAGATGGTGTGAATATGCAGGTAGACTCTAATTATCCGAGTACTATGAAAGCAAGAGAGCAGCACTGAGATGCAGCGTGGTCCAACCCATGAGCTGAGTGCACGTCCCTGTGTGTATCTCTGCTGCAGCTTTCCAAATGCTGATTGCTGGTGCATGCTGCAATGCAATTTTATGCCTGCCAGGAGGCCTACCAGTGTACAGAAGTGCCATGTTGGTCATAATGGGTTGGAGGATGCCAGATGCCAATGTCTGTAAAGTGAAGAATGCATGTGGGGCTGGTGCTGGGGCTGAGTCATGTCCTGAGATGGTGTTACCCAGAGTCCAACATGGAAGTTGTCCAGAGCAAGTGGTGAGCTGAATCTGCTCTGGTTTTCTTAGTGAGTTCCCCCGGCTTCTTGCTTGTTTGGCAGTTTTGTAAAGACGGGAGGTTAAATATTACTGAGGCGAGTTGGACCATTAACGGGGCATTTGACAAGCAATAATCAGCATAAACTGGCAACCTGCTGCTTCCTAGTGAGAATCTTGCCACGTCATTTAAAAATCATAAACAGTGGCACAAGTTGTTCTCAATATCAGGATAGGTCATTACCTGATTCTGCCACACATCTTATCGTAGTCGTCACTCAGATCCCTATATGATTCTGCCTAAGAAATTAGCAGATTGTAAAAATCTATCTGGTTTATTAATGTCATGTTGGGAAGAAACTATGCCATCCTTGCCCAGTGCATATGTGACTTCAAATTCATAGCAATGTGGTTAATTCTTATGAAAAGTTTAGTAATAATTAAATTGTAGGAACAATCCGGCATCAACTAACCATGAGAAGATGACACACAGCCTTACCCATATCTGACACCTTTGCCAAAACCAGTCGAGTTACAGCCACAGACTAGTCATGTTACAGTCTGATAATCCAAGAATCATGTCTTTCAACCACACCAGCAGACTCCTCGTTAACATTCCTCCATGTGCCTTGCCCCCGGTCCAGGATAAATCTACCAAAAGTGGAGAAACAGTGGGAATCCTCAATCTTAACTCCCAATCCCTTGAAGTTCATGACAGAAGGCCAGTACAGTCAAGGATACCTCATTCACGGACCACAATCACATGTTGAATATGAGTTAGAAGAAGAACTAAGGAGAGTGAGAGCAAAGGTAGACTATAGTTGAGGACTTAAATGTCCATCACAAGAGCGCCTGGCCAGCAATTGTGCCAACTAGGCTGATCAAATCCTCATCCATTTGTTAAGATGATTGAGGGACAGTTTTTTGACTGACTATATCATTTCTTAAGTCTCAGGTTGGTTTACTTGGTACTGAAATAACTCCACAGAGGCCAGTTTCCTGTCACCAAGTCACCCTTTATTTACACATGGGGAGTCTTTGACACTGATGCAGGTCGCTCGGAGCCAGCTGTCAGAGGGAACAAGATGTCTGACACCCCTGTTCTTATCTGTCAGCCAGGGCTCCCTGATTGGACCAGATTAACCGCCACAGTCAGGGAACTCAGTCCACCTGGCTGACCTCATTACAATCATTATATCCCTTCCACTCTGAGTCTGAGGACATAGAGTCCCCACAGTGTGGAAATAGGCCATTTGGCCCATGCTGACCCTCCAAAGAGTTTCCCACTCAGACCCATTCCCTCACCTTATCCCTGTAACCCTGCATTTCCATGGCTAATGCACCCAACCGACACATCCCTGAACACGATGGGCAATTTAGCATGGCCAATCCACCTAACCTGCAAATCTTTGGGCCATGGGAGGAAACCGGAGCACCCAAACGAAACCCACGCAGATGCGGTGAGAATGTGCAAACTCCACACAGACTGTCGCCCGAGGGTAGAATCGAACGCGGGTCCCTGAGCCTTTGTACCACATAGGTTGGTTCTTTTTTTTGTGGCTCCTCCTGGAACAATTGCGGTGCTACAAACTTGGCTATTGATGCTTCCCATGAAAAGCCATCCCCTCACCACAACAGTATCCAACGTGGTATATCTGCCTGAGAGGGGAATGGCCACAGCAGACTCCTGCACTGCCTGCTCATACTTACTAGTCTCACTGGAGGTCTCCCAATGCTTTTCTGAGTGTATAGCCCATACTACTGGACAGGTGAAGTAATTTGTTCTGGCAGAGACTCAGACAGGAGGGAGGACAGCTCTCAGCTGGATATTGATGCGACGCAGGGTCTTCATACGTTCGTGTGATTAAAACCAGTGCATGAGGAGGCTGCACTTTACCAAGGAAATCATTACAGACATCTGTGATCATGCAGAATAAAAACTCAGAAGTTGCAGCACAATCAGGACTCGATTGCTTGCATTAGACAAGATTGGAGGTGCCGGTGTTGGACTGGGGTGCACGTGGTCAGAAATCACATGACTCCAGGTCATAGTCCAACAGGTGTATTTGAAATCACAAGCTTTCGGAACGTAGCCCCTTCATCAGGTGAAGTGAGAAAGAAGCACACAGAACACAAGGTGGTCAACATGACTTCCACTTCTGTTTTTCAGTGGCAGCAAACCGAGGCATATAAATAACACGCATGACAAGAACACCAACGTTACCAGCAGAGTTACGAAACATCTGCAATCAAACACACTGGCTCAGTGAGCAAGTCCACAACCTCATCCACAACCTCAGCTAGAAATCTTCTCAAAAACTTTAGATCTGCTATGATTTCTACCCTACCCTCACCATGAAATCCTTCCTAACATGATGTACCCTGGCCTGAATTTCCTTTGATCCCCTGGGCATCTGGCTGTGGCCATTTTCAAAGGAACTGACACCTCTCTGGTGACATTGAAGAAGTGTAAAAGATTGATCAGATTGGCAATGTGTTCTTAGTGGGAATTCCCAGAGCAGGCAACATTGATCTCTCACCTTCTCTCCAGACAGCCAGCGATACATCCATACAGTAAAGCTCGTGGTTTCTAACGTGAAAGAAATTCTCTGTGACCAATACTTGTAGAGGTAATAAAGTATACAAGGATGAAATAGTGGATGCTCTAAGGATCATTTTCCAATCCTCACCAAAACAAACAAAGTACCAGAGGACTGAAGTTCAGACATAGGACCTCTATTCAAAAATAGCGCGAGAGAAGAATTATAGGTGGGTTGATGTACAAATTACTAGAATCAATATTAACAGATAAGCTTAACTGTTACTTGGAAAGATGTGGATTAATCAGGAATTGTCCACATGGTTTTGTTACAGGAAGGTTGTGTCTAAATAATTTAATTGAATTAGCATAGAATCCCTCAGTGTGGAAGCAGGCCATTCACCTGACTGAGTCCACACCAAACCTCCAAAGAGTGTCTCATGCAGAACCACCCCGCCCTCTATATCGGCATTTCCTATGGCTAATTCACCTAACCTGCAAATCCCTGGACACCAGAGGAAATTTAGCATGGCCAATCCACCTAACCTGCTCATCTTTGGACTGTGGGAGAAAACTAGAGCGCCCAGAGGAAACACAGGCAGACACGGGGAGAACGTGTAAACTCCACACAGACAGTTGCCCAAGGCTGGAATCAAGCCTGAGTTCCTGGCGCTGTGAGGCAGCAGAGCTAACCACTGAGCCACTGTGCCACCCCCTTGAGGAAGAGATAAGAAGGATTGATGAGGATAGTGCAATAAATGTTGTCTACAAAGATCTCAAGGTAATTAACGGACTGGTCAGGAATTTAAAACCACAGATAAAGTTTTGTGTACAGTTCAGATCACCACATTACAAGAAGGACATAACTGATCTGGAGGTAGAGCAGAAGAGATTTACAAAAATTTTCAAACGCTTGAAAATTGCAGCTATAACAAAGATTAGATAGGTCACAGCTATTTTCCTTAGAAATGAGGAGGTTGAGGGTTATCTCAAAGGAAATGAACCAAAAAAGGAAGGACTCAGTTAGAACGGACAGGGAAACTGTTTCTTCCAACAGAGAGGGTAATGATCAGGGAGCACAGATGATTAGTAGAGTGATTGGATAAGACATGAGGAAAAATCTTTTATTTTTTCTGATGAAGGGTCTAGGCCCGAAACATCAAGCTTTCCTGCTCCTATGATGCTGCTAGGCCTGCTGTGTTCATCCAGCTCCACACCTTGTTATCTTAGAAATTTGGAATACCTCCTTTGCACTAGGTATGACTCCAACCATTTATCCTGATCCCTGTGAACTTCAGTTTGCCAAAGTTCCTCAACGCCATACTTAGTCAAATGATGTCTCGATATCACACCTTAATGATCTGCTCGATAGCACTGTCAGCAACACCTTCTGTCATTTTGGCGATGATTGAGAGTAGGCCAGAGGCTGTCATTGGCAGGTTCATTTTAACTCCAACCAATTGAAAGCTTCCTTTTAATTCTTGTTGACCTCAGTTTTCTTAGATTTCCTTAATACTGCACTTGGTCAAATACTGTTTTGATGTCAAGACTAAGCACCCTTTCCTCCCTTCTTGACTTTAGCTCCTTTAAACATATTTGGACCAAGTTTGTGTGATAAGGTTAGGACTTAAGTGGCCCTGATAGAACCCAAACTGAGAGTCCAAGAAGTATAGAAATGTTACACCTCAGAAATAGGCCTTTCAGCTCATTATCTCTGTGCTTGTTCAATAAACTGCGGCTCATTTTCCTCCCACTAGCACCTCGTCCATAGCCTTGCAGGTTACAATGCTTCAGGTACAGGCACTCTTCAATGTGTTGAGGGTTTCTGCCTCCAACAAACTGGGTAATGGTTGTGGAGTTTAACCATGTTAGTCCAAAGACACTACTGCAGGAGTTCTTCAGGCAAGTATCCTAGGTCCAACTGTCTTAAAGCTGCTTCAACTATTTTCTCTCCCTCACAAGGTCAAATGTGGGGACGTTTGCTGCTGATTGTACAAGGTTCAGCATCACTCATGACTCCTTAGATGCTGAAGGAATTCTTTTCCATGTGCAGCAAAACCTGAACAATATCCAGTCTTGGGCTGAAGTAAAATTTGTGCCATCCAATAGCCAGAGAATGACTATCTCTCTTGACATCAAGATCATTACCATCCCTGAATCTCTACTGTTAAAATTCTGCGAGTTACCATTGGGCAGAAACTGAACAGGACCCGTCATATAAATACTGTGAATATAACAGAAGGTCAGAGGCAGGGAATTCTGCAGACAATAAGTCACTTCCAGACAAAAACCCATCCACTGTGTACAAGGCACATATCAGGAAAGTGATGGAATACTTGCCTGGATGGCTGTAACTTCGCAATACTTACAAAAAACTTGACACCAACCAGCACAAGGAAGCCTGCTCAACTGGGACATCATCCACCAATATAGTGGTCTACCTTCTTCAGCACCAATGCACCCTGGCAGCACTACTGGGCATCTGCAAAATGGACTGCAGCAACTCACCAAGCTAGCAATGTCCAAACCTGTAACCTCACCATCTGGAAAGGACAATGGCAGCAGATGTAGAGGAGCACAACCACCAACAAGTAGTTCCCAAATCTCACATAAACCATCTTGATTTGGAGCTATATTCATCATTCCTTCATTGTTGTTGCAGTCAAAATCCTGGAAGTCCCTCCTTAATAGCACTGTTGACGTTACTCTATCACTCCAGCTGTTTGAAAAAACAGTTCGTCATTACCTTCTGAAGCAACAAATATTGATTTTGGCAGTCATCCCCATATCTTGTGAACTATTGAAAACAACATGTATTTCAAGCCAGGTCTTTCAATCTCTTGAGTGTTGGAGTTTCAGTATTCTGCTTTGTGTTGGCAAAAGGATCCATTATATAAAATGAGTTCCTTTTCCTAATTTATGACTCAGCATCTTGGCTGTTTATTTCAGCTTGTTGGATTCTTGTTTCTCAGTCATCTGCATCACTTTTACCGTGCTTTGTAATTTCACAAACTTAGCAGAATTTACTATGCTGTGAATCATTTTCCATTCTCCCAGTATGTGCCAGAGTTTGGAAAGTTTTCTATTTCACAATGTTAAAGGCAGGTGTGGTAGCCATCCTCCCCAAGTTGTCCCTTATTATCACATGCTCTTGTCCTTACCTGTATCCCCCTTTCACAGATATGCTGTAGTGACAGCAGTAAATGCTTATTTATTGACTGTTGGTCCAATCTTTCAAAAGCCCAATAATTTTATCCAAGATCTTTTCTGAGCTTAATTCCACAATTTAGCCTCCAAGTCTGAACCCTGCTGTCATTATGAACCTCTATTAACCTTTTCCCAGCATTTGCGTCCAACTATTTCTTGTAGATTACATAGCCTTTCAATCTTACCACTAATTGATTTAATATATTATGGAATTTAAATTAAAAACAGGAAGTGTTGGAGCAACTCAGCAGGTCTGACAGCATTTGTGGAGAGACAAACAGATTTAATATTTTGAGTCTAATAGGACTTTTCTTTAGAACTTCACTAATTTACTTTCTTCTGCTCTCTGTTTGTCTTTTGTTTCTTTGTATCCAGCTGTATACTTCAGTTTCTTTGTTGTTCACTCTCACTCTGTTTATTCTCAAGTAGGTATGGGATTAAAGGAAGTGAGAAAAGCGAAAAGAGTTCCTGAGACATCTTAATGGGTATCGTAAAAGGAATTCTAATGTCTTTAGATTAATATTCAAAGGCTTGTCAAAGGAAAGGTGGGGCTAGTTGCCGACCAAAAAGAAGAGATAAAGGGCAGAATGATATTTCAGTGCTCAAACAGAAAATCTATCTGGTCTGGATGGAAAGAAGGGTCTAGGCCCGAAACGTCAGCCTTCCTGCTCCTCTGATGCTGCTTGGCCTGCTGTGTTCATCCAGCTCTACACCTTGTTATCCTGGAATGCAAGCTAGTTTACTAAGGAATGAGAGGCTAAAAAGGCAACATGGTGGTTCAGTGGTTAGCACTGCTGCCTCACAGCACCAGGGACCTGGGTTCAATCTCAGCTTTGGGTGGCTGTCTGTGTGGAGTTTGCACATTATTCCTGCGTCTCTGTGGGTTTCCTCCTGGTACTCTGGTTTCTTCCCACAGTCCAAAGATGTGCAGATTAGGTGGCTTAGCCATGGTATAATGTTCAGGGATGTGTAGGTTAGGTAGATTAGCCATGGGAAATATGATAGGGTAGGGGTCTGTGTGGGAAGCTCTTCGGAGGTTAGGTGCAGACTCAATGGGCCAAATAGTCTCTTTCCACACTTTGGGATTCTATAAATAAGGATGGTTCTGGCAGAATCTTTTTATCCTACTTGAGTGGTTTCTCAGGTTGGAGGGCTGCAAATGGTGAAAAGGAGAGTGAGGCATACCCAGAACATTTAGGAGAGTGATGGGGCAACTGGTAGAGACAATAATCAAGTGCAAAAATGAATTCTCATTTGGAAAGCTTGCAAACAAAAATAAATTTATGCTGAAGTGGCTTAAAATTATAGTGCTTTTATTTTAATCTTTGTTTATTCCTCTTTTCTTTCTCCTTATTCGTAGCTTGTTTTGTTGTCACTTTTTGTTGTAGCTCTTCCTTTGCAATTTACAAATGTGCACAAAGATGAATCTTTAAGCAATCAAAATACAACTACACTAAGAAAGGAGTAGTTATCCCGTCAAAGCAACAGTGACAATGCCTGACACAAGTCTGATCAACAACAGGAAGTAACAGTGGAATGACGAGATTGTCTGACAATGCCTCAAAAAAAGTTACAGCAACACTTGAAAATTTTTTTTTTTAAAATGTGAATTTAACTCGCAATAAATTAAGCACTGTATATTCAAGTACATGGATTTTCTTGTCACAGTAGTGCTTAAGTAGGCATCTAATTTCCAAACTGATTTATCTGCCAGATCTTCTGATTCCAACACTGAAAAACGCTGAGAAATTGCTACTATTGGGGATCATAACAGCATCTAAAATTGTGATTTAGCAGAAGTGACACCACAAGAGTTCTGTCTGATGGTCCTCCCAAGAACTGTCAGTATGTTATGGACCATGGAAGGTGGCAGGTTGGTTAGGAGTGCATCGGACGAGGTGATCAATCCCGGTAGCACAGAACTTGCACTTCCTCATGAAAAAGGAGAAATCTAGCTCTGATTTTCAGTCATATTCTGATTTATTTTTACTCTTTCATTTTTCCTTTTATTTGAAAAATGGGTGATTTATTGATACATTACTTCTGGATTTGAAAATTAAAACATTGAACAACCGTGCGCCTTTGCACTTATTAATGGATTTTTTTTATTTAATGAAAATAGGTCCCCATGTATTGGCTAACTCTCTTCTATTCTCTGTTTTGTCTTTTGTTTCTTTATAACCAGCTCTTCATTTATTAGTTCATTCTCTTTGCTACTTTTGCTTTTCCTGCATGTTCTTGAGTTGGAATAGGATTAAAGGAAATGAGAAAAGCAAAAAGAGTCCCTGAGAAATCTTAGTGTGTATCATAAAAGGAATATTGAAGTCTTTAGATTAACATTCCAAGGCTTCTCAAAGGAAAGGTGGGAACAATTAGTGACTGAAAAGGAGAGATAAAGGGCAGAATGATATTTCAGTCCTCAAATAGAAAAGCATCTGGTCTGGTTGGGATGTAAGATAACAAGCATGGGGCTGGATGAACACAGCAGGTCAAGCAGCATCATAGGAGCAGGAAATCTTGACGTTTCGGGCCTAAACCCTTCATCAGAAACCCTTTTCTGATGAAGGGTTTAGGCCCGAAACGTCAAGTTTTCCTGCTCCTATGATGCTGCTTGACCTGCTGTGTTCATCCAGCCCCATGCTTGTTATCTCGGATTCTCCAGCATCTGCAGTACCTTTTATCTCTGGTTGGGATGTAAGCTAGTTTACTGAGGAATGAGAGGGTATAAATAGCCATGATCATGTTAAATGGTAGAGCGGGCTGGAAAGGTTGAATTGCTTACTCCTGTTACTAATTCCTAAATAAGGGAGGTTCTGGCCATAGTCTTCCAATCCTTGCTTAAATGGTGCCTGAGACTGACGGGCTCCAAATGTTACACGCTTGGTAAAAAAAAGTGAGGTGTATTCAGTAAGTTCAGGACAGTCAATTTAAAACAAAGACAGAAATTGTCAGAAAGGTTCAGCATCTATGGACGGAAATCAGAGTTAATGTTTCACATTTAGTGACCCTTCCTCAGAACACTGTGATTTTAATGAGATACCAAGGTGTAGAGCTGGATGAACACTACAGGCCAAGCAGCATCAGAGGAGCAGGAAGGCTGACGTTTCTGGCCTAGACCCTTCTTCAGAAAAACCCTTCTTCTCAGATTCTCCAGCATCTGCAGTTCCTACTATCTCTGAAAAAGTGATTTTAATGTTGGCGAAGGGGCAGCTTGTAGAGACAATAATCCAGGGCAAAATTAATTCTCATTCAAAAAACATGCACATAAATGACAGTTGCTTCTAGTAAAATAGTTAATATATTTTTTTTCTAATCCCATTGTTATTTTATTGTATTATTCTTAAACAGTTAGGATTTACACAGTTATCCCGTACTACCGTAGTACAACCAGATGTTAAGCTACAAAGCTCCAACATTTCTGGCTTAAAAGTGCCGTAAATTTGTGTTGTGAGAAGTGTAAGCCCACTGCCCATATCACTCATCTTATCATCCACGATGTTTTATAGCCCACTATTTATATTTCAGCATACGTTTAATTTTCACCCTATCTCAACACGGCTAACAGTCATTGCCAAATTATCATTCTTAGTCATTTCTTTGCCATCTAAACTATGCCTTCTTAAGAAGTTAGAGTCATACAGCACAGAAACAGACCCTTCAGTCCAATCACTGCATGCTAACCATAATCCCACCCTGGTATCACCCGCCTGCACTTGGCCCATGTCCCTCTAAACATTTCTTATTCACGTGTTTATCCAAATGTCTTTTAAACATTGTTATTGTACCCGGATCCAACACTTCCTCTGGAAATTCATTCCACACATGAACCAATCTCTGTGTAATAAAGTTTCCCCTCATGGCTTTTTTAAAATCTTCCTCCTCTCACCTTAAAAATATGCCCCCTCGTCTTGAAATCCCCCACCCTAGGGAAAAGATGCCTGCCATCCACCTTTTCTTTACCCCTCATTATTTTATAAACCTCTATAAGGTCACCCATCAACCTCTTACACTCCAGTGGAAAAGACTCAGCCTATCCAGCCTCTCCCCATAACTCAAACCCTCCATTCCTGGCAACATCATGGTAAATCTTTTCTGACCTCTCTCCAGCTTAGTAACATCCTTTTTATGACAGGGCGACCAGAACTGAACATGTTACTCCAGAACAGGCCTCACCAACGGTCTGTACAAACTGAACATAACATTCCAGCTCCTATACTCCAAAGGACTGAGCAATGAAGGCAAGTGTGCTAAAGACCTTCCTAACGCTGTCTATATGCGACGCAAACTTCAATGAATTATGTACCTGAACTCCAAGGTCTCACTGATCAACAACACTACCCAAAGCCCTCCTTCTAATTGTATAAGTCCTACCCTTGTTTGTCTTACCATAGTGCAATTCCTTGTAATTAAAAGTCTTGCATGAACACTCATTTTCTAATTATATCTGATTTTAATCTGTATTATATCCTGTCTTTTATAGTTCTCCACTTCTTGTATAACAGCAAGTCCAGCATTGTTCTCTCTGACATAGCTATTTAAATCAATTAATGGTGGGTAATCATGTGTAGGGCTTAGTGGGGCACTTACATAGGTAATTGGTGTCTCACACATCTCAAGCAATTTCAAAAAGGAATTGAAGCGCTAGTAGTGGACAGTCCCATCAGTGAGTGCACTGCCAAATTCTGCCTGAATGGATGAAACTGCTGAATATCATCGACTGAGGACCTTATTGAGGGAGTAACAGAAAATATGGGAAGTTCTGACAACCAAATCAGCTGCTCTGTAGAGAGATTAGGGGAGAGATGTTTCAAACCTCCATTCGAATGTTTATGTTCATGCAAAGTGTGATACCAGATGTAGTCGACTGAGTGAATGCTTGGGATCATACTCACCCTACCTTTTCAAGTGAGGATTGAGGAATGGGGTGGCTGGGCCATGAGATAGAACGGATAAAAACAACATGTGGAAGTGGGGCCTTTGCTCAATGTTGTTCCATGCCTGTCCTCTTACATCCGTCCAATCAGAGCCTCACATGCTACCAATGGTTTCAGGTTTTACAGTCTTTGGGGCACCAGAACGCACACACTATCAGACAAGAGCACTTAAACATGCAGAGCATGACACCAAAAGCCCATCTCTAACTCTATAGAAGTCACATTGGCTGCACCGTAGAGGAGCTCTCGAAAAGAGGAAGAGAAAGGATTTGGAGTTTCACAGATTATTCATTTTGGAGATAGTAGCACTTGCCTCTTTCACTTTTGAGCCATAAAATCTATTTCTAAGTTCCATTGACCCATCCAACCCATTTTTGTCCGTGACCTGCCATGTCACCTTCTGCCTTGTGAAGAATGGAATGACAAGGCATAAGGACAAGAAATACGCAAGGGATATATTGATGACTATGGGACTATGGGACTGATTTTGATTTGATTTTATTTATTATTGACATCTGTCTTGAGATACAGTGAAAAGCATTCCTTTGTTGTGAGGGCTTGTGGTAGAACACAATGGTTTTAGAATTGGTGTCATCTGACTGCACTGCCTTGGATTAACTGGCACATGCCTGAATCAGCCCAGACCAAATGTCCCTGCCAGTTATGTGCACACCTCTTGGGGAACCTGCCACCTCATGCTGCTCCTTTGGTTACCCTTTCTCCTCCAACAAAGACACAAGCTGTTTATGATCTTCAGCGAGACCACCGACATTCTGGGAACTCTGCTTGTTGCAAACTAGGCTCTCCTGGATCTGTAGAGGCATCTAAAACATAACCTGGTTTGCGTCTCCAATGACAGCCCCTGAGCTGATGTGATCCTGCTGGACCTTTCCTGGTTGTCTGATTGGGGTCTCTAGTAGGTGTCATCAGGCATGGCTTTCAAGGGTAGCCCTTGTCTTCAAACAGCTGTCTGTTGATTCTGTTTCAAGGTGTAAAATCTGTGGGATATTTGACTCATGCATAATGCCTGCATCCTGTCATTATCCCTGGCTATCTTGTACAGATATGATGGTGGTTATAGTTGAGCTGAACATTGGAATCCCTTTACGTTGATGAAAACTCTCGGGTGATCAGTAACACCTTTGATTACGACGTGTGCAATCTACAATCTGTTGGAATCTAGCAAGACCAGTAAATCTGTGAGTCCTCCCATTTCACTTGCCTCATCAGCAATAGCACACAGAGGTGATGACATTGCACTTATAACAATAGATTGAGAGAAACAACATGGACTCACTAAGTAGGTCCCTGGCAGTTGTAACGTTGACTATCATTGACCTCTTCTTTCAGAAGGTTGCAGATGCCAACAACTACCTGACTAGAAAGTTTGAGCCTCTTGAGACTGGTGATGTCCAGTCAACAAGATACTTCTTGAGAAACCACATCTGTAGTCATTCCTTCAGTCCTGTGAAGCAAGAGGTTGTCGAGGAGAAGACTAATGCTGCTCCCACCCAAGTCCAATTGGCAAAAATTCCAAGGTGGCAAAAATAAACTTCAAAGTTTTGGAAATCATCACTAAGTGTCAAAAGCACACACACAGAATAAAAACCAAAAGAACTGTGGATGCTGTAAATCAGAAACAAAAACAGAAATTGCCGGAAAATCTCAGCAGGCCTGGCAGCATCTGTGGAGTGAACTCGACCCAAAATGTTAACTCTGATTTCTCTCCACAGATGCTGCTATGCCTGCTATGCTTTTCCAGCAATTCTGTTATCGTCGCTCAGAATAAATCCTGTGCGTAAAAACATTTCACTAGGCGCTGTCAGGTTTCAGTTTTAAAGCCTTTCTTCCTGTGATTTTGTCAATCTATTAATTCTCACTGGTCTTTCACCTTGCTTTATTACGCATGTTCCAGAAAATAGAGGGGAAAAAAATGTGGAAGGTTGCATACAAAGTGTTGAATTGAAATAGATGTAAGCACTTAATGTATTTAAATTGCAAAACCTAGAAAACTTTCCCACCGGTTGAAGACATGCACAGAATAAAGCTGGATGTCCATGGGGTCCTGCTGACTTCTCGAAGTACTGACAGATCCAACTGTTTTTACTTCCCAACCCTTGACAAGCTTGTAAAACTGTGCTATACAAGGAGTCAGCATTTAAAAATAAGTTTAAGAGGTGGTTAAATGGAAGGAACATGGAAACAAACACATGGCATTAAGACGACATCATCACAGGAGTCTGGACTTTCTACTTTACATTTAGGAAGATGTTTTTTGAATGAATACCAAATTTCATTCATAGACATTAAAATAAATATAAAATTAAGCTGGTTTGGTTTTGAAATGTACTACATATTAATAGATGAATTTTAGGTGCATATATCATGAAAAGATGGTCATAGACAGAATGTGAGGACATGAAACTAAACCCAACACTTAACAGTCTTACATTTCATTTTTTTTGAAGATGTAGGAATCCTTTGAACTATTGTACAGGGGCAAGTAGCTGGTTGGTGTTCTTTTCAAATTGAGTGTTTGGTATGTGGACTGTAAGACTACCTGGGTGCAAATGAGGACAAGAACTGTCCTTGAACTGTTGCAATCTATGTTGTGATGGTAATATTTTCTAATCAACCTGCTCAGAGATGTTATTACTGACCTCTGAAAAGGACAGGAATTGAGCCTCGACCTATGGTGCTAATTTTGCTCGCACTGCTGAACGGCAATTTTCGATTGTGAGTTTGATAAAGCCACTTCAGAGAGCATTAAGAGGCAGGTGCAGGCAACACTGGGAGTGGTGATAAGCTATTTTTTCCTGTAGAAACAATACTACGCCATTTGGGTTATAAAGGCAAAAGTGGAAACTTGCATGGTTGTTTCCTTTTGGTAGTAATTTATCTTTACATTTTCAATAAAAATAAAGCAAAATACAAGCCACAATTTAAAACAAAAAACAAAACCAATAAATATTTAGGTGGCGCAGGAGTTAGCACTGCTGCCTCACAGCACCAGGGACCCAGTTCGGTTCCACCGTTGGACGATTGTGCAAACTCTGCACAGACATTCTCCAAGTGTCTACGTGGATTTGCTCCGGTTTCTACCCACAGTCTAAAAACGTGCAGTTGAGATAGATAAGTGTTGCTAAATTGCCCATTGTCCAGGGATGGGAAATGCAGGGTTACAGGGATAGGATAGCAGGGTGTGCCTCTTCAGAGGGTTGGTGTGGATATGATGGGCCAAATGGCCTGATTCCACACTGTAGGGATTGCATGATTAAACAGAACACTGTAGAGAACAATGACAGAATGTTGAAGAGAACAACATAATGATTTACGGGATAAAAGGAGAAATGCAACATTATAAGTCAAAGAAGAAAGATGTACGTAGGCTAAGTTTCTGTGTTTCTTAAAAAAAGAGAGATACAAGGTGATAGCAACAGGAAACAGGGCAAAGTTAGCTGTGAACTTGAATTCACAGATTTTGCATTCATCTTGAACTGTTTGAATGTACTATTCATAACCAGCAGCCAACAGCATCCAGTATCCCTAAAGGGTAATGTTATAGGTCTGCATTACCAGAAGACTGAGATTCCGATTGAACCTTTGCAAAATGGTTGGCCGGCTGTGCAATAATTTTGGATGTGCACTGTTAGCTGCTAAGTGTTGTCAACAACAGAATTGACATGTTAGTTATATAGCCCATCTAGTCTCAAGTGGCATATGTTTAGTTTTCCAGCATTATCTTGTCACTGGAGGTGGATTCTCACTGTAAATATTAACCACAGTCAATACGCATGCTTTGTCCAAGTGAACATTGGATAAAAGGGGTGTAGAAATGTGCAGAATGATCCTTGTTTTTTCTGCTTCGGAAGTACACTTATACAACAAAATCTGAGCAACAACTGCTTTCATAAATATTGTAGGCTATTTTATTGCATATGGCTATTGAGACAGCATTCAAGATCAATACAGATATAGTACAGTATACTATTCTAAATCAATTATTCATCTCCCGGCAGCATTACATTCAACTTTACATACAGTATATACAACGGAAGACACAGCAAGATATGTTAAAGTTGCAATTATCTCTTGTCTGGTCACAAGAAGAAATATTACTTAATGTTGTATTTCCTGACAACTGAAAATGAAATAAAAACATGAAAACACTGCTTTAATATTATTTAGAGTTTAAACAGCATCAAGACTTAAAAACACGCACTGAACTGAAAGGGGCAAAATATACAGATAGCAAACTTTGCTGTACACTCTAGTGATCTTTGTAACTAGCATATACAGATAGATAGTAAATTGCGTTCAGAACTGTAAACTAATGATGTAAAATGTTGCATACAGTTAAATGTTTTGATACAGTGAAGTTATGAAACTCTTAATTAGTGGCAAGTGTTACTTAGCTCATTACATTCCGTACTCTGCTGTTGTCTCAGGTAATGTAATTGGTAGTCAGCATTTTTCGTTCAGTGCCATGATTCTAAGCGGCTTTTAATGTAGATTCGGCCACTTTATCAAGATTAATTTCTATCCAATTTTACGTAATGTAAAAATTAGCAATGCTCACAGTACTGATTTTCTTTGTACAGTATATTTACACACACCATTAGGCATAACAATAATGGAATCGACCTTTGTTAATACAGAAGCCTTCACACTGGTCTGTAACTTCAATTACTGGCATTGCAGAAAATTGTGTCTACATTCAGAAATATCTGGCACTTTCATCAGCTGTTCTGGTATTAATAAATAAGTTAGCAGAAAGGTCTTGAGGAGCCACATTCACCAAAGCAGTACTGAACAGTCCAAGTTCTGCATTCAACGTAAGAAGCACTCGTGGTTAAGAAATAGCAAGAACATTGCTCTCTGTATATCTTTTGAACAAAACCTGCTGATTCCCCTCTGAAGGAATCAAAGATACATCTTAAATAATTTGTACAGTTGATAATGTTTTGCATTCAATTGCATTTAATATTTACATTCTGATGCAGCTCAAAATATGTGAAAATCCTTATCGCCCACATTTGAAATATTACAGTTCTCTCCCTATATTAACTTGTGGAAGGTCACCTTCCTGGTCTTAGTGAAAGCGCTTGGCTGCATCTTGCTGGGTCTTTCATGGATCTTTTGATCCAAATCCAATGACCTGAAATTGCACTTAATTTCCCTCTTACAAGACCATTTTGTTTTATTTTAAGTTAGGCTCAAACTAATCAACACGAGATCTTTCTTGAACAAGGCAAGCCCAAATTTCTGGCTCATCACACTGTTAACTATATTCAAGGTGTTAAACAAGATGTTAAGGCCTAGGGTTTGTGTCTCGGGAGTTCAGTAGCGATAAAGCAAAGTTTGTGCACATTCTCCCATGAAAGGCTGACTTTAATAATTAAACGAGGTAGGATTTATACCAGGTCAGTAACATTCCAGTTCAGTCGGTTCCTGGTGTGAGAAGCATTTCAGAAAAGTAATGTGGTCAAGGTGTTACCAAACTGGGAAAGTTGAACGTACTAACATTTGGCCGTATCTCAGCTTAAAGATAGGCCTAACTGGCAACAACTAATGTACTGCTAAGTAAGTACTGCTTCAGTGATCACCCAGATAAGGATGAGGGTGATCAATATCCATAGCAAAAACTAATGAGGCAGAAAGCTTTCTTGTCCTTGAAGGTATGCTGTGCATTGCAGTGTTATAACAGTCTCGAGGCATTATTGGTTACCCATTCACAATGAGGAAAGAAGGTAAACCTGAGCAGCATTCCACAAAAGGTGTTGCTGAGCAGCATCGCTTGTGTGAGGTTCCAGAGATGATGAAGGGTCTGTCAGTCTGAAGGAGAGAAAAGAAAAAAAAATGTTGCTTGAAACAACGTATAACTTTACAATTCATTTTGTAATGTAGACCTTGAATATCACCTAAAAATAGGCATGTCACCCAGGCTTTCCTTGAGACCATCAGAACAAATTTAAGAATACCAAATTTCAAACCATCATAGAATTTATACGACAGAAGACAGTGGTCAGCAAGTTGACTCTGTCAGAATATGTTCCTTCTGCAGTTAACAAAAGCTAGACTACAGTCCATACCCAACCAGCCCACGCTTGCAGAACCCAAACTAAATTATCTACTTTTAGATATAATACTGCGATTGGACACCAACTTCTGGACAGCCTTGAATGTGCTGATGCCTGCACCAACATCCAATTTACGTTGTGAGGAAGGGTCACCGGACCTGCAACGTTAACTGAGATAACAAGGTGTGGGGCTGGATGAACACAGCAGGCCAAGCAGCATCATA
>JAHRHZ010000009.1:11114340-11127743 GCA_024137785.1 Ginglymostoma cirratum
GAGCTGGATGAACACAGCAGGCCAAGCAGCATCAGAGGAGCAGGAAGACTGACGTTTCAGGCCTAGAGGTCTAGGCCCGAAACGTGAGCCTTCCTGCTCCTCTGATGCTGCTTGGCCTGCTGTGTTCATCCAGCTCTACACCTTGTTGTCTCAGATTCTCCAGCATCTGCAGTTCCTACTATCCCTAGCACAATTCTACCTCTGTTTAAACACCTACCTATCATGGTACCAAAATAATTAGACAAAGAGGTAAAAGAAGCAAAGTCTGTAAAACTTTTCTCTCTGGATTCAAAATCCCACCACTTTGTTGAAGTCAATGAAATAAATTCAGTCAACCTTACATTCTCATTAACAATCAGCATCTTCTTGTGCCAGTTACAAGAACCATATAGTCACTGCTCTGTCAGCCAGCCTAAGCTCAAAATGCTGAGGCAACACCATTCATGATCATACATCAATACAGATAGGAGACACCTTTCAACCAAGGGTTGAAGAGTCTCTGAATAAACTTTGATTTGCTGGATATTAACTTGTGCAACAAATAACAGCAATCAGAAGAATCTAACCAATAACACACATAAATTATCCAAGAATCGTCTTAGCTAGACCAGCTACAACCACATATAGTCAATTTCTCCTTTGCCTGGTCTCTCTCCTTCTTTCGTCCCAGTACCAACGTCCTAATGCATTGGGACAGCGTCAGTTTTTAAAATATTTACTTCATAACACACGGTGTGAAGAATGTGATTTTAAAAAAAAACATCTATTTATGCTGGACTTCAAGGAAACAATGGTTAACTTGTAGACAATATGCAATGCCAGCAAAACTATAATAAATTGCTTACAGTAAGAGATTATGTTCTTAAATAAAATTGAAGGTACTAACATGAGGTTTCCCAAGTCTCGAACATGTCCCAAATTGTAACTCATTCTGAATTAGACTAATGAGAGGTTGTAATCATGTAGTTAAAGTACAATTGTCACAGCCATCAGCTGTTGAAATTTCAGCTAAACTAAAAACTTCAGCTGGTGATAATGTGCTGTGCTGGTAGGTGGCTGCAACATGATGCAATTGAAATATGCCTTAAATCTAGTCTAATCTGGACTTGAGTAAATGAGTTGAGGCCCTCTAAGGATAGGGTGAAAAATTGGCAAACAGAAAATGTCTGCATGTAGTCACAGCAACTTGCTTTAGAGAGACACTCTTGGGCAACGCTGTGTAATAACTATCCACTCACATCAAAATTCCATGTAACAGGAAAAACAAACTTAAGTGCATCATTTAAAATATTTACTAAAACTGACTTCAGAAATCATGATCGATCATAGACAGCATTGTAAAAGTAAACACTGGCTAAATTTGCTCTCCAGGAGCAAAATTACTAGAGTTTTCTATAAATTTCACAGCAGTGCACTGTATGACAGTCAGCGCATTTTTTTTCTAACATGCTAAAATGATGTTCAATAAATTCCATCATAGAAGTACAATAAACTAATAAATTTTTGACTGAAGACTGAGTAATTCTGCTGATTTATTGTTTAAAATGTAATATTGGAATACGCTTAAGTTGTATTTGCAAGATGGGTTGAAATGTACTTCAAAATCAACTGCAACTTCTCCGTCCTTCAAATGATATCCTGAATCTTTAAAGGAAATCGAAGGGGAAAGAGTCAGTAAAAAGAGATAAGTTATAGGAGATTACAGGGGTTTACTCAAAGTAAATTTTGAGGTCTCTTTTCAAAGCAGCAAGAACAGCAGTGGAAACATTTCCATAAGATAACATCACAACTGTTCATCTGGACAGTAGTTCACTGAATGAAATGAGGTGGAAAGGAACAAACAGAAGTAACACTTTCATCACATTGGTTTTTCCAAAAGTTTTCATCTCAACTGTGTAGCCAGTGTAAACAACTAGTCACAAGGTAGGAAATTTCAACAGCTGATAGCTGTGACAATTGTACTTTGACTACAGAATTACAACAGCTTGTTAGACTAATTCGGAATGAGATACAATTTGGGATATGTTACAGACTCAGGAAATCTCATGTTGGTACCTTCGTCAATTTTATTTAAAACATAACCTCTTACTGTAAGCAATTCATTATAATTTTGCTGGCATTGCATATCGTCTACAAGTTAACTATTGTTTACTGGAAGTCCAGCATTATTAGATGTTTTTTAAAAACGCATTTTTCACACCGTGTGTTATGAAGTAAGTATTTTAAACACTGATTCTATCCTAATGCATTAGAAAAATTAGTACTGGGACAAAAGAAGGCAAGAACAAAGCAAGGGAGAAATTTGACAGGAAAGTTGATTCAGTTCCCTGTCCCGGAATTAAACAGGTACAATTTAAGATTCGAACGTGTAACTGTGACCCATTTCTACAACTTGGTTTACATGGTTTCAATTTTCATCTTGGGACTTAAATTAGGTCACTAACATCCACCCAAGTTATTTCCTTTTTTGTTTTAAAACAACCTGCCTCCCCTTCATGGTTTGGATCACGCTGAGGAAGAAAACCAAAAGGGGGAAGACTCCTGTAAAGTTAATTGCAAGTTTTAGGTTTTAAAAGAGGATTATGGCTTACTGTTCGGAAATACTTAGCATCTGTTATAGATTGTAAACAGAGTATGTTAAGTTAAAAACCAATCACCACATGTCCTCCTCCCCACTATGCTCCTTGCCTCCACCTCATTAAAAAAAATGAGTCTCAGTGAATAGATAACAGAATAGATGCTATGAAGGGGCACTCATTAGAATTTCACTTATGGGTAGAAACAACTTTGCACAATGGAAGAAATGATTTAAAAAAAGGAAACTGGACAAGTGGGTAAAATTGCTGTAATAATTTGTTGACAATTATTGTGAAAAGGCAAATTTGAAAAATACCAAAATGTTAATTTAACAGGTGATTAAGTTCAATTAATTATACTCCCAAATCCAACTTAAACATATTAATAGGGGACAGTGACATTAAAAATAATTTAATTCAATGCATGAATTCATCTTTTATGCAACAATACACAAGCAAAAACTCAATTTGCGTGGGGAATAAGGTTACGGAGATTGAAATTATTAGTCAGCCGTGATTATTGAATTTTTCATTCTGTTTACCATTTATTTTTAAATTTCCAGCAATATCCCAAAGCTCTTTTAATACCATGTTCTATTGGGCTAACAGATGCCTGTAACTTGGTCAGATGCTCCACCAACCATCTCCTTTTCTATTTTGCAGCATTTTATCAGACATACATGGTGAAAACTGTTTCTTTTGCCCTTTATGACATTTGACAGTTGCAGACAGCAGTGAATTTGACTAACGATAGTCAAGAAGCATGTCTATGGCAGAAACTATACATTGAAAACATTTGCACATCTAAAACAACAGATCCTTAGGAAGGATCATATAAATCAGGAGGTGGGGTGGGGGCTATTTATGGGGTTAATTTGTGGCAAATAGCCCAGCAACCGCTCAAGTATTTGGTGCACAAAGCATTTCAAGAGGCATGAAAGCAAACTCATGCATTTTCTTGGTGACTTTTGCAATGCTGTTGCAACTGTTACCCAGCTGGTAAGTCATCATTCACTCTGTCAGATTTCCATTACACAGCACAGACAGATAGCTAACTCATTTGTTTGCCTTGCCTTTACCAACCTACTCATTCACTTCCACTCTCACCACTAACTAGTTCATTTTGCAATGCTGATGACTGCTTCACTTAAGCCTTTGACAACAAAAGGTATAAAAGGTTCCTACCAAACCAAACAAACCAGAGCTCCACATTATGTGATTTCATACATTTGTCATCAGTCGTCAGAGAGGCAATTCAAGGAAAAATGTGAATTTCCTTGGAGTACTGAGGTGAAGTGAATGCAGCTTCCAAAATACTGGGGAAAAAAATTCAGTTGCATAGCACAACGCAGATGTACACTGATTCCCAAGGACATTAAACTTCACAGGCATTCTCCAAAGGCACGGTCTGAGAAACCTGAGCAGTCTGCAGTGCTACCTGCTCATGGGGAATTGTCACAACAAGGACAGCACTATTTAAATGGCAGTGCAGGAATGAATTTATCCTCCACTGGATTCATCTTCAATGGTTGAAGAAAGTTTGCTAATTCCTAATGATCAAGCTGAACTAATGAATGAGGAAGTTAATAGGAAAAGTCTTAATTCATGACATCACAGTCAGAGATGTTTATAGCACAGAAAGAGGCTCAATTTCCAGAATTGTAAGGTTCACTCCTGAATGAAGGGCTTATCTTATAAAGAAAGGTTGAACAATTTGGGCCCATCCCCATTAGAAGGACAGGCGATCCTACTGAAACAAAAGATCGCGAGGAGATTTAATAAAGTGGCTACTGGGAGGCTGTTTCCTCTTAATGGGGGAGACTAAAACTGGTGGATGTGGTTTGAAAATAAAATGTTGCCCTTTTAGGAAGAAGATGAGGAGTTCTTTTACTCTACGGTCGTTAGTAGGTAGAATTATCTTCATCAGAAAATAGCAGGGGCTAGGTCACTGAATTTACTTAAGGCTGATTGAGAAAGATTTTTAATAGATAAGAAGGTCAAGGGTAGGGGTCACGAAAAAGAAACTGAGAACGCGACCAGAATAGCCATAACTTCACTGAATGATGGAGCAGGCCCAGAGCCTATCTAGCTACTCAGTCCTATACATCTCAACTTAACCAAATAAAAATAATTCCAGCATTGACACAGAAGATGAAATGAAATGGAATTTAGAGTGTCAGCTGTGGCTCAGTTGATAATATCTCTCCTTTGCATTAGAGGGACATAAAAGACAGGAGTAGGATGAGGCCATTCAGCCCTCTGACCCAGTTCTGCCATTCATCGCAATCATGGCTGATCATCCAACTGAATAGCCTAATCCTGCTTTCTCCCCATAACCTTTGATCCTGTTCATCCCAAGTGCTCTATCTAGCCACCTCTTGAATACATTCAATGTTTTGGCATCATCTACTTCCTGTGATAATGAATTCCACAGGCTCACCACTCTTCCGGCGAGGGAATGTCTCCTCATCTCCGTCCTAAATGGTCTACCTCGAATCCTCATACTGTGACCCCTGTTTCTGGACACACCCACTATCAGAAACATCCTCCCTGCATCTACCCTGTCCAGTCCTGCTAGAATTTTAGCTCAAAAATCAAGATCAACTTTCCAGTAAAGTGTTGAGGGAGAGTCGGGCCGTTAGATGAAAGGTTGAATCAAGACTCTTTTGATTTTGGATGTCAAAATCCCATGACACTATTTTGAAGACAAGCAAGAGAATTACCCTGATGAATATTTATTCAACATTAGCAAAAAATGACATTTGGTCATTATCACATTGCTCTTTGCATGACAATTGGCTGCACCACTCCTAACATTGTAACAGTGATTAAACTCCCGTGTTGTCTCATTACTTATAAAGAGTTTTGAGATATTCAATGATCATGAAAGCTGCAAGGTACATTCATGTTCTTTTTTACCCCAGAATTCAAAGTAAAACTTTACAGCTAGTAATAACTGCGATTGAGTGTTTTTGTTTTAAGTTCTTCGTAGTACTATAAAGGTTGCTATGTTGCATTTGAACTTTTGTTACATTATCACAGCATGTATGAATTTGCTCATGGCAAGTCTGGGTGTCCAATGAAGTGTATAGGAAGCAAGTGAGATAGATTAGGAAGTGTCCCCAATATACAAATATAGTATATTATTAGTTAACCTCCCATGGTGTTGAACATGAAATCAAACATAGTGCTCAGGTTGGAGAAACTCAGCAGGTCTGGCTGCATCTGTGAGAAGTTCTGATGAAGGGTCACTGAACTCGAAATGTTAACTCTGCTTTCTTCCCATAGATGCTGCCAGCCTGGAAGAATTTCTCCAGCAATTTTTGTTTTGTTTCGGATCTCCAGCAGCTGCAGTTCTTGGTCTTATTTGTACATCATATATTGCCTGTCTTCTGCTCCAATACTTTGACTTTATATTATAACTTGATAGTTAAGTTATATTAAGCCGTTTGAGAGCAGAATTGGTTGCAACAGGATTCCAATCCCTTCAACAGGTTGGTTTTAATAGGAAGCATGAATTTATGTGGCAGCTTTCCTCATCAGGAATTTGGAAACTGAAAACGAAAGTGAAAGAAATGGTGATCTAGAATAAGTTTAAAGTAATGGAAGTAAAATAGCCACATGCATAAAAAATATCAGAAGGCAAAGCTGATAAGAAAAAAGCAAAGTAAATCTCAAATGAAAACAAAGGACCAAAAGGGTAAGGAAGATAAGGGTGTGAAGAATAAAGATTGAATTATAAAATACAATACCTTCTGTTCATGTAGCAGCTTTAATGCTGTGTGTTCGATGCAGGTAAAAATCAGACAAAAAATGGATGCTATATTTATGGAGGAGGAATGAAGCAAGTTCAGAGATGGGATTTGAAAGGAGAAAAGGGAATGAAATAGGCAGAATTGATTATGCAGGTTTCACCAAGAATTGAGTTCAGAATAGCTCAAAAATAGCCAAGAGTAAAGGAAGAGTGGATGCACAATAAGCTGGAATCAAAGAAACAAAAAACGCAAGGAAAATTGCAGGTTTGAAGTCAGGAAAACAGAGGATATAATTCATCTTCAGAAAAATATAACAAGGAAAACTACTTCCTTTATTTTTAAGGATTCTGATGCAATCTGGGACTTGCCTAATTACCCAACTAAAATAGAAAACAGTTGCAGTTTCTGACAGGAAAGATGTAGTAATAATTTTACTCAGCGATTGTGAAATATCCTAGAATGGATGAGAAAATACTTGTTTACAGTCCCTCATTATACTAATAGAGATTATTTTGAACTAAAATGAATATTAGAGATAAGAATCCAACCACCACCTCTCGAGTTTTGTTTCTCTGACTCTCATCTCAAGGTTTCTTCAGATTTGACACCAGTAAAAATCATGAAGTAACTATTCAACTCTGTGATACAATACTGAGCTAAAAGGTTGAGGAAACTGAATTCAATCATTTATTGTCACATGCATTCAATGAAAAAAATAGTGAAAAGTGTGTACCTTCACTGTACATACACAGAGCCATTTACATTGACTTAGAATAAGACAAGAAAAAAAGACAACTTTAGAGAGCCCAACTTCCCTTTTCCACTGCCACAGCCCCACTCCAGGTTTCCATCCTTTGCCATGCCTCTGCTACAGTCCTGCTCCTTTGCCCTCACCATGTCTCTGCCAGAGTTCCACTCCTTTCCATCCCTTGCCATGCCTCCACCAGAGTCCCACTCCAGGCTTTCCATCCCTCACTATGCCTTCGCCAGAGTCCCGCTCCGGACTTTTCCAGCCCATGCCATGCCTCCACCAGTGGCCGTCTCTGGGCTGCCTCTGCCGCTGCCTCACTGTCCCGCTCTCGCCGGCCCACACTTGATCGGCTGCCATTGTTCCAGCCCACACTCGATCCGCTGTCGCTGCAGGACACAACCTGCGCGTTCAACTCCCGCCATGTGATTTCCGATCGTGACCAGGCTCCTTCCCAACTCCTTAAGTAGGTAATTAAAAGGGGTGGGTCAGGGGCGAGAGATGGAATTACTACAGAGGGAGAGAGAAGAAGGGAGAGAAAAAAAAGGAAGGACAAAGAAAGAAAGCTAAAGAGAACTGGCGAGCTGAGTGGACCTCCGAATGGAGCGACTTACCCCGCTGCCATCTTGCTGGAATGATGTTTTAAAACAGATGGATTATCATGTACTAGTAGCCAAAATCCAACAGCCAGGCTAACTTCCCTATGTAGTTATTCAAGTTTCTTCTGCAATTTCTTTTAGAATGCTTTTCAGAGGCTGTAAAATATATGAACATGCAGCAAAATTTACTCGGGTGCAATTCAACTTAAATGAAAATTGCTCTCCATTTACTATTTTCACCAATTGTTTCGATGATCTTTCTCAAACTGCGTATTTATGTATCCAGTGTTTTCTTGTTTCTTTATTTCCTGTGCCCTCTACACACCAAGTACAGGCACTTCCTCATTTTGCAAAGAACAGTTCAAATTTGCCTGTGGATCAATTTTCCAGAATTTTTGAATGGATGGCGCAATACCTGTTAGCAGAGTGGTCAGACTGCCTTTTTAAAATAAATTTCTTAAGGGTCTCAGAATATTCTTTGGGAATATTTGTATCTCAGGTAAAATCTCTGACAATATCTTCAGGTGGTTATTTTACGTTAAAAATGTGAAAAATTAAGTTTATCAAATCTGCCTTGATAACTAAATTGATTTTAACTCTCTGCTTCGAGGAGCATAGAACATAAAACTGTACAGCGCAAGAATGGGCCCCTCAGCCCACGATGTTGTGTCAAACATGACACCAAACTCATCCGTTTTTGCCTGCCTTTGGTCCATCTCCCTCCATTGCTTCCATTGCATTCATGTGCTTACCTAAAAGTCCCTTAAATGCCCCTATCGTATGTACCTCCACCACCTCTCCTGGCAGTGTGTTCCAGACTCCTAACCATTCTCTGTGTAAAACAAAATCTTGCCTCTCACAACTTCTTTGAACTCATCCCTCACCTTAAATGCATGCCCCTAGTATTAGACATTTAAAGCAGATGAAACAAATCCATCTGCATGTCTCAATTATCCAAACCACAGGGCTCAAGATGTTAGAAATAACTTCTCCAAGTGAAAGTGAGCTATTTTTGCCCCCAGTCCTTTCTGGTAATAATCAGTGAAATTCCAATTGATTTTCATTATTAATTTCAGCGAGGGAGTTACAGGATAAGAGCTATAATAGGATCCTGAATGTGCTACCCAAAATGTCTTATCGCAAAATTCTGAAATTGAATTAAATAGAACTGACAACTGGTGGGAGATATCAGGTAGTTGGAAAAATCTAACTCACTAGCTTTCTAAGAGAAAGGAAATGGGCTATGTATTTCTGCTGTGGTCTAAAAATGCCTGCTATCGAAGGACCTGAATTTAACCCAACCAACATCCCTGGAGTCGCACAGAGTTAAAATTGGGCACTATGGCCTGGATTTACATAGTTGCAGATAATAAAGCCAAAAGGAACATGAGCCCAGATTCCAGAAGTCCCACCCCTGAACCCAGCATCCACCAGTTTCACAGCGATGGGGGTCAGCAGGGGATTGACCAGAGTAAACAAGCCCAATAGTTAGGTGAAAAAAACTATTCAGATCTTTGAGAGATTAAATAGTTTTTAAGCCCATTTTGGGCTTTTACACCTAAGAGTTGACCTACATCAGCGTTCACAATAAATATCTGGTCACCAACAGTTAACCTGCATCTTTAAAAAATCCCACACATTGATGTTACTTTGAAATGATAACACAACTAAACACTCTTATTTTGTTATATCACAATGTGAAAGGAAGCTGATAGGAAAATTCCCAAGTGATTAAATGAATTTACAAAGATTACTTGCCTCAAATAAGCAGGAACAGGAAGAGGCCAATTGGCCCTTTGAGTGTGCTCTGTCATTTAATGATTATGACTAATCTGATTTTAACCTCAAGTCTATATCCCTGTATATTACCGATAATCTTTCATCCACTTTGTCATCAAGAATCTATCCATCTTTGCCTTAAAAATGATTAAAGATTCCACAACCTCTGTTTTTTGGAGGTAGGGAATTCCAAAGACTCACAACCCTAAAAGAAAATAAGTTTCCTCATCTCATCTTAAATGGGTGACCCTTTGATTTTAAACTACGACAACCTAGTTCCAGATTCTCCCACACATAGAAACATCCTTTCAAACATCCGCCCAGTCAAGTCCCCTCAGGATCTTATATGTTTCAATTATGTCACCTGATTCATCGAAACTCCAGAGGTTACAGGCCTAGCCCATGTAGCCTTTCCTCATAAGGCAACCTGCTCATTCCAAGTATTCATCTAATAAACCTTATCTGATCTGCTTCCAATGCAGTAACATCCTCCTGTATAGTGACCAGTACTGTACACAGTACTTCAGATGTGGTTTTGCCAATGCTCTGAATAATGAAGCATAATCTCCCTTGCATACAATGCCCCTTGTAATAAAACATAATATTCTACTAGCATTCCTGATTACTTGCTGCGTCTGCATACTAACCTTCATGCACTGGGACGCTCAGATCTCTCCGCATCTCAGAGGTCTGTAACCTCTCGCTATTTACATAATTTGTTTGTTTTCTTTCTTTCTTTCTCTGCCAAAAATCGACAATTTCACATTTTCCTACAATATACTCCATTTGTCAGCTCTTTGCTCACACGCTTAACCTATCTATATCGCTTTGTGGGCTCCTTATGTCCTCTTCACAAATCACTCCTATTTATCGTAGTGTCATCAGCAAATTTAGCTTCCAAACCTTCACTCCCTTCATCCAAATTATACCTATAATCTTGAAGAGTTGAGGCCCCAGCATTGACCCCTGCGGCACACCATTTGTGACATCCTGCCAGCTTGAAAAGACCCGTTTATTCCTACTCTGCTTCCTGTTAGCCAGTTAATCTTCTTTCCATACCAATATGTTACCCCCCTACACAGTTACAGTGCAGCCACACATTTTAACATTCCATCTCAGCCAATCAAAAAATGCAGCTTCCAACACAATGACAGAAAATGAGTCAATTCAAATGCAAATGTAGACCAAGAACTTGTTTTCCCTCACCTGGCAGTAGGAGTTGGATTAGCAAAACAAATGTCGATGAATCACCACCATTGCACATCACCATCCATCCACCTTCAGCCCTTTCACATACGGACTGCATTTCCTGCTCCACAGATCGGTGTTTATTACCCATCATGCACTTTGGTTAACTTATCTAACAGGACATCTATGTGCAAATATCAAAAAACAGGATGGAGCAGCTGTTTCCTAAGTCATTCTGTGCAAATCATATTGCGAACAAACAAAAGCTTTGTTACTTATTTATGTTATTGGACAACTTAAATACTAAAGAAATAAATATTATAGGTAAGTCCTGAATGGCAGTTCCTATTTCATTGATGGATTGAGATTGGCTGAAAGCTTTGGGAAACTCATCTGCTATTTTGATTCAAATTCATTATCTTTTATCAGATGAGGGTAACTGAACTTGTTTATGAAGATTATGAAACATATTCTTACTTATTGTGATATTAACTCTTTTGGAACAAAGTATTGCAAGTTCATCCTTAAATGTATGATTTTAAAGTAACGAAAAGGAGTGCCTTGCATACAGCATTAAAATTGCTAGTTGGTCTAACTAGCATCAATCAAAGATACAGCCAGGGTCAAAGGTGATGCATTATACTTTTGGAAGTGCAGTCTGACCCAGTTGTAACACTCACCCCTTTAAGCCAAAAAAAACTTGGGTTTGAACCCATTAGTTTAATCTGGATCACTAATCTGGACTATCTCTGCATTCAGGACTGAAAGAACACTTTGGAGCTGATATTAAATATATGATACTCAAATATGCATTTCAGAGTTGTCAGGCACAGGGAGGTTGTTCCATTGTCCTAACTAATATCACCAAAACTGATTTTCATTTACTTCATTATTGTTTCCAACATCTTACCGTGTTCAAACTAGGATGTTTAAAAGTAATTGGGAAGGAAGCATTAATAGCAGATATCTATTTAACTTACTAATCACACCATGCTTCATTTAAGGTGAACAGTAAACAGCTAATTCCAGAAAACAGAGCTGCCTCTTCTGTGCCAGATACTGATTTACATAAAGGGGCAAATATTTGTGAGCTGACAACAGCAAGCAGAGCCAATCAATCCATGGTACTCACCTGAAACATATTTTGCCCTGCTTTAGATAAGTTTCAGTCAACACAAAGATGTTCTCCTGGAGGGTTCAATGATCAGTAGAATCATAGAATCCTGCAGTGTGGAAGCAGGCCATTCAGCCCATCGAGTCCACACCAACCCTCCAAAGAGCATCCCGCCCAGGCCCAGCCCTAACTGTCCTCAGAAAGTATTCATCAGCCACCCTCTTAAACTGCATCTTCAAATACCATATCCTTACAAACACAACTATCCTCAAACACTGTTCCATTCACATTGCCACCTACATCTAATTTCTAACAAATGCATTAAGCAGAATTCATCCTTCACATTCAAAGCTGCTTGCCACACTCACACAGTCTGTATCGCTGCAAGCCTCACATCCAAATTTCTCAACTTGGATACGATACCAGCTCTTCAAGTGTGACTGGCATCTTCCTCAGGCACATTGCTCACTCTCTCTGGCGGCACAAGGTGGCCTATGAGTGAAGGTAGCATTTAAACAGAGGACAGAGATGGCTGCATGGCCATGAGGAGATAGTGTTGGTGAAATTACAGCAGCTACAGTAGAGGCCAAGATCAGCAGGTGCTGAAATTATGCAGGACGTTCCTACTTAATCCTTCACTTGCCCCAGATCCCACACTCTTTTCAGATTTTTAAGCAGTCGCTGATGCAACTCTTGCTTTCCCCTACACCAACTTAAACCTTGAGCCTCCAACTCTTTCAGAAGAACTGTAACCTGGTTGAAAACGAGTGCAAGATTGTGAAGAGCAAGAGGAGGAGGTCAACATGCTCGAGAGCAACTCACACAGACTCTTCCAACAGCAGCTTCCAAACCCACGACCTCTCACACCTAGATAAACAAGGACAGAAGGTGTATGCTCTCAGGTTTGGCTCTAAGCCACAAACTATATCATTGCTCCCTTACAAACACCAGTTCAAAATCCTGGAACTCCCTCCCTAACAGCAGTGTGGTTTGTACCTATACCAGGACTGTAGGAGTACGAATAGACATCAACACCTTCTCAAGGGTAAATAGTGACGGCTGACAAATTATTTTATTTCACACCACATTACCACCTTTTTACTTATATATATCCAATGAAGAAACCATTTAACCATCAGTAAACAACAATGAGTGAAATGCTGAAGCTGAGTGTGGTGACAATGGAAATTTATAATATTTTGTTGCTCGGTAACTAACACACGTGGTTTCAAGGCATGCTTTTTCATTATGACCATCTGACTCACTTGAGTTTTACGGTGAAAGGCAGTACAACCTGCTGCATGTTGTATATAGGTCTGAAAGGGTTAATACCTAGGAGTGCCTTAAACACCACCTACCATAATGACGTATGGGATAACAAGCATGGGGCTGGATGAACACAGCAGGTCAAGCAGCATCACAGGAGCAGGAAAACTTGACGTTTCGGGCCTAAACCCTTCATCAGAAATGGGGGAGGGGAAGAGGGTTCTGAAATAAATAGGGAGAGAGGGGGAGGCAGATAGAAGATGGATAGAGGAGAGGATAGGTGGAGAGGAGGCAGACAAGTCGAAGAGGCGGGGATGGAGCCAGTAAAGGTGAGTGTTGGTGGGGGGGTAGGGAGGAGATAGGTCAGTCCAAGGAGGA
>JAHRHZ010000009.1:11132743-11142988 GCA_024137785.1 Ginglymostoma cirratum
CTGATGCTGCTTGGCCTGCTGTGTTCATCCAGCTCTACACCTTGTTATCTCTGGAGATGCTCGGGATAAGTTGCAGAACTTTTCAAAACAAATTCAACATTTCATACAACTCTGTCTTTTAGGAATGTCGGGATGCTAATACTTTTCTACCAAAGCAAGAGCAGTTTATCTTTCACCTTCCCATGTTACCAGTCACCTGTGGATTCAACTAAAAAATTCCTATAACTCTATGTCACTCAAGTCTGAAAATTAATCAATTGTTCACAAGAGTTTAATTCAGGAGAGAACAAGTGCTAATTGCAATAGGTTATTAAAGATCTCAGAAGACATAAACTACACTTCAAGAAATGAAAGCAAACTCAATAATGTAGTACATCTGTGCAATTTAATTAATTTTCATGTTCCTATTAAGGTTATATAGAAAAATTTGTTTTTAAAATAACTTTTAACAATTTGTAACTTTATTATACTGGAATGCTTTACAGAATTTCGACCAAAACGGCCTCCATATCGAAGGGACATTAGGTTTTCCATGTTCATTCTCAAATATCAAGTCAGTAGTACAGAAATGTGAGTGTGACTGGGAGGATCAGAAATATTCAAAGTACATGTAAGATGTTATTTTGGTTTGCAATAACTGTTGAAGATTTAGTGATCTACCAAAAACCAAATGACATCACATTTCTGTCAGAGTTCACTGGACTCAGAAAATCACAAACTTCTTACAAGTCTCCAACAGTACGGAGTTGAAATCAAAGTTTTCATCTTGAGAAAGCAAAACAGTACTTCCATTTGTGGGAGCATGTCTGCTTTAGTATCACATAATGTACTTTTAAATTAGCTCTCATAGGTTGATATATAAGTTCTAAACCTTGAGTGTACATGGTTGTTTTGGTAGAAATGTAAATAAACATGCCATTCTGAAATCTACATAAATTGAAACAGTCATTTAAGGTATTTAAAGCAGAATTGGCAAATGACAATATTGATAGCTCCCTCTGAGGTAGAGAACAGATAGAATAAATATCTTTTAACGTGTGGACAAATTTCATTTAGCATTTCACCTACAGCTCTTAAGATTGCTAGGCAGAAACAAAATTCCCCTATGACCCCCTATTTCACTCCCCGGTCTGGACCCAGTACCCTCTCCCTGCTTTGGAACCAGCACCCCCTTCTCCTGCTCTGGATCTGACCTCCAACCCACCCTACTTTCCGGGCTCTAGACCTGACCTCTTCTATCTACTGGGGGACCAGTAGGGGGAATGGATAATTCAAACCTTTTATCCATCTGGGACTAGGTGCTGTCAGGGTAAATGTCCTGGGAGAGTCTAGGACCAGACAGCATAGACCCCAAATACCTTAGACTGAGATGGGGAGGAATTTCTTCTCTCAGAAGGTTGAGAGTCTTTGGAATTCCTTGGGGGCAGAGTCCCTGAGCATCTTTAAGGTTGAGGTAGGTAGACCCTTGATAGTAGGATTATAAAGAAAATTTAGCAAAGTGGCCATTAGGAATGTTGGATCAGCCATGATCCTGCTGAATGATGGAGAAGGCTTGAGGGGCTGAATGGCCTACTCCTGTTCCTATTTCTTATGGTCTAACTTTCAATTATTTATGTACATGTTCCACTTGTCTCTCCGCTCCTGTATCCCTTTTAGTATCGTACCCTTTATCTTGTATTGCCTCTCCACACTCTCCCTGTTTTATAGCACTGTTATAGAAACAAACAGAGCCTCACGCTGTGTGGCAATGCATTTAGAACGGTGACACATTCTATCATCCTGTTGCCAGTCAGAGTTAGCTGATTACTATACTTAGACCTTAATCTTACTTCTATTTGCATTGCTTGGCAAATTGTCAGAATCTATCAGGGTGAAGGGAAAAGCTGTCCGTTACCAAAGCCTCGGTCTTTTGAGCTGACCTGCTCGTCACAAAAAAAAATCTCTGGGTCACGGCAAGTCCCACTGTTGTTTTGGCAAACACAAAAGCACCAGACCTCCCTTCACTGATCACAGAACAAAAGCAGGCTGCTCAACTTTGTCTAATTACCACGTCATGTAATCTTTCCTGATACAGTGCTAACTCGACGTAATGAATAGTTGCATCTTCAGCAAGAACATCCTGACCTAGCTGCATCATCATTTCTAAACTTATGACTTAAAAATATTTCACATAATCACTAAATGCTCCTAAATGTAGGTAATTAACCTGACTAAAATGCAATCTCCTAAAACCAGCAGCAAATAACCAGAAATCACATTGACGCAAAGAGGCCTGATGGAGCTTCTGCACTTGGCTGCAGTGGTGTTACCGGAAACAAGCCTGTGGACAAAACAAAATAAAGCACCACGAGAAATTTGATCATGGGTTCTTAAAAACAAGCATAATGCATTGATAGATCAAAGGGTGAGGTGATCAGTCTTGTAGTAAAAGTTTTCCCTTCTTAATATGTCCTCCTCGCAACTATATCTAAGTGTTGTTATTTCGCAGCTGAAGGACAAATATTTTTCCTGTGTTGTTTGAACTGAAAGGCAGATGGCCTGAAATCATTAGCCCCATTGTCAGCAGCAACGGAGGGTAGATTACTCGTGTACTGTGTTCATAATGGCAGGTGCACAACCCTGGGACTGCCATCTGCTGGGAAGTAAATGTTCTGTGTTTATTCTGCCGAGATGCTGAACAGGTTGTGCCTCTGTTAAACAACAAAATAAAAGGCTGCCCTCTGAAACACTATTTTCCTTTCCCCTTCAGCCTTTTATGGTCTACTTGATGGGAGTGACGCAGAGCCTAAAAATAGCTGCGTGTTTCATTCATTATTCCTTCTTTGTAACACTCAGTGAAGGCTGTTATCTCCTAAATGAATTAGAGCCCTCTCTCCTTTATATGCCAAGCTCACTGCTCATGAAGTAGGCAGGAATTGCAAGACGGCTTCAGCCTGGAAGCTGCTACCTTCTGAAGCCAGAGCTTTTCTGTAATTGGACATCAGGAATGGAGGGGGGGGGGGAACTGTGCGGATCATTTGAGCCATGTGTGTACATTTTCAAATGATGCTACAATAGGGTTGAAAGGAAAGGAGTCCAGCAATGACTGGGAGAGGCTTAAAAGCAAGTCTAATGTCCCCATCCCCCACCAAAGCATCAACATCCAGGTTACTGTGACTGACCACACACACACACATACAGACACACACACACACATACAAAAAATCAGTTTTGTTGGAAAACTACCAAGAGAAATGAAATTCAACACCTTGAAATTGAGAGAAATACTGGCTCCCAGAGTAACTGAATCGACAGCAAACATGGGAAAAGTGAAGAATCAAAAGTGATTATATTTAAACTGGTTCATTCAATTTGAACATTCCGTTCAGAAGAAATTTGACAATTTCAAATCTATCCATGACAGATTGAGCAGCTTTGTTTTTTTTTAGTGAAAAATACACACAGCTTTACTTTGTACACGAGAAATGTTTTGTGTTACCAACAGCATGATAATCTAACAGATTAAGGCAACAGAACCGGAAAGGGTAACAGTGGGACAGGCACATGGTTTATCCAGCTGGAATGCATTTGTGATTGATTAGGAATTTTATTCCTCTATTGGTGAGGTTTTAGTTTGGATTTAAAGGATTTTCCACAGGAAAGAACTGTAGATAATCTAAAGCCAATACCGTATAGATATTAGTTTTTGTTCAAATCAATCAGGTATGGCTTTGTCACATTTACTGATATTCAAAAGGGGAAGTAATAAATTATGTACATACATTCTTCTCAACAGCTGGTCAGAAACGGGCACCACTAAGTTGTGACAGGATGCTAAATGTTGAAGCAGAAATCATATTTGAATGACTACTGTCTTGCTGTTATTATGGTGTCACTTTTATGAAGAGTAACTTCTTTCCTTGGTGGAAACTAGGCCGAAGATGCAGTGCTGAGAGTCAACATTTAAAAGGTATAATCAGAGGGACCAAGTTAATTCTGCCTTAGAAGGCAAATTAAGCTTCTCAAACTCCTCTATAATAACAGAGGACTTTCAGCCACCATATCAGAGACACAGTAGTGTAGGATCATGTCACTGGACTTGTGGTGCAAAGGCCCAGGCTAAAGCTCTGGGAATATACATTCGAATTGCAGTCGATGGAATTTAAGTCCAATTAATAAAATGTCTAGAATTGCAAGTTACACTCAGCTGTCATTGATTGGTTTTAACACTCATCAGGTTCACTAATGAGCATGTTTATTGTGAGCATCAACCATCAGGCGTACCAACAGGCTTACCTGGGCAAGAATACAGCATCATGGTCAGGCGATGTCACTGGTCCCATCTGTGCATGTGCCAGCAGCCATCTTTGTCAGTGGGCAAGGAGGTGGATCATTCCTTCCTCAGCAGCGATGGAGAGGTGGAACAGTAGGTTGTGGGTCAGGAAGGTACAGGCATGGCTGAAGAGGAGCAGGCAGCCACGGGATGTAGCGAGCGACAAACAAGGAAATCTATGCCACAGCTACCTCCCGTACTCAGCAGCACGCGTATGTGAAGGTACAGATAGCTGACATCATAGACCACGTCCATGCATGTGCCAGGGCCATTCTGGATAATCATTTGGTTCATTAATGTCACTTAGGGAAGGAATCTTCCATCTTCACCTGATGTGGCCTACATGTGACTCCAGATTCACAACAATGGAGTTACCTTTAACTGCCCTCTTAAATAAGCAGGTGGGCCACAGCCTTTTGAGAAGGCAGCTTCTCAAGCACAACTAGGGACGGGCAATAAATGCTGGCCCAGCCAGCAATGCCCACATCCCACAAATGAATTTTTAAAGATGACCAAGCGCATCACTCAGCTCAAGGGCAACAAATGCTGGTCTTACCAGAACTGCATACATCCTAAGAAAGAATTTTTTAAAAATTCTCTGCCTTTCGTAGAACAGCACACATCTCATTCTTCAGAGGGAAAATACCCATTATGATTTACAGTGAGTAAGCAGCTGATATTTTCAGAGAGTCTGACTTCAGAGATGTCCCCAGATCCACACCAGGAACAGTACAAGACAATCTTCATCTTAATACCAGACATTCCACACAAAGGAGAGAGAATGGATTGGAGATGTAGGTCCATTAAGGCGATAAGGCAGAAAATTCATAGCTTGGTGGCAGGAGATCCTGAAAGCCTAGACTAGTTTTCTAAACACATCGTAGCCAGTCGTTTTTCAATGGGGAAAGATTGGAATGTGAATTTAAAACATCAGCTTCACATTGATAATACAGATGAGCCAGTGGAATTTACAGTCATAGAGATATACAACACAGAAATAGACCCTTCAGTCCAAATCATTCAAGCCGACCAGATATCCTATATAAATCTAGTCCTATTTGCCAGCATTTGGTCCATATCCCTCTCAACCCTTCCTATTCATCTACCATCCAGATGCCTTTTAAATGTTGTAATTGTACCAACCTTCACCACTTCTTCTAGGAGTTAATTCCATACACGCACCATTCTCTGCGTGAAAATGTTGCCCCTTACATCCCTTTTAAATCTTTCCCCTCTCACCTTAAGTCTATGCCGTCTAATTTTGGACTCCCACACCCTGGGGAAAAGATCTTGCCTGTTCACCCTATCCACACCCCTCATAATTTTATAAACCTCTATAAGGTCACACATCAGCTTCCAGTATTCCAGGGAAAATAGCCCCAGGCTATTCAGCCTCTCCCTATAGCTCAAGCCCTCCAACCCTGGCAACATCCTCGTAAATCTTTTCTGAACCCTTTCAAATTTCACAACATCCTTCCTACAGTAGGAGACCAGAATTGCATGCAGTATTCCAATAACGGCCTAACCAATGTTCTGTACAGACGACCTCCCAACTCCTACACTCCATGTACTGACCAATAAAGGCAAGCATAACCAAATGCCTTCTTCACCATCCTGTCTACCTGCGATTTCAAGGAACCATGAATCTACATTCCAAGTTCTGTTTGTTCAGCAACACTCTCCAGGACCTTACCATTAAGTGTAGAAGTCCTGTCCTAATTTGCCTTTCCAAAATGCAGCACCTCACATTTATCTACATTAAACTCCATCTGCCACTCCTTGGCCCATTGGCCTATCTGATCAAGATCCCGTTGTACTCTGAGGTAACCCTGTTCGCTGTCCACTACACCTACAATTTTGGATCACACAAGTTAGCTAACTAATATGCCTGAAATAGCACTTTCACAAACACTGATTCCTATCTCAGTTTAGGGCAGAATTAATATTTAAAGCTAATGTCTTTGTAATCCATAATGGACCAAGAGCGGAAAAAAAAGGAATCAACTGACTAAAAATAAACTTGTAGAAACTGATTGAGTGAAACTATATGAATGACAGAACATAAAGAAGATGATAATGTTAAACCAAGTACGAGATTTATTAACCCTAACAAAGATTCTCAATGATACGTTTGGACATCTTAATTATTCACTTCCTGGTTACAGGGTTCCACAAGAAGTGGTTCCAGAAAAAAGAACCACTGTGGACAGTGTTTGCAGACTTTTCACTTTCGAATTTTTTTTTAAAATTAGCAAACATGAAGTATGTTTCTGGCAGACAGAGAGTGAAAAAAAAAACTGAACTAAATCGAGGCATGAAAAAAGAGCAAACTCTTACTTCCTGATACCGTCTTGATGTGCTCCTTGTTACTATGACAAAGATGGCCTACTGGGGTGCATTCATTAAAATTGGAGGAATGCTTTCAATTTGACAGCAGAGAGTTGGCTGAGGCCCTAGAGAAAAAAAACGAAATCAGGGCTGGTTCAAACACTAGTGGATCCACATTGGCCTCTGAAGTCTCCTACTTTAATGCAGTGTCCATGTGTACCAACAACCAGACGGCCTAGAGTGTTTCACAAATGTAAATCTCACTGTTGTCACAAAACCAAACATGGTAGCTAATATGCACACAAACAGATGGTATTTTCGCAGTTCTCATGGATTGAATGTTGTCCCGGGCTCTAGAATTCCTTACTCTCCTTTGAATGGTGGCACAGGATCTGCCTCACAAACCTGACAGGGTCCTGATATGAAAATGCCATCTGAAAGATGATACTGCATTGACTGTGCTTTAGCATGTAGCTGAGTTTGAACATCAAACCATTCAATTCAGAGACTATCGCAAGCCAAGGCCTAAGGCAGAACATTAAAGAGAAAACAAATCTTTGTTTATGATTAAAAAAAATTCTAAAGAGAAAAACACAGGTTTGCTTTTGCTCAGAGGTACAACTGAAGTTTAAAGCTGTACACTACAGGTAGCAAAAAGAACAGATGTGGAATTTCCCTAATATTGTTAGATATCAAACTTTACATTCAGTATCAATAAAACCCAACAGCAATTTGTCTATTCTTTCCAAATGCAACACAAAGGAAACATGTTATTCTAGTTAAAAGTATGAATATACTTGTGTTTTGGAGATCACTTAATTTCAAATTATGGCATCAAATACCTTGAAGCAAATCATTGCCTATTTAAATGTCTCAAAGTTTATCTTAATGTCCTATTAGGTTCTCATACCTATTAATATTCATATTTCAATCAACTACTCAATTCCCTTTTAGTACACAACTGGCCCCAATTAAACAAAAGCCTGGGACAGACAATTCTGTTTCCATCATTTTTACGTTCATGAATTTATCTGACACCTCCAAATCTTTTAGCAGTTTTTGTAAACATGTGCACCCGCTGTTACACAAGTGTACTATTCTTGTTAAAATCCTGATGGTATGGTTGTATCAATGCTCAGAAGCATCAAAACATAAGTGTTAACATTACAAACAGCTTTTACTTAGAATCTACACAGGAAAACAAGCCATTAAGAAATGAAAGCTAATGCTGCACAATTGGAACCTATTGTTCTATATTGAAGCATACCTAAAGCCATGTATAGTGTTTTACAAAATCTATTTAAGGTGAATAAAATGCCCTTATTTGACTTAGTCCTGCAATGATATTGTAACTTGGCATTACAGAAAAGCTTTATACATCCAGTATTGTGATAGAATTCTTTTGGAAAACACACTGGCAGAGCTCTTGACCCGCTGAGCACTACTGGAGTTGTATGTTTACACAGGCCGGAAGCCCTTGACCATGGGGCCTTTAAATATTTATAAACGGCTGGGGGCAGAGCTCCGACTATGTAAGCATGCAAACGGAGGCTCAATTCTAATCACAGTCAGGCAGCACATTTGAACTGTGCTTGGCTGGCACCTTTACTGCAGCTGCTGAACTCAGATGACTGGCTACAGTATAATTCCACCATGAATTTATCTGAGCATTATGACTGTTTTGCACCAAACTTTAGGCGAGTATTACCTAGGGAGGAAGAACTCACCAGTACATGGCTAGAACTGAATGCTTGCATGTTCACCACTTAAATTCTGTTTATTGCCCTTGCTGCATGTAAACACAACACTGTTTTTCCATAAATAGAGCCCTTGTGTCACAGTAAAGACACTGTAGTCACTGGCCATCAAACTACATTAATAGTCGAGGACAAAAGACAACAAAAGACCCGAGTGCCACATTTAACTCAAGGCTTCAAGGAGCTGAAGCAGATGGAACACTACGATTTAAATTAGCTCCCTGCTCTTTAGGGATAGGCAGCCGTACTGTGGCTGAAGTTGGGGAAATTAAAACAATATGGTAAAGTGGGGAGGAATATCACAAGGATGTGAAAACCTGCCCCCTCACAATCTCACACTGCCCTATTACCTTAAACCCCATCTTCACCTCATCTCACCAAATGGAACGGGGAGGGGGTGTGAGGGACTTAACCTACTGTTTAATTTATCTGTGTTAGATAACCTCCACATGCCATTGGAACCATCGATTGTTGACCTTTTTTTGCGGATTAACATTAAATTCACTTATTAACATCTTGCCCACTTCTTTCTGAATTGGGTAACTCGATTGTGAAACACCATCAGATAAATCAATTGATTCTAACATTACGTCAACCAAACAACTTGGCTGATTAATATAGTTAAGTTTAATTCTGCACTTTTAAGTTACAGCAGTGCGTCTGAACAGGTTAGATCCACTTCAGACATAGTGGCAAATTGAAAATGAAAAGCATGTTCAGCAGGCACACAAAACAGAAGTTGTTAACAGATCATTCAAAAGACAAGCGTTTTATTATGCATCACTCCCTTGATAATCTAGTTTGAAGCTGTCATATGGTGTGTGGGAAAATTCTGCAGTCGGGAAAAGTCAAAATTTTGGTTGGATAACTACATGTTATAGAAATTTGGATGATCAGAACATGCAATTGGATTGATAACAATGCTTTTTCTCAAAAGTCCTCTTTTGTCATACTCTATTAAAACAGTTGACAGCAGAAATGCTGAAATTAATTCTGAGACTTTATTTTAAAGCGATCATTGCAGCAACAAACCACAGAAGAAAAACTCTTTTTCTACACACCCCACTTCATTTCAAACTAAATCACGGATGAAATTAGGATGAATCCCGTAAGCGATCTGGTCAAAAGGGAAAAAACATTCAAGCAAATCGTCCCATTCCCTTTGACAGGAATGTTTAAATTACAACAGTGGTATTTATGGGACATAGAGTAGGGTTTTGGTCAGAGGCACCAATCTCCAGAGTGATAACCTTCCTATTTCAAAAACACCCTTTACCTAACTCTGTAGGTCAAAAAACAAGAAAGCAATTCAACCTTTGGACTAACAGTCTGCATTCCAGTCAGGAAACAGAGTACCTGACAACTGGCAAGCAGCTGACTCACTTGTTTTTGCAAAGTATTTTAATCACAGTCCACTGTCAGTTAAGACATGAAACCAACTGCAGCTTTTAAACACAAAATGCCTTCGAAACACACATGTATATCAATATACATGCACCTCTTTAGAGAAAATAAGTTCCAATTAATGGTTGCCTGCTGCAATAATGAATGGTATACCTAAGGAAATACGTAACAGATGTTCAAGTAGTAAAAGCAAAAAACACAATGCTGAAAATGGACTGAAGGTTCATCTTAACATTAACTTTGGAAATTTTTATTTGCCTCTTTTTCCATTAGGTTTATGCTAAACACCTATAATGTTTGGTTCAAATTACATATTTCACAATTATAAACCTAAGCACTGAATGAAAGAGGAAACCACAATTAATTTTTAAAAAGTATAGAAAAAAATTGCTTGATTGACTAATTGTAATGCAGCTCTTGGATAGGATGCTGTTCAACATAAAC